>CM057225.1:15011119-15353619 GCA_029891385.1 Erythroxylum novogranatense | reverse complement strand
TATTGCGATAGTAGTGCTTCGTACTTGATCTGATGTTTTATTCTTCAATGATAATAAGTTCATCATCAGGGTTGCTTGTGCTTTCTCCTTGTGCTTGAGAGGACGGACAATGTTTACATCTGTGAGTGGGATATTCTTGTAGCTGCTTGCAAAGTGCTTCACGCCAAGCAAAGCTTAGAGTGTGAAAACATTCTGATAAGTCATTGAATGGTGCTTGAAAACGTTGTAAGACTGGTAATTCATGTGCTAGGATGGGATGCTTCCATATTGACGTTAATAAGACATTATGGCCACGATAGTTGATCTTGATTGTTGAGTCTGCTTGAATCTTGAGACATTGAGTATAAATTCCTTCAAAACAATTCAAATTGAATTTGTTTACCAAATCCCAATTGAATTCATAATGAGGTGCTTCATCTATGGGAGGATACTGCATATTACTTATGCCAATCTGAAGAAAGGCAATTCTTGAAGTTATGATTGCTGCTCGACTGGCTGTTTCTTCATCTGATGCTTCAAAAATTGGATAGCTGCTGTATTAAATTGGTGGTACTGGAGTTTGTAGTACTGTCTTGTATTGCGGTCGAAGTGATGGATGCTGAAATTCTTGGAAAGATTTTTCAGCTTCTGCTTTAGTAGAAAAACTTTTATGATTGACCTTTGCTTTTGCACATAATATGAATTCTTTGCCTTATGCCATGATCATAAAGACCAACAAAAGGACCATTATATATCACATAGTGCTTGGACTCTTGATTATCGACCACCTTTTGAGAGTCTTGATGAGGAAGTTATTGATGATGAAGTACTTATATATGGTTTCACGGGAAGTGAAGCGGTGCTTTGATACTTGTATTTCGGGGACCTTAGAAGGTGCAACTGAATAGCTTCTTGTATTACGAGCAGATGCTTTTGGAATTTGAGTAGTTATAGTAGCAACAGGATTGATCCTTGATCTTTGATGTTGATGCTTTAGAACTTTGCTCCTTTGGTTTTAAAACCGGAGTGTCTGCCTTTATGCTTCAAGTTCACTAGTAATTTGTTCTTGCTTTACGAATATTCATACTTTGAAGATGTAATTCGGTGAGTTCGCTTCCTTTAATTCAATTGTACTTTCGAAATGAGCGATTAATGCTTCCATTCTCTTGTTAATATATCTGCAAGAAAATTGTTAGCCGATTTAATATAATGAATATTAAATTGATCTTGACTAGCTCTAATTGCCATCGATCGATCGTCCTTGATTATAATTGGTACTTGATGAAAGTGATATCTTGTAAATCCACATAAGTATTGAGAATCTGTATGAATTGTAAATTTTATTGGGAGTAGATCTATTAGCCATTTTCTCAAGTTTTGAGGCAGGCTAATGCCTCTTTTTCATGAATAGGATAATTTAATTCCATGAATTAAATGTTCCATTTATATATTTGCAAAGTTGGTATTTCTTACGAGTAGGGGTTTGGCTAAAGACAACCTGCCCATACATCATGGCTTGCATCTAATTGAACTAATAACTCATCATTTTGTTGATAATTATAAAGTTTGGGAAGATTTTTACAAAGAAGTTTTAATCTTTGTCTTCTTGTAGTATCTGAAGTAGTCCAATGCCATTGTAGATTCTTTCTACATTTTTACGTAAAAGTGTCCTTTCTTTAGCTAATTCTTTTAGAAATCCTTGATCGAAATATAGTTTAATAAGCCTAAGAATTGTTGAACATGTTTTCGATTTGTGAGTTGATCGGGAAATTCTTGTAATTTACGTAAAATATTAGGTTGTAATTGTAAATAACCATAATGATTAAATTGAATACCTAAATATTCAATTGTTTGTTGTGCTATTTTTGCTTTTCGTTTGTAATATTAATCCTTTGTCTTTACATCTTTGTAAGACAATTTTAACTTTCTTCAAATGATCTAATTTATCTGATTTGAATAAATAATAATATCATCTATATACAAAAGTATATTCTTCTAATCCTATAAGATTATTATCCATAAATCGTTGATAAATACTTGGTGCTTGTTTTAATCCAAAGGGTAGTACATTCCATTGATAATGTTTTTGGGGTGGACAAGTGAAAGTCATTAATGATTTTGTATTATCATGTAATCGTAATTGCCAATATCCCGATTTTGCATCTAATGTAGTGAACGGATATGACCTTTTAGTTTATTAATAATATAATCTTTTAGTGGTAATTTATAAGCATCTCGAATAGTTGCTTCATTAAGTCTTCGTAATTTATAACCATTCTTCGTTTTCTCGTTTCTTTTAATTTGAATTATTGGCGTAAAAAGTCAGTGCGAATGTTTACTAGTCTTGGGTGTAATTAATCCTTTTTCAAGTAATTCGTTACATTCTTGTGTAAATTCTTTTACATCTAAGGGGTATATGGTATATTATTCTTGATATTGACTTCAAGAGGATCCTTTAGTGTAATTTCAATAATTTACGTATTATGATTTTTGTAGGATCTAATGGATTTTCACTACATACTTGATCTAATAAGTTATCGACTTGGTTTGTATATTTGTATTAGTCAATAGATAAAATGTAATATATGAAGTTTCTCATTGATTATTTTTAATTGTTGATAATAAGATGTATGATAAATAGGGATTAAGTAAAATAACGGTTTACGGTGATTCTTAATATAAGGGGTTACAAAGTTATGTAATGTAAATATTGACAAAAGGGTTATATAATTTTAGAAAATTATTTCCAAGTATTAACGGTAATCTGATTCTTTTGATAGATTGATGGGATTATAAAAGTGTAGTTTTCAATAATAATAGTGTTATAATAACTTACATACGGATGGAATTAAAACTTCCATCACTATTTTTACTTGTAATGGTTTATGTAATTTCTTCCATTTTAAATCTAATTGTTTTGATGCTATATCTGAGATAGTTGCTCTGTATCTATATATGCATGTACTTTAGTATTCGTTTTCGAACTAGTACTTGAATAAATGTTGAATTGGAATTGAGTTTGATTGAGTTTTGGTTATCTCGATTCATTAGAAAGGTTCATAAATGTAGAGATGTATACGTATTATAATCGTAGTTTGACTAAGATAATGAGGTGTATTTTGTAAAGCTTGTGCATTATCTCTTAAAATTCTTGTACTATTCTGAAGTTTTATATATAACAAAATAATAGAGAGAATCTTTTGTTGCTGATTGATTGCCAAAAGGTTTTTCTACTTGTAATAATAATAATATTTTGGAAAACCATTCTTGAAAGATTTCTTCAACATTTGTTATGCGATCTAAATTTAAGATATTGTCAATTGTTAATTTTGAAATTTTGGTTTATATTCATCTGGATATTTTCGTATTTTGTACCTTTATAATAATATCCTTGTTGATGTAAAAATCATCTTTGTCATTTTCCAAGTATAACTTGATGGTTGAAATGTTGTCTTTCTTTTATCTCTAATTTTTCTTTTAATTTTAATTCTTGAGTATTACTACTTTCGGGTCTTTCATCATTATCCATAAAAAGTTCTTGATCTTGATCAGATTCATAACCTAAAATTATTTCATCCTTATGTTCATTTGAACATACGGGACCAATATATTCTTCTTTTTCGAGAGGGGTAAGATGTAATTTCTGTATGAGATTAGTTACTTCATGTAATTGTACTTGAATATTCTTTTCAACTTGTTCGATTGATTAGTCTTGCATTTAACCGTTCTCGGGGTATTTTGTAATTACTAGCTCGATACCATTTTAGGCGGATCTTTTACGATTATTTGGTCATTTGTCTCTTGAATTTTAGTTGTATTTGTTGTATCAATGATATAATTTCTATTTGAGTTTGTATAATAGCTTCAATTTTCTGCTCTATTATTTCTTGTGTTTGTACTATTGATTCTAGATGTTGCGTAAGGTTTGTTAATGTTGTCATAGTTTCGCACTAAATAAGTTGATAGTGTAGATAATTCTTTGTTGAATTTCATTTAACTGTCTTGTTTGATTATTGGGTTCTGTTATTCTTAATGGTCGTTCTATATTAAGAGGTCTTTGATGTCTTAATGATAGAGATCTTAGGAAAGGAGTACTATTTGATGATGATTCTGAAAAGAATGTCTTCTTTCAATTAATGGAATTCTTGATTCAAAGGGTTGTTGTATTCTTTGAAGTGGTTGTACTTTTGGTTGAATTTTAATTCTACTTTAGCAACTTCTTGGAACAATTGATCTAAATAGATTTGTTAGGTATGTTTGAAATCAATACTATGATGTGAATTAGTTAATGCATAACTAATTTGATAAGTTAATGAAAAGGGATATTGTCAAAGTCATTAAATTAGTTCTATAAAATTTATATGCAATTGTAATAGCTTTATCCAATTCGAGGAAGAAATTAAGGAATTCTAATTTTAAGCAGTGTTAAATTTGATTTTCCATATTGTAAATTTCCATTCATCATTCCTAAAATTTGATCATTTAGATTATTCATTCTTTCATCTAAAATTGCCATTCTAATAGGAGTATCAATTCCTTGTTGAAAAGTGGATTTTAATAATATTTGGATGGTAGATAATTGAATATATCCAATTTTCTTTCGTTTTGATTACGGTAACAATTGTAGTTGTCTATGAATTTGTTAGGGATTAATTAAACTAATTCTTAAATTTCCATGACATTGATCAATTCGAATAGGTTGTTCTTGAATAATTTTTCCATAATAAATAAGATTTTGTCTATTAAAGATTTGTTTTATTGTTGATTTGTGAATGTCTTGACCTTTCTTTAAATCTAATTGAGCTTTAGCAATTTGATTCTTTTATCTGAGTTATTAAGGTAGAAACTTGAAAAGTTCCTAATGATTGATTAATTCTAAATTATCTACATCGAGGATGGTAGAATTTTGAGAAGTCATAGTGTATTGGGATGATATGGATGATAATAATGATGATCGGTTTCAATCTGTTCTAATTGTGTTAATTGTTACATATATTGTTGATATAATCTTTATCTGACGGATAAATGTTCTTCATAAGGTCGTCTATTTGAGACGATTTATTCTAGAAATATAAGACTATCAATACGAGTTTCATTGTATTGTATATGATCTTTATAATGATTTATAGCTTGTTTTGTGTAATGAATTCTTTCTTGTAAATCTAAACAAATGGGACAGATTCATTTAAAATTCTTGGGAAATTACTACAATCGACATTGTCTAAATCATAGTTTATATCTTCATCTATATTGTCATAATCGATCTTGGTGATTTCTATATCTTCTTTCCGCATCCGAAGGAAATAATTGTAACGATGATTGAACAATATAATTGTTGTTGTAATTCCGTATCTAAATTTCTTGAAATTTGTTCTAAGAAAATATCTTGTTGTATTTGTGTTAATCTTTCTATTTCATTTTCATCTTCTAATAATTCAAAAGTTTACGATTCTTCCTCGGATGGAGTGAGAAATCAAAATTATATCTCTATCATCGAGTCGTATGAGATAACCGACACAGTATTGAGACCTAATATAGTTCTATATAAATAATTAAGAGTAATATCTAGATGATGACTAATTTCAAAATAGTGACAAATTATTTCATGAGGAATAAATAATCGACTTGCAATTATAAAGAAAAGTAAAGGCATGCTTGAAATAAAGTAAAAGCATAAACATGTATTTGATTAATAATGACAGTAAACTATAATTAATAAAATAAGATAAATGAAATGTCATGTTGATGGAATGCTTTAATCAATAAGTAAATCCATTTCTTGTTCAAGTTCATATCTATCATTTTAATCTGAATTATAAATATATCTTGTTTGATCTAATAAAACTCTTGCATTTATTAAAAGTTGAAAACATTGATTTTCTTTTGCCATTTTTATATGTTCATGATATAAGTCAATAAACTTTCTTTGTTCAGTTTCGATTTCTTTATAAAAACGAATTCTTTGTATAAGTGATCGGCGATGATCAAAATAATTCATTTTATTTAAATGATAAGAAGAGATAATTTGGATACATAATATTTGCGTTCTGCAATACAATCTAAAATACAATAATCTAAAAAGCGAATTAAATCGGCTGATTCTTCAACCATTTGCTTTGCAGTAGAAAGAATTTCTTGTTCTTCATTATAAAGAGGGTGATCTGGAGAATTCTTAAAACGGGGATCAGTGTAAATATCATTTGCTTTCTTGTTTCTTGCAATTGTTTTAATCTTAAGTTCTTCGTATTCTGCTTGCTGATTATCTAGTGCTTTGATTCGTTGCTTCAACATACGTTTGATGTGAAAATAAGCCATTCTGAAAATCAAAATCTTGTAAGTCGTGAAAAGAGTTTAAAAAGAAAGATAAGAAATTGAATAATTTTTAGAATGCTAATGATTGTATAACAGAAGATTGCATGAATGATTGCAAAAATGAATAAAATAATAAGAAATATAATTTGATAAAATATATGCATGATTTGTATGCTTGAATTAATCGAAGGGTGACAAGTTAACCATAATCACTCTAACTTTGTTCTTCTGGCTCGCTTGAGCGTCTGCTTGGACTTAAGTGCGAAGAGAAGATAGAGAGTAATGTATGGAAAGCTTGTTGTACCCATTAAGGATACCCAAGGCGTCTATTTATAATCGCAAAAGGGAATAACATAGTACAGACAGACTTAACATAAAGAAAAAGCCTAAAAGAAGAAAAGACTTAAAGAAAAAAGCAAGATGCTAAAGGGGCATCTTACATGACATAAAGAAAAAGTAAAGAAAAAGACAGACAGGTGGACAGTCAAAGGACTGCCGAAAGTAAAAAGACTACATTATTGCGATAGTAGTGCTTCGTACTTGATCTGATGTTTTATTCTTCAATGATAATAAGTTCATCATCAGGGTTGCTTGTGCTTTCTCCTTGTGCTTGAGAGGACGGACAATGTTTACATCTGTGAGTGGGATATTCTTGTAGCTGCTTGCAAAGTGCTTCACGCCAAGCAAAGCTTAGAGTGTGAAAACATTCTGATAAGTCATTGAACGGTGCTTGAAAGCGTTGTAAGGCGGTAATTCATGTGCTAGGATGGGATGCTTCCATATTGACGTTAATAAGACATTATGGCCACGATAGTTGATCTTGATTGTTGAGTCTGCTTGAATCTTGAGACATTGAGTATAAATTCCTTCAAAACAATTCAAATTGAATTTGTTTACCAAATCCCAATTGAATTCATAATGAGGTGCTTCATCTATGGGAGGATACTACATATTACTTATGCCAATCTGAAGAAAGGCAATTCTTGAAGTTATGATTGCTGCTCGACTGGCTGTTTCTTCATCTGATGCTTCAAAAATTGGATAGCTGCTGTAGACTTTAATATAAATTTCTCTTTCGGCAGCAAGCGATCCTTGAATTGCTTAATAGCATGGACTAAACCGGATGGGAAGTCGCTAATAACTTCATATCTTGTAGATAAATGGTGTCACTAATCCACTCAAATAATAAATAAGTTGTTAATGGTTACGCTCGGGGAAGATGGCGCTTTGGGACCATACTTGCCACGATTTTGTGGGTAGTATTGAAATTGTTTCATTTCTTCATCCAATGATTGAGTGCTTGAAACAATCCATAAACATGTCAGAAGTGAGAACCTTTGATTCTTCGTGAAGTGCTTTAGCAGGCACTGCATGAATTCGTTCCATGTCAATTGCTTTGCCTAATGTAGTTAACTTGGACATTGGTGATGCTGGGTTTGTAATCTTGTCTTGTATTGCGGTCGAGTGATGGATGCTGAAATTCTTGGAAAGATTTTTCAGCTTCTGCTTTAGTAGAAAAACTTTTATGAATGACACTGCTTTTGCCTGTAATATGAATTGCTGCCTTATGCCACTGATCATAAAGACCAGCAAAAGGACCATTATATATCACATAGTGCTTGCAGCAATCTACAATGGCATTGGACTACTTCAGATACTACAGCAGTACAAAGATTAAAACTTCTTTGTAAAAATCTTCCCAAACTTTATAATTATCAACAAAATGATGAGTTATTAGTTCAATTAGATGCAAGCCATGATGTATGGGCAGGTTGTCTTTTAGCCAAACCCCCTACTCAGAAGAAATACCAACTTTGCAAATATAACATCTAAGGGAGTATATGGTATATTATTCTTGATATTGACTTCCTGAAGAGGATCCTTTAGTGTAATTTCAATAATTTCTGTATTATGATTTTTTGTAGGATCTAATGGATTTTCACTACATACTTGATCTAATAAGTTATCGACTTGGTTTGTATATTTGTATTAGTCAATAGATAAAATGTAATATATGAAGTTTCTCATTGATTATTTTAATTGTTGATAATAAGATGTATGATAAATAGGGATTAAATAAAATAACAGATTTACGGTGATTCTTAATATAAGGGTTCGCAAGTTATGTAATGTAAATATTGACAAAAGGGTTATATAATTTTAGAAAATTATTTCCAAGTATTAACGGTAATCTGATTCTTTTGATCTGAGATAGTTGCTCTGTATCTATATATGCATGTACTTTAGTATTAGTTTTACGAACTAGTATTTGAATAAATGTTGAATTGGAATTGGAGTTTGATTGAGTTTTGGTTATCGATTCATTAGAAAGGTTCATAAATGTAGAGATGTATCGTATTATAATCGATTCAATTGGTTCTAATTAATGTTCTAAGGCTGAATGTAAAATTTGTACTTTATTATTATATGATTTTCTTTCTTTTAGGACATTCATTTGCATAATGACCTTCTTCTTTACTGATCCAACATTTACAATCTTTTTTCTTTTTAGGGCAAAATTGTTTTGTTTTTATTTTGGGATTAAATTTATATCTACTGAAAATATTTGGGATAAGTTTTTGGTTGATAACGTTGTGGTTTATAAAGCGACGACGATCGGCGGCAATCATAACTTCAAGAATTGCCTTTCTTGATTGGCATAAGTAATATCAGATATCCTCCATAGATGAAGCACCTCATTATGAATTCAATTGGGATTTGGTAAACAAATTCAATTTGAATTGTTTTGAAGAATTTATACTCAATGTCTCAAGATTCAAGCGGACTCAACAATCAAGATCAACTATCATTGGCCATAATGTCTTATTAACGTCAATATGGAAGCATCCCATCCTAGCACATGAATTACCGGTCTTACAACGTTTTGAAGCACCGTTCGATGACTTATCGAATGTTTTCACACTCTAGCTTTCTTGGCGTGAAGCACTTTACTGCGACTACAAGAATATCCCACTCACGGATGTAAACATTGTCCGTCCTCTCAAGCACAAGGAGAAAGCACAAGCAACCACGATGATGAACTTATTATCATTGAAGAATAAAACATCGGATCAAGTCTGAAGCACTACTATCGCAATAATGTAGTCTTTTACTTTGGCGATCCTTTGATGTCCACTGTCTGTCTTTTCTTTACTTTTCTTTATGTCATGTAAGATGCCCTTTAGCATCTTGCTTTTTTCTTTAAGTCTTTTCTTCTTTTAGGCTTTTCTTTATGTTAAATCATGCATACTATGTTATTCTCTTCTGCGATTATAAATAGAAGCCTTGGGTATCCTTAAAGTTTACAAGCTTTCCATACATTACTCTCTATCTTCTCTCTTAGCACTTAAGTCGATTAGGCGTTCAAGCGAGCAGGAAGAACAGTTAGAGTGATTATGGTTAACTTCTTGTCACCCTTCGATTAATTCAAGCATACAAATCATGCATATATTTTATCAAATTATATTTCTTATTATTTTATTCATTTTGCAATCATTCATGCAATCTTCATTATACAATCATTAGCATTCTAAAATTATTCAATTTCTTATCTTTCTTTTAAACTCTTTTCACGACTTACAAGAAGAACGAGTTAGAGTGATTATGGTTAACTTCTTGTCACCCTTGATTAATTCAAGCATACAAATCATGCATATATTTTATCAAATTATATTTCTTATTATTTTATTCATTTTGCAATCATTCATGCAATCTTACATTATACAATCATTAGCATTCTAAAATTATTCAATTTCTTATCTTTCTTTTAAACTCTTTTCACGACTTACAAGATTTTGATTTTCGAAATGGCTTATTTTCACATCAAGCGTATGTTGAAACAGCGAATCAAAGCACTAGATAATCAATGCGAATCGAAGAACTTAAGATTAAAACAATTGCAAGAAACAAGAAAGCAAATGATATTTACACTGATCCCGTTTAAGAATTCTCCGAGATCACCCTCTTTATAATGAAGAACAAGAAATTCTTTCTCTTTACAAAGCAAATGGTTGAAGAATCGATCGATTTAATTAAGCTTTTAGATTATTGTATTTTAGATTGTATTGCGAGCATAAATATTATGTATCCAAATTATCTCTTCTTATCATTTAAATAAAATGAATTATTTTGATCATCGCCATCACTTATACAAAAAATTCGTTTTTATAAAGAAATCGGCCCGAACAAAGAAAGTTTATTGACTTATATCATGAACATATAAAAATGGCAAAAGAAAATCAATGTTTTCAACTTTTAATAAATGCAAGAGTTTTATTAGATCAAACATTATATATTTATAATTCATTAAAAATGATAGATATGAACTTGAACAAGAAATGGATTTACTTATTGATTAAAGCATTCCATCAACATGACATTTCATTTATCTTATTTTATTAATTATAGTTTACTGTCATTATTAATCAAATACATGTTTATGCTTTTACTTTATTTCAAGCACAGCCTTTACTTTTCTTTATAATTGCAAGTCGATTATTTATTCCTCATGAAATAATTTGTCACTATTTTGAAATTAGCTATCATCATCTAGATATTACTCTTAATTATTTATATAGAACTATATTAGGTCTCAATACTCGTGTCGGTTATCTCATACGACTCGATGATAGAGATATAATTTTTGATTTCTCACCTCCATCTGAGGAAGAATCAGAAACTTTTGAATTATTAGAAGATGAAAATGAAATAGAAAGATTAACACAAATACAACAAGCTTTCCATACATTACTCTCTCTATCTTCTCTCTTCGCACTTAAGTCCAGTGTGACGTTCAAGCGAGCCAGGAAGAACAGGTTAGAGTGATTATGGTTAACTTCTTGTCACCCTTCGATTAATTCAAGCATACAAATCATGCATATATTTTATCAAATTATATTTCTTATTATTTTATTCATTTTTGCAATCATTCATGCAATCTTCTGTTATACAATCATTAGCATTCTAAAAATTATTCAATTTCTTATCTTTCTTTTTAAACTCTTTTCACGACTTACAAGATTTTGATTTTCAAAATGACTTATTTTCACATCAAGCGTATGTTGAAGCAGCGAATCAAAGCACTAGATAATCGTGGCGAGAATCGAAGAACTTAAGATTAAAACAATTGCAAGAAACAAGAAAGCAAATGATATTTACTTGATCCCGTTTTAAGAATTCTCGAGATCACCCTCTTTATAATGAAGAACAAGAAATTCTTTCTCTTGCAAAGCAAATGGTTGAAGAATCAATGATTAATTAAGCTTTTAGATTATTGTATTTTAGATTGTATTGCGAGCATAAATATTATGTATCAAATTATCTCTTCTTATCATTTAAATAAAATGAATTATTTTGATCATCGTAGATCACTTATACAAAGAATTCGTTTTATAAAGAAATCAAACTGAACAAAGAAAGTTTATTGACTTATATCATGAACATATAAAAATGGCAAAAGAAAATCAATGTTTTCAACTTTTAATAAATGCAAGAGTTTTATTAGATCAAACATTATATATTTATAATTGATTAAAATGATAGATATGAACTTGAACAAGAAATGGATTTACTTATTGATTAAAGCATTCCATCAACATGACATTTCATTTATCTTATTTTATTAATTATAGTTTACCTGTCATTATTAATCAAATACATGTTTATGCTTTTACTTTATTTCAAGCACAGCCTTTACTTTTCTTTATAATTGCAAGTCGATTATTTATTCCTCATGAAATAATTTGTCACTATTTTGAAATTAGCTGTCATCATCTAGATATTACTCTTAATTATTTATATAGAACTATATTAGGTCTCAATACTCGTGTCGGTTATCTCATACGACTCGATGATAGAGATATAATTTTTGATTTCTCACCTCCATCTGAGGAAGAATCAGAAACTTTTGAATTATTAGAAGATGAAAATGAAATAGAAAGATTAACACAAATACAACAAGCTTTCCATACATTACTCTCTCTCTTCTCTCTTGCACTTAAGTCCGATTATGACGTTCAGCGAGCCGGGAAGAACGAGGTTAGAGTGATTATGGTTAACTTCTTGTCACCCTTGATTAATTCAAGCATACAAATCGTGCATATATTTTATCAAATTATATTTCTTATTATTTTATTCATTTTGCAATCATTCATGCAATCTTCATTATACAATCATTAGCATTCTAAAATTATTCAATTTCTTATCTTTCTTTTAAACTCTTTTCACGACTTACAAGATTTTGATTTTCGAATGGCTTATTTTCACATCAAGCGTATGTTGAAACAGCGAATCAAAGCACTAGATAATCAATGAAGCGAATCTGAAGAACTTAAGATTAAAACAATTGCAAGAAACAAGAAAGCAAATGATATTTACACTGATCCCCGTTTTAAGAATTCTCCAGATCACCCTCTTTATAATGAAGAACAAGAAATTCTTTCTACTGCAAAGCAAATGGTTGAAGAATCAGCCGATTTAATTCGCTTTTTAGATTATTGTATTTTAGATTGTATTGCAGAGCATAAATATTATGTATCCAAATTATCTCTTCTTATCATTTAAATAAAATGAATTATTTATATCATCGCCGATCACTTATACAAAGAATTCGTTTTTATAAAGAAATCGAAACTGAACAAAGAAAGTTTATTGACTTATATCATGAACATATAAAATGGCAAAAGAAAATCAATGTTTTCAACTTTTAATAAATGCACGAGTTTTATTAGATCAAACATTATATATTTATAATTCAGTTAAAAATGATAGATATGAACTTGAACAAGAAATGGATTTACTTATTGATTAAAACATTCCATCAACATGACATTTCATTTATCTTATTTTATTAATTATAGTTTACTGTCATTATTAATCAAATACATGTTTATGCTTTTACTTTATTTCAAGCACGACCTTTACTTTTCTTTATAATTGCAAGTCGATTATTTATTCCTCATGAAATAATTTGTCACTATTTTGAAATTAGCTGTCATCATCTAGATATTACTCTTAATTATTTATATAGAACTATATTAGGTCTCAATACTGTGTCGGTTATCTCATACGACTCGATGATAGAGATATAATTTTGATTTCTCACCTCCATCGAGGAAGAATCGAAACTTTTGAATTATTAGAAGATGAAAATGAAATAGAAAGATTAACACAAATACAACAAGATATTTTCTTAGAACAAATTTCAAGAAATTTGATACGAATTACAACAACAATTATATTGTTCCGAATCATCATCACAATTATTTCCTTGGATACGGAAATAGAAGATATAGAAATCACCGATCTTGATTATGACAATATAGATGAAGATATAAACTATGATTTAGACAATGTCGATTGTAGTAATTTCCCGAAGAATTTTAAATGAACTGTCCCATTTGTTTAGATTTACAAGAAAGAATTCATTACACAAAACAAGCTATAAATCATTATAAAGATCATATACAATACAATGAAACTTCGTATTGATAGTCTTATATTTCTAGAATAAATCGTCTCGATGAAGCGACCTTATGAAGAACATTTATCGTCGTACAAAGATTATATCAACAATATATAGAACAATTAACACAATTAGAACAGTTGAAACCGATCATCATTATTATCATCCATATCATC
The DNA here is from genome assembly GCA_029891385.1 of Erythroxylum novogranatense. NCBI lineage: Eukaryota > Viridiplantae > Streptophyta > Magnoliopsida > Malpighiales > Erythroxylaceae > Erythroxylum > Erythroxylum novogranatense. The sequence goes on along the minus strand of CM057225.1, from coordinate 15,339,690 downwards.
CCAATACACTATGACTTCTCAAACTTCTACCATCCTCGATGTAGATAATTTAGAATTAACTGAATCATTAGGAACTTTTCAAGTTTCTACCTTAATAACTCAGGATAAAAAGAATCAAATTGCTAAAGCTCAATTAGATTTAAAGAAAGGTCAAGACATTCACAAATCAACAATAAAACAAATCTTTAATAGACAAAATCTTATTTATTATGGAAAAATTATTCAAGAACAACCTATTCGAATTGATCAATGTCATGGAAATTTAAGAATTAGTTTAATTAATCCCGAACAAATTCATAGACAACTACAATTGTTACCAGAATCAAAACGAAAGAAAATTGGATATATTCAATTATCTACCATCCAAATATTATTAAAATCCACTTTTCAACAAGGAATTGATACTCCTATTAGAATGGCAATTTTAGATGAAAGAATGAATAATCTAAATGATCAAATTTTAGGAATGATGAATGGAAATTTACAATATGGAAAAATCAAATTTAACACTCGTTTAAAATTAGAATTCCTTAATTTCTTCTGAATTGGATAAAGCTATTACAATTGCATATAAATTTTATAGAACTAATTTAATGACTCCCGGACAATATCCCTTTTCATTAACTTATCAAATTAGTTATGCATTAACTAATTCACATCATAGTATTGATTTCAAACATACCGAACAAATCTATTTAGATCAATTGTTCCAAGAAGTTGCTAAAGTAGGAATTAAAATTCAACCAAAAGTACAACCACTTCCAGCAATACAACAACCCTTTGAATCAGCAATTCCATTAATTGAAAGAAGACATTCTTTTTCAGAATCATCATCAAATAGTACTCCTTTCCTAAGATCTCTATCATTAAGACATCAAAGACCTCTTAATATAGAACGACCATTAAGAATAACGAACCCGATAATCAAACAAGGCAGGTTAAATGAAATTCAACGACAATTATCTACCTATCAACTTATTTAGTGCGAAACTATGACAACATTAACAAACCTTACGCAACATCTAGAATCAATAGTACAAACACAAGAAATAATAGAACAGAAAATTGAAGCTATTATACAAACTCAAATAGAAATTATATCATTAATACAACAAATACAGCTAAAAATTCAAGAGACAAATGACCAAATAATCGTAAAAGATCCGCCCCCGAAAATGGTATCAAAGCTAGTAATTATAAGAATACCCCGAGAACGAAGTTAAATGCAAGACGAATCAATCGAACAAGTTGAAAAGAATATTCAAGTACAATTACATGAAGTAACTAATCTCATACAGAAATTACATCTTACCTCTCTCGAAAAAGAAGAATATATTGGTCCCGTATTTTCAAATGAACATAAGGATGAAATAATTTTAGGTTATGAATCTGATCAAGATCAAGAACTTTTTATGGATAATGATGAAAGACCCGAAAGTAGTAATACTCAAGAATTAAAATTAAAAGAAAAATTAGGAGATAAAAGAAAGACAACATTTCAACCATCAAGTTATACTTGGAAAATGACAAAGATGATTTTTACATCAACAAGGATATTATTATAAAGGTACAAAATACGAAAATATCCAGATGAATATAAACCAAAATTTCAAAATTAACAATTGACAATATCTTAAATTTAGACTGTACAACAAATCTTTGAAGAAATCTTTCAAGAATGGTTTTCCAAAATATTATTATTATTACAAGTAGAAAACCTTTTGGCAATCAATCACAACAAAAGATTCTCTATTATTTTGTTATATATAAAACTTCAGGAATAGTACAAGAATTTTTAAGAGATAATGCACAAGCTTTACAAAATACACCTCATTATCTTAGTCAAACTACGATGAAGATAAATTTGAAATTATTGGCGAAGAAATATATAAAGAATTTTTGGAAAAGATATTATATTTCATCAATGGATATATTAAAAGAAAAACGATTAAAAGCATTAAGACATTTAAACAATTTAATGATATGTGATATTAATTACTTAGAAGCTTTTATTTGTGAATTTAAAAACATTACTATAAATTACCTAGAGTCGAACAAGAAATGTATATTAACATTTTATTCAAAATTACCATATCCTTTTAATCTAAAAGTTCAACAACAATTCTATGAGCGAATAGAAAATCATACAATAGCTCATAATTTAGGTGGAGCAATATTAGTCGCAAGAGACTTATTAGTTGATTATTGTATAGAAGCTCGGTTAAAGCGAACATTAAAACATAAGAATTTAAAACTATGTTGCAATCAAAATCTTTGACGTACCTCAGCAATATGGATGTCTAAAAAATTACTCAAATTATAAAAAGAAAAAGCAAATATTTAATCCAAGATATAAGAAACATTATTCACGAAAGTTTCGATGGAAAAAATATAAACCACAACGTTATCAACCAAAAACTTATCCCAAATATTTTCGTAGATATAAATTTAATCCCAAAATAAAAGCAGAAAACAATTTTGCCCTAAAAGAAAAAAGATTGTAAATGTTGGATACAGAAGAAGAAGGTCATTATGCAAATGAATGTCCTAAAAAGAAAGAAAAATCATATAATAATAAAGTACAAATTTTACATTCAGCCTTAGAACATCAATTAGAACCAATTGAATCAGATTATAATACAGATACATCTCTCTACATTTATGAACCTTTCTCTAATGAATCAGATAACCAAAACTCTGAATCAAACTCCGAATTCCAATTCAACATTTATTCAAGTACTAGTTCAGAAAACGAATACTAAAGTACATGCATATATAGATACAGGAGCAACTATCTGTATAGCATCAAAACAATTAGATTTAAAATGGAAGAAATTACATAAACCATTACAAGTAAAAATAGCTGATGGAAGTTTTAATTCCATCTGGTATATAATTATTATAACACTATTATTATTGAAAACTACACTTTTATAATCCCATCAATCTATCAAAAGAATCGGGATTACCAGTTAATACTTGGAAATAATTTTCTAAAATTATATAACCCTTTTGTCAATATTTACATTACATAACTGCGAACCCTTATATTAAGAATCACCGAAATCCGTTATTTTACGAATCCTATTTATCATACATCTTATTATCAACAATTAAAATAATCAATGAGAAACTTCATATATTACATTTTATCTATTGACTAATAAAAAATACAAGCTGAAGTCGATAACTTATTAGATCAAGTATGTAGTGAAAATCCATTAGATCCTACAAAAATCATAATCTGAAATTATTGAAATTACACTAAAGGATCCTCTTGAAGTCAATATCAAGAATAATATACCATATACTCCTTAGATGTAAAAGAATTTACACAAGAATGTAACGAATTACTTGAAAAGGATTAATTACACCCAACTAGTAAACATTACGCACTTGACTTTTTACGTCAATAATTCAAATTTGAAAAAGCGAGGAAAACGAAGAATGGTTATAAATTACGAAGACTTAATGAAGCAACTATTGGAGATGCTTATAAATTACCACGAAAAGATTATATTATTAATAAACTAAAGGTCATATCTGGTTCACTACATTAGATGCAAAATCGGGATATTGGCAATTACGATTACATGATAATACAAAATCATTAACGACTTTCACTTGTCACCCAAAAACATTATCAATGGAATGTACTACCCTTTGGATTAAAACAAGCACCAAGTATTTATCAACGATTTATGGATAATAATCTTATAGGATTAGAAGAATATACTTTTGTGTATATAGATGATATTATTATTTATTCAAATCGGGATAAATTAGATCATTTGAAGAAAGTTAAAATTGTCTTACAAAGATGTAAAGACAAAGGATTAATATTAAGCAAGCGAAAAGAAAAATAGCACAACAAACAATTGAATATTTAGGTATTCAATTTAATCATTATAGTTATTTACAATTACAACCTAATATTTTACGAAATTACAAGAATTTCTGATCAACTCACAAATCGAAAACATGTTCAACAATTCTTAGGCTTATTAAACTATATTTCAGATCAAGGATTTCTAAAAGAATTAGCTAAAGAAAGGACACTTTTACGAAAAAATGTAGCGACATCTCTACAATGGCATTGGACTACTTGGATACTACAAAGATACAAAGATTAAAACTTCTTTGTAAAAATCTTCCCAAACTTTATAATTATCAACAAAATGATGAGTTATTAGTTCAATTAGATGCAAGCCATGATGTATGGGCGAGGTTGTCTTTTAGCCAAACCCCTACTCGGAAGAAATACCAACTTTGCAAATATATAAATGGAACATTTAATTACTGAATTAAATTATCCTATTCATGAAAAAGAGGCATTAGCTTTGTCTCAAAACTTTGAGAAAATGGCGAATAGATCTACTCCCAATAAAATTTACAATTCATCTGATTCTCAATACTTATGTGGATTTACAAGATATCGACTTTCATCAAGTACCAATTATAATCAAGACGGTGATCGATCGATGACAATTAGAGCTAGTCGATTATCAATTTAATATTCATTATATTAAATCGGCTAACAATTTTCTTGCAGATATATTAACAAGAGAATGGAAGCATTAATCGTTCAGCTCGAAAGTACAATTGAATTAAAGGAAGCAGAACTCACCGAATTACATCTTCAAAGTATGAATATTCAGGTAAAGCAAGAACAAATTACTAGTGAACTTGAACAGCTAAAGCAGACACTCCTGGTTTTAAAACCAAAGGAGCAAAGTTCTAAAGCATCAACATCAGCATCAAGGATCAATCCTGTTGCTACTATAACTACTCAAATTCCAAAAGCATCTGTTCAGGTAATACAAGAAGCTATTCAGGTTGCACCTTCCAAGGTCCCTGAAATACAAGTATCAAAGCACCGTTTCACTTCTGTGAAACCATATATAATACTTCATCATCAATAACTTCCTCATCAGTACCTCAAAAGGTGGCTGATAATCAAGAGTCCAAGCACTATGTGATATATAATGGTCCTTTTGTTGGTCTTTATGATCAGTGGCATAAGGCAGCAATTCATATTACAGGCAAAAGCAGTGTCATTCATAAAAGTTTTTCTACTAAAGCAGAAGCTGAAAAATCTTTCCAAGAATTTCAGCATCCATCACTTCGACCGCAATACAAGACAGTACTACAAACTCCAGTACCACCAATGTCCAAGTTAACTACATTAGGCAAAGCAATTGACATGGAACGAATTCATGCAGTTCCTGCTAAAGCACTTCACGAAGAATCAAAGGTTCTCACTTCTGACATGTTTATGGATTGTTTCCAAGCACTCAATCATTGGACTGAAGAAATGAAACAATTTCAATACTACCCACAAAATCGTGGCAAGTATGGTCCCAAAGCAGTCATCTTCCACGGAGCGAACCATTAACAACTTATTTATTATTTCGAGTGGATTAGGCGACACCATTTATCTACAAGATATGAAGTTATTAGCGATTTCCCATCCGGTTTAGTCCATGCTATTAAGCAATTCAAGGATAAACTTATGCCACAAAGAGAAATTTATATTAAAGTCTACAGACTATCCAATTTTGAAGCATCGGATGAAGAAAGCGACCAATCGGCGTGAATCATAACTTCAAGAATTGCCTTTCTTGATTGGCATAAGTAATATCGATATCCTCCATAGATGAAGCACCTCATTATGAATTCAATTGGGATTTGGTAAACAAATTCAATTTGAATTGTTTTGAAGAATTTATACTCAATGTCTCAAGATTCAAGCAGACTCAACAATCAAGATCAACTATCGTGGCCATAATGTCTTATTAACGTCAATATGGAAGCATCCCATCCTAGCACATGAATTACCAGTCTTACAACGTTTTCAAGCACCGTTCAATGACTTATCAGAATGTTTTCACACTCTAAGCTTTGCTTGGCGTGAAGCACTTTGCAAGCAGCTACAAGAATATCCCACTCACGAGATGTAAACATTGTCCGTCCTCTCAAGCACAAGGAGAAAGCACAAGCAACCACGATGATGAACTTATTATCATTGAAGAATAAAACATCGGATCAATCTGAAGCACTACTATCGCAATAATGTAGTCTTTTTACTTTCGGCGATCCTTTGATTGTCCACTGTCATGTTTTTTCTTTACTTTTTCTTTATGTCATGTAAGATGCCCCTTTAGCATCTTGCTTTTTTCTTTAAGTCTTTTCTTCTTTTAGGCTTTTTCTTTATGTTAAGTCTGTATAATAGCTGTATTTTTATGTTAAGTCTTTTCTTCTTTTAGGCTTTTTCTTGAATTTTTAGCTGTATTTGTTGTATCAATGATATAATTTCTATTTGAGTTTGTATAATAGCTTCAATTTTCTGTTCTATTATTTCTTGTGTTTGTACTATTGATTCTAGATGTTGCGTAAGGTTTGTTAATGTTGTCATAGTTTACGCACTAAATAAGTTGATAGTGTAGATAATTCTTTGTTGAATTTCATTTAACTGTCTTGTTTGATTATTGGGTTCTGTTATTCTTAATGGTCGTTCTATATTAAGAGGTCTTTGATGTCTTAATGATAGAGATCTTAGGAAAGGAGTACTATTTGATGATGATTCTGAAAAAGAATGTTTTCTTTCAATTAATGGAATTGCTGATTCAAAGGGTTGTTGTATTGCTGGAAGTGGTTGTACTTTTGGTTGAATTTTAATTCCTACTTTAGCAACTTCTTGGAACAATTGATCTAAATAGATTTGTTCGGTATGTTTGAAATCAATACTATGATGTGAATTAGTTAATGCATAACTAATTTGATAAGTTAATGAAAAGGGATATTGTCAAGAGTCATTAAATTAGTTACATAAAATTTATATGCAATTGTAATAGCTTTATCCAATTCGGAAGAAATTAAGGGAATTCTAATTTTAAGCAGTGTTAAATTTGATTTTTCCATATTGTAAATTTCCATTCATCATTCCTAAAATTTGATCATTTAGATTATTCATTCTTTCATCTAAAATTGCCATTCTAATAGGAGTATCAATTCCTTGTTGAAAAGTGGATTTTAATAATATTTGGATGGTAGATAATTGAATATATCCAATTTTCTTTCGTTTTGATTACGGTAACAATTGTAGTTGTCTATGAATTTGTTCGGATTAATTAAACTAATTCTTAAATTTCCATGACATTGATCAATTCGAATAGGTTGTTCTTGAATAATTTTTCCATAATAAATAAGATTTTGTCTATTAAAGATTTGTTTTATTGTTGATTTGTGAATGTCTTGACCTTTCTTTAAATCTAATTGAGCTTTAGCAATTTGATTCTTTTTATCTGAGTTATTAAGGTAGAAACTTGAAAAGTTCCTAATGATTCAGTTAATTCTAAATTATCTACATCGAGGATGGTAGAAGTTTGAGAAGTCATAGTGTATTGGGATGATATGGATGATAATAATGATGATCAGTTTCAATCTGTTCTAATTGTGTTAATTGTTCTATATATTGTTGATATAATCTTTGTACGACAGATAAATGTTCTTCATAAGGTCGTCTGCTGAGACGATTTATTCCTAGAAATATAAGACTATCAATACGAGTTTCATTGTATTGTATATGATCTTTATAATGATTTATAGCTTGTTTTGTGTAATGAATTCTTTCTTGTAAATCTAAACAAATGGGACAGTTCATTTAAAATTCTTCGGGGAAATTACTACAATCGACATTGTCTAAATCATAGTTTATATCTTCATCTATATTGTCATAATCAGTACTGGTGATTTCTATATCTTCTATTTCCGTATCCGAAGGAAATAATTGTGATAGTGATTCTGAACAATATAATTGTTGTTGTAATTCCGTATCTAAATTTCTTGAAATTTGTTCTAAGAAAATATCTTGTTGTATTTGTGTTAATCTTTCTATTTCATTTTCATCTTCTAATAATTCAAAAGTTTCTGATTCTTCCTCAGATGGAGGTGAGAAATCAAAAATTATATCTCTATCATCGAGTCGTATGAGATAACCGACACGAGTATTGAGACCTAATATAGTTCTATATAAATAATTAAGAGTAATATCTAGATGATGACAGCTAATTTCAAAATAGTGACAAATTATTTCATGAGGAATAAATAATCGACTTGCAATTATAAAGAAAAGTAAAGGTCATGCTTGAAATAAAGTAAAAGCATAAACATGTATTTGATTAATAATGACAGGTAAACTATAATTAATAAAATAAGATAAATGAAATGTCATGTTGATGGAATGCTTTAATCAATAAGTAAATCCATTTCTTGTTCAAGTTCATATCTATCATTTTTAACTGAATTATAAATATATAATGTTTGATCTAATAAAACTCTTGCATTTATTAAAAGTTGAAAACATTGATTTTCTTTTGCCATTTTATATGTTCATGATATAAGTCAATAAACTTTCTTTGTTCGGTTTTGATTTCTTTATAAAACGAATTCTTTGTATAAGTGATCGGCGATGATCAAAATAATTCATTTTATTTAAATGATAAGAAGAGATAATTTGGATACATAATATTTAGCTTCGCAATACAATCTAAAATACAATAATCTAAAAGCGAATTAAATCGGTGATTCTTCAACCATTTGCTTTGCGATGAAAAGAATTTCTTGTTCTTCATTATAAAGAGGTGATCTGGAGAATTCTTAAAGCGGGGATCGGTGTAAATATCATTTGCTTTCTTGTTTCTTGCAATTGTTTTAATCTTAAGTTCTTCGTATACGCTTTTGATTATCTAGTGCTTTGATTCGTTGCTTCAACATCGTTTGATGTGAAAATAAGCCATTACGAAAATCAAAATCTTGTAAGTCGTGAAAAGAGTTTAAAAGAAAGATAAGAAATTGAATAATTTTAGAATGCTAATGATTGTATAACGAAGATTGCATGAATGATTGCAAAATGAATAAAATAATAAGAAATATAATTTGATAAAATATATGCATGATTTGTATGCTTGAATTAATCGAAGGGTGACAAGAAGTTAACCATAATCACTCTAACTTTGTTCTTCCTGGCTCGCTTGAGCGTCACCTTTGGACTTAAGTGCGAAGAGAGAAGATAGAGAGTAATGTATGGAAAGCTTGTTGTACCCATTAAGGATACCCAAGGCTTCTATTTATAATCGCAGAAGGGAATAACATAGTACAGACAGACTTAACATAAAGAAAAAGCCTAAAAGAAGAAAAGACTTAAAGAAAAAAGCAAGATGCTAAAGGGGCATCTTACATGACATAAAGAAAAAGTAAAGAAAAAACAGGCAATTGGACGATCAAAGGATCGCCGAAAGTAAAAAGACTACATTATTGCGATAGTAGTGCTTCGTGCTTGATCTGATGTTTTATTCTTCAATGATAATAAGTTCATCATCAGGGTTGCTTGTGCTTTCTCCTTGTGCTTGAGAGGACGGACAATGTTTACATCGTGAGTGGGATATTCTTGTAGGCCGCTTGCAAAGTGCTTCACGCCAAGCAAAGCTTAGAGTGTGAAAACATTCGATAAGTCATTGAGCGGTGCTTGAAAGCGTTGTAAGGCGGTAATTCATGTGCTAGGATGGGATGCTTCCATATTGGCGTTAATAAGACATTATGGCCACGATAGTTGATCTTGATTGTTGAGTCCGCTTGAATCTTGAGACATTGAGTATAAATTCCTTCAAAACAATTCAAATTGAATTTGTTTACCAAATCCCAATTGAATTCATAATGAGGTGCTTCATCTATGGGAGGATACTGCATATTACTTATGCCAATCTGAAGAAAGGCAATTCTTGAAGTTATGATTGCTGCTCGACTGGCTGTTTCTTCATCTGATGCTTCAAAAATTGGATAGCTGCTGTAGACTTTAATATAAATTTCTCTTTCGCGCGCAAAGCGATCCTTGAATTGCTTAATAGCATGGACTAAACCGGATGGGAAGTCTGCTAATAACTTCATATCTTGTAGATAAATGGTGTCAGCTAATCCACTCTGAAATAATAAATAAGTTGTTAATGGTTCTGCTCCAGGGAAGATGACTGCTTTGGGACCATACTTGCCACGATTTTGTGGGTAGTATTGAAATTGTTTCATTTCTTCAGTCCAATGATTGAGTGCTTGGAAACAATCCATAAACATGTCAGAAGTGAGAACCTTTGATTCTTCGTGAAGTGCTTTAGCAGGAACTGCATGAATTCGTTCCATGTCAATTGCTTTGCCTAATGTAGTTAACTTGGACATTGGTGATGCTGGGTTTGTAATCTTGTCTTGTATTGCGGTCAGTGATGGATGCTGAAATTCTTGGAAAGATTTTTCAGCTTCGCTTTAGTAGAAAAACTTTATGAATGACCTTTGCTTTTGCTGTAATATGAATTCTTGCCTTATGCCACTTGATCATAAAGACCAGAAAAGGACCATTATATATCACATAGTGCTTGGACTCTTGATTATCGACCACCTTTTGAGGTGCGATGAGGAAGTTATTGATGATGAAGTATTTTATATATGGTTTCACGGGAAGTGGCGGTGCTTTTGATACTTGTATTTCAGGGGACCTTGGAAGGTGCAACTGAATAGCTTCTTGTATTACGAGCAGATGCTTTTGGAATTTGAGTAGTTATAGTAGCAACAGGATTGATCCTTGATGCTGATGTTGATGCTTTAGAACTTTGCTCCTTTGGTTTTAAAACCAGGAGTGTCTGCTTTAGCTGTTCAAGTTCACTAGTAATTTGTTCTTGCTTTACCTGAATATTCATACTTTGAAGATGTAATTCGGTGAGTTCTGCTTCCTTTAATTCAATTGTACTTTCGAGCTGAACGATTAATGCTTCCATTCTCTTGTTAATATATCTGCAAGAAAATTGTTAGCCGATTTAATATAATGAATATTAAATTGATACTGACCTAGCTCTAATTGCCATCTGATCAGTCGTCCTTGATTATAATTGGTACTTGATGAAAGCTGATATCTTGTAAATCCACATAAGTATTGAGAATCTGTATGAATTGTAAATTTTATTGGGAGTAGATCTATTCGCCATTTTCTCAAAGTTTTGAGACAGGCTAATGCCTCTTTTTCATGAATAGGATAATTTAATTCCGCAGAATTAAATGTTCCATTTATATATTTGCAAAGTTGGTATTTCTTCTGAGTAGGGGGTTTGGCTAAAAGACAACCTGCCCATACATCATGGCTTGCATCTAATTGAACTAATAAATCATCATTTTGTTGATAATTATAAAGTTTGGGAAGATTTTTACAAAGAAGTTTTAATCTTTGTACTGCTGTAGTATCTGAAGTAGTCCAATGCCATTGTAGATTCTTCTTTACATTTTTTACGTAAAAGTGTCCTTTCTTTAGCTAATTCTTTTAGAAATCCTTGATCTGAAATATAGTTTAATAAGCCTAAGAATTGTTGAACATGTTTTCGATTTGTGAGTTGATCGGAAATTCTTGTAATTTCAGTAAAATATTAGGTTGTAATTGTAAATAACCATAATGATTAAATTGAATACCTAAATATTCAATTGTTTGTTGTCTTATTTTGCTTTTCGTTTGTTAATATTAATCCTTTGTCTTTACATCTTTGTAAGACAATTTTAACTTTCTTCAAATGATCTAATTTATTATTATTATTATTATTATTATTATTATTATTATTATTATTATTATTATTATTATTATTATTATTATTATTATTATTATTATTATTATTATTATTATTATTATTATTATTATTATTATTATTATTATTATTATTATTATTATTATTATTATTATTATTATTATTATTATTATTATTATTATTATTATTATTATTATTATTATTATTATTATTATTATTATTATTATTATTATTATTATTATTATTATTATTATTATTATTATTATTATTACTACTACTATTATTATTTTTACTATTATTATTATTATTATTATTACTACTACTATTATTATTATTATTATTATTATTATTATTATTATTATTATTATTATTATTATTATTATTATTATTATTATTATTATTATTATTATTATTATTATTATTATTTATTATTATTATTACTATTATTATTATTATTATGGTTAACTTCTTGTCACCTTTCGATTAATTCAAGCATACAAATCATGCATATATTTTATCAAATTATATTTCTTATTATTTTATTCATTTTGCAATCATTCATGCAATCTTACATTATACAATCATTAGCATTCTAAAAATTATTCAATTTCTTATCTTTCTTTTTAAAATCTTTTCACGACTTACAAGATTTTGATTTTCAGAATGGCTTATTTTCACATCAAACGTATGTTGAAGCAACGAATCAAAGCACTAGATAATCAAAAAGAATATCTGAAGAACTTAAGATTAAAACAATTGCAAGAAACAAGAAAGCAAATGATATTTACATCGATCCCGTTTTAAGAATTCTCAGATCACCCTCTTTATAATGAAGAACAAGAAATTCTTTCTCTATCGCAAAGCAAATGATTGAAGAATCAGCCGAATTAATTCGCTTTTTAGATTATTGTATTTTAGATTGTATTGCAGAACGCAAATATTATGTATCCAAATTATCTCTTCTTATCATTTAAATAAAATGAATTATTTATATCATCGCCGATCACTTATACAAAGAATTCGTTTTTATAAAGAAATCAAACCGAACAAAGAAAGTTTATTGACTTATATCATGAACATATAAAATGGCAAAAGAAAATCAATGTTTTCAACTTTTAATAAATGCAAGAGTTTTATTAGATCAAACATTATATATTTATAATTCAGTTAAAATGATAGATATGAACTTGAACAAGAAATGGATTTACTTATTGATTAAAGCATTCCATCAACATGACATTTCATTTATCTTATTTTATTAATTATAGTTTACTGTCATTATTAATCAAATACATGTTTATGCTTTTACTTTATTTCAAGCACACCCTTTACTTTTCTTTATAATTGCAAGTCGATTATTTATTCCTCATGAAATAATTTGTCACTATTTTGAAATTAGCTGTCATCATCTAGATATTACTCTTAATTATTTATATAGAACTATATTAGGTCTCAATACTGTGTCGGGTTATCTCATACGACTCGATGATAGAGATATAATTTTGATTTCTCACCTCCATCGAGGAAGAATCGAAACTTTTGAATTATTAGAAGATGAAAATGAAATAGAAAGATTAACACAAATACAACAAGATATTTTCTTAGAACAAATTTCAAGAAATTTAGATACGAATTACAACAACAATTATATTGTTCAATCATCGTCACAATTATTTCCTTCGGATACGGAAATAGAAGATATAGAAATCACCGATCTTGATTATGACAATATAGATGAAGATATAAACTATGATTTAGACAATGTCGATTGTAGTAATTTCCCGAAGAATTTTAAATGAATTGTCCCATTTGTTTAGATTTACAAGAAAGAATTCATTACACAAAACAAGCTATAAATCATTATAAAGATCATATACAATACAATGAAACTCGTATTGATAGTCTTATATTTCTAGAATAAATCGTCTCAAAGAGATTTAACCTTATGAAGAACATTTATCCGTCAGTACAAAGATTATATCAACAATATATAGAACAATTAACACAATTAGAGCAGATTGAAACCGATCATCATTATTATCATCCATATCATCCCAATACACTATGACTTCTCAAACTTCTACCATCCTCGATGTAGATAATTTAGAATTAATCAATCATTAGGAACTTTTCAAGTTTCTACCTTAATAACTCAGGATAAAAGAATCAAATTGCTAAAGCTCAATTAGATTTAAAGAAAGGTCAAGACATTCACAAATCAACAATAAAACAAATCTTTAATAGACAAAATCTTATTTATTATGGAAAAATTATTCAAGAACAACCTATTCGAATTGATCAATGTCATGGAAATTTAAGAATTAGTTTAATTAATCCCAACAAATTCATAGACAACTACAATTGTTACGAATCAAAACGAAAGAAAATTGGATATATTCAATTATCTACCATCCAAATATTATTAAAATCCACTTTTCAACAAGGAATTGATACTCCTATTAGAATGGCAATTTTAGATGAAAGAATGAATAATCTAAATGATCAAATTTTAGGAATGATGAATGGAAATTTACAATATGGAAAATCAAATTTAACACTCGTTTAAAATTAGGAATTCCTTAATTTCTTCGAATTGGATAAAGCTATTACAATTGCATATAAATTTTATAGAACTAATTTAATGACTCGGACAATATCCCTTTTCATTAACTTATCAAATTAGTTATGCATTAACTAATTCACATCATAGTATTGATTTCAAACATACCGAACAAATCTATTTAGATCAATTGTTCCAAGAAGTTGCTAAAGTAGAATTAAAATTCAACCAAAAGTACAACCACTTCCAAAGAATACAACAACCCTTTGAATCAGCAATTCCATTAATTGAAAGAAGACATTCTTTTTCAGAATCATCATCAAATAGTACTCCTTTCCTAAGATCTCTATCATTAAGACATCAAAGACCTCTTAATATAGAACGACCATTAAGAATAACAGAACCCAATAATCAAACAAGACAGTTAAATGAAATTCAACAGCAATTATCTACACTATCAACTTATTTAGTGCAGAAACTATGACAACATTAACAAACCTTACGCAACATCTAGAATCAATAGTACAAACACAAGAAATAATAGAACAGAAAATTGAAGCTATTATACAAACTCAAATAGAAATTATATCATTAATACAACAAATACAGCTAAAAATTCAAGAGACAAATGACCAAATAATCGTAAAAGATCCGCCCCCGAAAATGGTATCAAAGCTAGTAATTATAAGAATACCCCGAGAACGAAGTTAAATGCAAGACGAATCAATCGAACAAGTTGAAAAGAATATTCAAGTACAATTACATGAAGTAACTAATCTCATACAGAAATTACATCTTACCTCTCTCGAAAAAGAAGAATATATTGGTCCCGTATTTTCAAATGAACATAAGGATGAAATAATTTTAGGTTATGAATCTGATCAAGATCAAGAACTTTTTATGGATAATGATGAAAGACCCGAAAGTAGTAATACTCAAGAATTAAAATTAAAAGAAAAATTAGGAGATAAAAGAAAGACAACATTTCAACCATCAAGTTATACTTGGAAAAATGACAAAGATGATTTTTACATCAACAAGGATATTATTATAAAGGTACAAAATACGAAAATATCCAGATGAATATAAACCAAAATTTCAAAATTAACAATTGACAATATCTTAAATTTAGATTTACAACAAATCTTGAAGAAATCTTTCAAGAATGGTTTTCCAAAATATTATTATTATTACAAGTAGAAAACCTTTGGCAATCAATCGCAACAAAAGATTCTCTCTATTATTTTGTTATATATAAAACTTCAGAATAGTACAAGAATTTTAAGAGATAATGCACAAGCTTTACAAAATACACCTCATTATCTTAGTCAAACTACGAGATGAAGATAAATTTGAAATTATTGGCGAAGAAATATATAAAGAATTTTTGGAAAAGATATTATATTTCATCAAGAGATATATTAAAGAAAAAGCGATTAAAAGCATTAAGACATTTAAACAATTTAATGATATGTGATATTAATTACTTAGAAGCTTTTATTTGTGAATTTAAAAACATTACTATAAATTACCTAGAGTCGAACAAGAAATGTATATTAACATTTTATTCAAAATTACCATATCCTTTTAATCTAAAAGTTCAACAACAATTCTATGAGCGAATAGAAAATCATACAATAGCTCATAATTTAGGTGGAGCAATATTAGTGCAAGAGACTTATTAGTTGATTATTGTATAGAAGCTCGATTAAAGCGAACATTAAAACATAAAATTTAAAACTATGTTGCAATCAAAATCTTTGACGCATACCTCGGCAATATGGATGTCTAAAAATTACTCAAATTATAAAAGAAAAGCAAATATTTAATCCAAGATATAAGAAACATTATTCACGAAAGTTTCGATGGAAAAATATAAACCACAACGTTATCAACCAAAACTTATCCCAAATATTTTCGTAGATATAAATTTAATCCCAAAATAAAAAGCAGAAAACAATTTTGCCTAAAAAGAAAAAAGATTGTAAATGTTGGATCCGTAAAGAAGAAGGTCATTATGCAAATGAATGTCCTAAAAGAAAGAAAAATCATATAATAATAAAGTACAAATTTTACATTCAACCTTAGAACATCAATTAGAACCAATTGAATCGATTATAATACGAGATACATCTCTACATTTATGAACCTTTCTAAATGAATCGAGATAACCAAAACTACGAATCAAACTCAATTCCAATTCAACATTTATTCAAGTACTAGTTCGAAAGCGAATACTAAAGTACATGCATATATAGATACAGAGCAACTATCGTATAGCATCAAAACAATTAGATTTAAAATGGAAGAAATTACATAAACCATTACAAGTAAAATAGTGATGGAAGTTTTAATTCCATCCGGTATGTAAGTTATTATAACACTATTATTATTGAAAACTACACTTTTATAATCCCATCAATCTATCAAAAGAATCGGGATTACCGTTAATACTTGGAAATAATTTTCTAAAATTATATAACCCTTTTGTCAATATTTACATTACATAACTTTGCGAACCCCTTATATTAAGAATCACCGAAATCCGTTATTCTACTTAATCCTATTTATCATACATCTTATTATCAACAATTAAAAATAATCAATGAGAAACTTCATATGTTACATTTTATCTATTGACTAATACAAATATACAAACTGAAGTCGATAAATTATTAGATCAAGTATGTAGTGAAAATCCATTAGATCCTACAAAAATCATAATCTGAAATTATTGAAATTAAACTAAAGGATCCTCTTGGGAAGTCAATATCAAGAATAATATACCATATACTCCTTAGATGTAAAAGAATTTACACAAGAATGTAACGAATTACTTGAAAAGGATTAATTACACCCAAAGATAGTAAACATTCTGCACCAGCTTTTTACGTCAATAATTCAGCTGAAAAGAAACGAGGAAAACGAAGAATGGTTATAAATTACAGAAGACTTAATGAAGCAACTATTGGAGATGCTTATAAATTACCACGAAAAGATTATATTATTAATAAACTAAAAGGTCATATTTGGTTCACTACATTAGATGCAAAATCAGGATATTGGCAATTACGATTACATGATAATACAAAAGCATTAACAGCATTCACTTGTCCACCCCAAAAACATTATCAATGGAATGTACTACCCTTTGGATTAAAACAAGCACCAAGTATTTATCAACGATTTATGGATAATAATCTTATAGGATTAGAAGAATATACTTTTGTGTATATAGATGATATTATTATTTATTCAAATCGGATAAATTAGATCATTTGAAGAAAGTTAAAATTGTCTTACAAAGATGTAAAGACAAAGGATTAATATTAAGCAAACGAAAAGCACAAATAGCCTGACAAACAATTGAATATTTAGGTATTCAATTTAATCATTATAGTTATTTACAATTACAACCTAATATTTTACTGAAATTACAAGAATTTCTGATCAACTCACAAATCGAAAACATGTTCAACAATTCTTAGGCTTATTAAACTATATTTCGGATCGAGGATTTCTAAAAGAATTAGCTAAAGAAAGGACACTTTTACGAAAAAATGTAGCAGACAATCTACAATGGCATTGGACTACTTCAGATACTACAATGAAAGACAAAGATTAAAACTTCTTTGTAAAAATCTTCCCAAACTTTATAATTATCAACAAAATGATGAGTTATTAGTTCAATTAGATGCAAGCCATGATGTATGGGCGGGTTGTCTTTTAGCCAAACCCCTACTCGGAAGAAATACCAACTTTGCAAATATATAAATGGAACATTTAATTACTGGAATTAAATTATCCTATTCATGAAAAAGAGGCATTAGCTTTGTCTCAAAACTTTGAGAAAATGGCGAATAGATCTACTCCCAATAAAATTTACAATTCATACAGATTCTCAATACTTATGTGGATTTACAAGATATCAGCTTTCATCAAGTACCAATTATAATCAAGGACGGCTGATCAGATGGCAATTAGAGCTAGGTCAGTATCAATTTAATATTCATTATATTAAATCGGCTAACAATTTTCTTGCAGATATATTAACAAGAGAATGGAAGCATTAATCGTTCAGCTCGAAAGTACAATTGAATTAAAGGAAGCAGAACTCACCGAATTACATCTTCAAAGTATGAATATTCAGGTAAAGCAAGAACAAATTACTAGTGAACTTGAACATCTAAAGCAGACACTCCTGGTTTTAAAACCAAAGGAGCAAAGTTCTAAAGCATCAACATCAGCATCAAGGATCAATCCTGTTGCTACTATAACTACTCAAATTCCAAAAGCATCTGTTCAGGTAATACAAGAAGCTATTCAGGTTGCACCTTCCAAGGTCCCTGAAATACAAGTATCAAAGCACCGGTTTCACTTCTGTGAAACCATATATAAATACTTCATCATCAATAACTTCCTCATCGATACCTCAAAAGGTGGTCGATAATCAAGAGTCCAAGCACTATGTGATATATAATGGTCCTTTTCTTTGGTCTTTATGATCGGTGGCATAAAGCGACAATTCATATTACGAGCAAAAGCGTTGTCATTCATAAGAGTTTTTCTACTAAAGCGAAGCTGAAAAATCTTTCCAAGAATTTCAGCATCCATCACTTCGACCACAATACAAGACGATCTACAAACTCGGTACCACCAATGTCCAAGTTAACTACATTGGGCAAAGCAATTGACATGGAGCGAATTCATGCGGTTCTGCTAAAGCACTTCATGAAGAATCAAAGGTCCTCACTTCGACATGTTTATGGATTGTTTCAAGCACTCAATCATTGGATGAAGAAATGAAACAATTTCAATACTACCCACAAAATCGTGGCAAGTATGGTCCCAAAGCGGTCATCTTCCTGGGCGTAACCATTAACAACTTATTTATTATTTCGAGTGGATTAGTGACACCATTTATCTAAAAGATATGAAGTTATTAGCAGACTTCCCATCCGGTTTAGTCCATGCTATTAAGCAATTCAAGGATCGCTTTGCGCGCGAAAGAGAAATTTATATTAAAGTCTACAACAAGCTTTCCATACATTACTCTCTATCTTCTCTCTTAGCACTTAAGTCCAAAGTGACGTTCAAGCGAGCGGGAAGAACAGGTTAGAGTGATTATGGTTAACTTCTTGTCACCCTTCGATTAATTCAAGCATACAAATCATGCATATATTTTATCAAATTATATTTCTTATTATTTTATTCATTTTTGCAATCATTCATGCAATCTTCATTATACAATCATTAGCATTCTAAAATTATTCAATTTCTTATCTTTCTTTTAAAATCTTTTCACGACTTACAAGATTTTGATTTTCGAATGGCTTATTTTCACATCAAGCGTATGTTGAAACAACGAATCAAAGCACTAGATAATCAATGACGAATCGAAGAACTTAAGATTAAAACAATTGCAAGAAACAAGAAAGCAAATGATATTTACACTGATCCCCGTTTTAAGAATTCTCCAGATCACCCTCTTTATAATGAAGAACAAGAAATTCTTTCTACTGCAAAGCAAATGATTGAAGAATCAGCCAATTAATTCGCTTTTAGATTATTGTATTTTAGATTGTATTGCGAACATAAATATTATGTATCCAAATTATCTCTTCTTATCATTTAAATAAAATGAATTATTTTGATCATCGCCATCACTTATACAAAGAATTAGCTTTTATAAAGAAATCAAACCGAACAAAGAAAGTTTATTGACTTATATCATGACCATATAAAAATGGCAAAAGAAAATCAATGTTTTCAACTTTTAATAAATGCAAGAGTTTTATTAGATCAAACATTATATATTTATAATTCAGTTAAAATGATAGATATGAACTTGAACAAGAAATGGATTTACTTATTGATTAAAGCATTCCATCAACATGACATTTCATTTATCTTATTTTATTAATTATAGTTTACTGTCATTATTAATCAAATACATGTTTATGCTTTTACTTTATTTCAAGCATGACCTTTACTTTTCTTTATAATTGCAAGTCGATTATTTATTCCTCATGAAATAATTTGTCAATATTTTGAAATTAGTGTCATCATCTAGATATTACTCTTAATTATTTATATAGAACTATATTAGGTCTCAATACTCGTGTATGTTTATCTCATACGACTCGATGATAGAGATATAATTTTGATTTCTCACCTCCATCGAGGAAGAATCGAAACTTTTGAATTATTAGAAGATGAAAATGAAATAGAAAGATTAACACAAATACAACAAGATATTTTCTTAGAACAAATTTCAAGAAATTTAGATACGAATTACAACAACAATTATATTGTTCCGAATCACTATCACAATTATTTCCTTCGGATACGGAAATAGAAGATATAGAAATCACCAGTACTGATTATGACAATATAGATGAAGATATAAACTATGATTTAGACAATGTCGATTGTAGTAATTTCCACGAAGAATTTTAAATGAATTGTCCCATTTGTTTAGATTTACAAGAAAGAATTCATTACACAAAACAAGCTATAAATCATTATAAAGATCATATACAATACAATGAAACTCGTATTGGTAGTCTTATATTTCTAGAATAAATCGTCTCGTGAGACGACCTTATGAAGAACATTTATACGTCAGACAAAGATTATATCAACAATATATAGAACAATTAACACAATTAGAACAGATTGAAACTGATCATCATTATTATCATCCATATCATCCCAATACACTATGACTTCTCAAACTTCTACCATCCTCGATGTAGATAATTTAGAATTAACTGAATCATTAGGAACTTTTCAAGTTTCTACCTTAATAACTTCAGGATAAAAGAATCAAATTGCTAAAGCTCAATTAGATTTAAAGAAAGGTCAAGACATTCACAAATCAACAATAAAACAAATCTTTAATAGACAAAATCTTATTTATTATGGAAAAATTATTCAAGAACAACCTATTCGAATTGATCAATGTCATGGAAATTTAAGAATTAGTTTAATTAATCCCGAACAAATTCATAGACAACTACAATTGTTACCAGAATCAAAACGAAAGAAAATTGGATATATTCAATTATCTACCATCCAAATATTATTAAAATCCACTTTTCAACAAGGAATTGATACTCTATTAGAATGGCAATTTTAGATGAAAGAATGAATAATCTAAATGATCAAATTTTAGGAATGATGAATGGAAATTTACAATATGGAAAAATCAAATTTAACACTCGTTTAAAATTAGGAATTCCCTTAATTTCTTCTGAATTGGATAAAGCTATTACAATTGCATATAAATTTTATAGAACTAATTTAATGACTCCCGGACAATATCCCTTTTCATTAACTTATCAAATTAGTTATGCATTAACTAATTCACATCATAGTATTGATTTCAAACATACCGAACAAATCTATTTAGATCAATTGTTCCAAGAAGTTGCTAAAGTAGGAATTAAAATTCAACCAAAAGTACAACCACTTCCAAAGAATACAACAACCCTTTGAACCAGCAATTCCATTAATTGAAAGAAGACATTCTTTTTCAGAATCATCATCAAATAGTACTCCTTTCCTAAGATCTCTGTCATTAAGACATCAAAGACCTCTTAATATAGAACGACCATTAAGAATAACAGAACCCAATAATCAAACAAGACAGTTAAATGAAATTCAACAGCAATTATCTACACTATCAACTTATTTAGTGCAGAAACTATGACAACATTAACAAACCTTACGCAACATCTAGAATCAATAGTACAAACACAAGAAATAATAGAACAGAAAATTGAAACTATTATACAAACTCAAATAGAAATAATATCATTGATACAACAAATACAGCTAAAAATTCAAGAGACAAATGACCAAATAATCGTAAAAGATCCGCCCCCGAAAATGGTTTTCTTTTTGTTAAGTCTGTCTGTACTATGTTATTCCCTTCTGCGATTATAAATAGAAGCCTTGGGTATCCTTAATGGGTACAACAAGCTTTCCATACATTACTCTCTCTATCTTCTCTCTTCGCACTTAAGTCCAGTGTGACGTTCAAGCGAGCCAGGAAGAACAGGTTAGAGTGATTATGGTTAACTTCTTGTCACCCTTCGATTAATTCAAGCATACAAATCATGCATATATTTTATCAAATTATATTTCTTATTATTTTATTCATTTTGCAATCATTCATGCAATCTTCATTATACAATCATTAGCATTCTAAAATTATTCAATTTCTTATCTTTCTTTTAAAATCTTTCACGACTTACAAGATTTTGATTTTCGAATGGCTTATTTTCACATCAAGCGTATGTTGAAACAACGAATCAAAGCACTAGATAATCAATGAAGCGAATCGAAGAACTTAAGATTAAAACAATTGCAAGAAACAAGAAAGCAAATGATATTTACACCGATCCCGTTTAAGAATTCTCGGATCACCCTCTTTATAATGAAGAACAAGAAATTCTTTCTCTTGCAAAGCAAATGATTGAAGAATCAATAGAATTAATTAAGCTTTTAGATTATTGTATTTTAGATTGTATTGCGAGCATAAATATTATGTATCAAATTATCTCTTCTTATCATTTAAATAAAATGAATTATTTTGATCATCGCCGATCACTTATACAAAGAATTCGTTTTATAAAGAAATCAAACCGAACAAAGAAAGTTTATTGACTTATATCATGACCATATAAAAATGGCAAAAGAAAATCAATGTTTTCAACTTTTAATAAATGCAAGAGTTTTATTAGATCAAACATTATATATTTATAATTCAGTTAAAATGATAGATATGAACTTGAACAAGAAATGGGTTTACTTATTGATTAAAGCATTCCATCAACATGACATTTCATTTATCTTATTTTATTAATTATAGTTTACCTGTCATTATTAATCAAATACATGTTTATGCTTTTACTTTATTTCAAGCACAGCCTTTACTTTTCTTTATAATTGCAAGTCGATTATTTATTCCTCATGAAATAATTTGTCAATATTTTGAAATTAGCTGTCATCATCTAGATATTACTCTTAATTATTTATATAGAACTATATTAGGTCTCAATACTCGTGTCGGTTATCTCATACGACTCGATGATAGAGATATAATTTTTGATTTCTCACCTCCATCTGAGGAAGAATCAGAAACTTTTGAATTATTAGAAGATGAAAATGAAATAGAAAGATTAACACAAATACAACAAGATATTTTCTTAGAACAAATTTCAAGAAATTTAGATACGGAATTACAACAACAATTATATTGTTCCGAATCACTATCACAATTATTTCCTTCGGATACGGAAATAGAAGATATAGAAATCACCAGTACTGATTATGACAATATAGATGAAGATATAAACTATGATTTAGACAATGTCGATTGTAGTAATTTCCCCGAAGAATTTTAAATGAATTGTCCCATTTGTTTAGATTTACAAGAAAGAATTCATTACACAAAACAAGCTATAAATCATTATAAAGATCATATACAATACAATGAAACTCGTATTGATAGTCTTATATTTCTAGGAATAAATCGTCTCAGCAGACGACCTTATGAAGAACATTTATCTGTCGTACAAAGATTATATCAACAATATATAGAACAATTAACACAATTAGAACAGATTGAAACTGATCATCATTATTATCATCCATATCATCCCAATACACTATGACTTCTCAAACTTCTACCATCCTCGATGTAGATAATTTAGAATTAACTGAATCATTAGGAACTTTTCAAGTTTCTACCTTAATAACTCAGGATAAAAAGAATCAAATTGCTAAAGCTCAATTAGATTTAAAGAAAGGTCAAGACATTCACAAATCAACAATAAAACAAATCTTTAATAGACAAAATCTTATTTATTATGGAAAATTATTCAAGAACAACCTATTCGAATTGATCAATGTCATGGAAATTTAAGAATTAGTTTAATTAATCCCGAACAAATTCATAGACAACTACAATTGTTACCAGAATCAAAACGAAAGAAAATTGGATATATTCAATTATCTACCATCCAAATATTATTAAAATCCACTTTTCAACAAGGAATTGATACTCTATTAGAATGGCAATTTTAGATGAAAGAATGAATAATCTAAATGATCAAATTTTAGGAATGATGAATGGAAATTTACAATATGGAAAAATCAAATTTAACACTCGTTTAAAATTAGGAATTCCTTAATTTCTTCTGAATTGGATAAAGCTATTACAATTGCATATAAATTTTATAGAACTAATTTAATGACTCAGGACAATATCCTTTTCATTAACTTATCAAATTAGTTATGCATTAACTAATTCACATCATAGTATTGATTTCAAACATACCGAACAAATCTATTTAGATCAATTGTTCCAAGAAGTTGCTAAAGTAGGAATTAAAATTCAACCAAAAGTACAACCACTTCCAGCAATACAACAACCCTTTGAACCAACAATTCCATTAATTGAAAGAAGACATTCTTTTTCAGAATCATCATCAAATAGTACTCCTTTCCTAAGATCTCTGTCATTAAGACATCAAAGACCTCTTAATATAGAACGACCATTAAGAATAACAGAACCCAATAATCAAACAAGACAGTTAAATGAAATTCAACAGCAATTATCTACATTATCAACTTATTTAGTGCAGAAACTATGACAACATTAACAAACCTTACGCAACATCTAGAATCAATAGTACAAACACAAGAAATAATAGAACAGAAAATTGAAGCTATTATACAAACTCAAACAGAAATAATATCATTGATACAACAAATACAGCTAAAAATTCAAGAGACAAATGACCAAATAATCGTAAAAGATCCGCCCCCGAAAATGGTTTTCTTTATGTTAAGTCTGTCTGTACTATGTTATTCCCTTCTGCGATTATAAATAGAAGCCTTGGGTATCCTTAATGGGTACAACAAGCTTTCCATACATTACTCTCTCTATCTTCTCTCTTCGCACTTAAGTCCAGTGTGACGTTCAAGCGAGCCAGGAAGAAAAGTTAGAGTGATTATGGTTAACTTCTTGTCACCCTTCGATTAATTCAAGCATACAAATCATGCATATATTTTATCAAATTATATTTCTTATTATTTTATTCATTTTGCAATCATTCATGCAATCTTCATTATACAATCATTAGCATTCTAAAATTATTCAATTTCTTATCTTTCTTTTAAAATCTTTTCACGACTTACAAGATTTTGATTTTCGAATGGCTTATTTTCACATCAAGCGTATGTTGAAACAACGAATCAAAGCACTAGATAATCAAAGCGAGAATCGAAGAACTTAAGATTAAAACAATTGCAAGAAACAAGAAAGCAAATGATATTTACACCGATCCCGTTTAAGAATTCTCCAGATCACCCTCTTTATAATGAAGAACAAGAAATTCTTTCTCTTGCAAAAGCAAATGATTGAAGAATCAGCCAATTAATTAATTCGCTTTTAGATTATTGTATTTTAGATTGTATTGCGAGCATAAATATTATGTATCCAAATTATCTCTTCTTATCATTTAAATAAAATGAATTATTTTGATCATCGTAGATCACTTATACAAAGAATTCGTTTTATAAAGAAATCAAACCGAACAAAGAAAGTTTATTGACTTATATCATGACCATATAAAATGGCAAAAGAAAATCAATGTTTTCAACTTTTAATAAATGCAAGAGTTTTATTAGATCAAACATTATATATTTATAATTCAGTTAAAATGATAGATATGAACTTGAACAAGAAATGGGTTTACTTATTGATTAAAGCATTCCATCAACATGACATTTCATTTATCTTATTTTATTAATTATAGTTTACTGTCATTATTAATCAAATACATGTTTATGCTTTTACTTTATTTCAAGCACTGACCTTTACTTTTCTTTATAATTGCAAGTCGATTATTTATTCCTCATGAAATAATTTGTCAATATTTTGAAATTAGTGTCATCATCTAGATATTACTCTTAATTATTTATATAGAACTATATTAGGTCTCAATACTGTGTCGGTTATCTCATACGACTCGATGATAGAGATATAATTTTTGATTTCTCACCTCCATCTGAGGAAGAATCAGAAACTTTTGAATTATTAGAAGATGAAAATGAAATAGAAAGATTAACACAAATACAACAAGATATTTTCTTAGAACAAATTTCAAGAAATTTAGATCACGAATTACAACAACAATTATATTGTTCCGAATCACTATCACAATTATTTCCTTCGGATACGGAAATAGAAGATATAGAAATCACCAGTACTGATTATGACAATATAGATGAAGATATAAACTATGATTTAGACAATGTCGATTGTAGTAATTTCCCCGAAGAATTTTAAATGAATTGTCCCATTTGTTTAGATTTACAAGAAAGAATTCATTACACAAAACAAGCTATAAATCATTATAAAGATCATATACAATACAAAGATTCTCTCTATTATTTTGTTATATATAAAACTTCAGAATAGTACAAGAATTTTAAGAGATAATGCACAAGCTTTACAAAATACACCTCATTATCTTAGTCAAACTACAGATGAAGATAAATTTGAAATTATTAGCGAAGAAATATATAAAGAATTTTTGGAAAGATATTATATTTCATCAAGCAGATATATTAAAAGAAAAAGCGATTAAAAGCATTAAGACATTTAAACAATTTAATGATATGTGATATTAATTACTTAGAAGCTTTTATTTGTGAATTTAAAAACATTACTATAAATTACCTAGAGTCGAACAAGAAATGTATATTAACATTTTATTCAAAATTACCATATCCTTTTAATCTAAAAGTTCAACAACAATTCTATGAACGAATAGAAAATCATACAATAGCTCATAATTTAGGTGGAGCAATATTAGTATGAGAGACTTATTAGTTGATTATTGTATAGAAGCTCGGTTAAAACGAACATTAAAACATAAGAATTTAAAACTATGTTGCAATCAAAATCTTGACGTACCTCAAATATGGATGTCTAAAAATTACTCAAATTATAAAAGAAAAGAAAATATTTAATCCAAGATATAAGAAACATTATTCACGAAAGTTTCGATGGAAAAATATAAACCACAACGTTATCAACCAAAAACTTATCCCAAATATTTTCGTAGATATAAATTTAATCCCAAAATAAAAAGCAGAAAACAATTTTGCCCTAAAAGAAAAAAGATTGTAAATGTTGGATCAGTAAAGAAGAAGGTCATTATGCAAATGAATGTCCTAAAAGAAAGAAAAATCATATAATAATAAAGTACAAATTTTACATTCACCTTAGAACATCAATTAGAACCAATTGAATCGATTATAATACGAGATACATCTCTACATTTATGAACCTTTCTAAATGAATCGAGATAACCAAAAAGAAAAACGATTAAAAGCATTAAGACATTTAAACAATTTAATGATATGTGATATTAATTACTTAGAAGCTTTTATTTGTGAATTTAAAAACATTACTATAAATTACCTAGAGTCGAACAAGAAATGTATATTAACATTTTATTCAAAATTACCATATCCTTTTAATCTAAAAGTTCAACAACAATTCTATGAGCGAATAGAAAATCATACAATAGCTCATAATTTAGGTGGAGCAATATTAGTCAAGAGACTTATTAGTTGATTATTGTATAGAAGCTCGCTTAAAACGAACATTAAAACATAAAATTTAAAACTATGTTGCAATCAAAATCTTGACGTACCTCAGCAATATGGATGTCTAAAAAATTACTCAAATTATAAAAAGAAAAAGAAAATATTTAATCCAAGATATAAGAAACATTATTCACGAAAGTTTCGATGGAAAAAATATAAACCACAACGTTATCAACCAAAAACTTATCCCAAATATTTTCGTAGATATAAATTTAATCCCAAAAATAAAAACAGAAAACAATTTTGCCCTAAAAAGAAAAAAGATTGTAAATGTTGGATCTGTAAAGAAGAAGGTCATTATGCAAATGAATGTCCTAAAAAGAAAGAAAAATCATATAATAATAAAGTACAAATTTTACATTCAGCCTTAGAACATCAATTAGAACCAATTGAATCAGATTATAATACAGATACATCTCTCTACATTTATGAACCTTTCTCTAATGAATCAGATAACCAAAACTCTGAATCAAACTCCGAATTCCAATTCAACATTTATTCAAGTACTAGTTCAGAAAACGAATACTAAAGTACATGCATATATAGATACAGGAGCAACTATCTGTATAGCATCAAAACAATTAGATTTAAAATGGAAGAAATTACATAAACCATTACAAGTAAAAATAGCTGATGGAAGTTTTAATTCCATCTGGTATGTAAGTTATTATAACACTATTATTATTGAAAACTACACTTTTATAATCCCATCAATCTATCAAAAGAATCGGGATTACCGTTAATGCTTGGAAATAATTTTCTAAAATTATATAACCCTTTTGTCAATATTTACATTACATAACTGCGAACCCCTTATATTAAGAATCACCAGAAATCCGTTATTCTACTAATCCTATTTATCATACATCTTATTATCAACAATTAAAAATAATCAATGAGAAACTTCATATGTTACATTTTTATCTATTGACTAATACAAATATACAAACTGAAGTCGATAAATTATTAGATCAAGTATGTAGTGAAAATCCATTAGATCCTACAAAAAATCATAATACAGAAATTATTGAAATTAAACTAAAGGATCCTCTTCAGGAAGTCAATATCAAGAATAATATACCATATACTCCCTTAGATGTAAAAGAATTTACACAAGAATGTAACGAATTACTTGAAAAAGGATTAATTACACCCAGTACTAGTAAACATTCTGCACCAGCTTTTTACGTCAATAATTCAGCTGAAAAGAAACGAGGAAAACGAAGAATGGTTATAAATTACAGAAGACTTAATGAAGCAACTATTGGAGATGCTTATAAATTACCACGAAAAGATTATATTATTAATAAACTAAAAGGTCATATTTTGTTCACTACATTAGATGCAAAATCAGGATATTGGCAATTACGATTACATGATAATACAAAAGCATTAACAGCATTCACTTGTCCACCCCAAAAACATTATCAATGGAATGTACTACCCTTTGGATTAAAACAAGCACCAAGTATTTATCAACGATTTATGGATAATAATCTTATAGGATTAGAAGAATATACTTTTGTGTATATAGATGATATTATTATTTATTCAAATCAGGATAAATTAGATCATTTGAAGAAAGTTAAAATTGTCTTACAAAGATGTAAAGACAAAGGATTAATATTAAGCAAACGAAAAGCACAAATAGCACAACAAACAATTGAATATTTAGGTATTCAATTTAATCATTATGGTTATTTACAATTACAACCTAATATTTTACAGAAATTACAAGAATTTCCTGATCAACTCACAAATCGAAAACATGTTCAACAATTCTTAGGCTTATTAAACTATATTTCAGATCAAGGATTTCTAAAAGAATTAGCTAAAGAAAGGACACTTTTACAGAAAAAATGTAGCAGCAATCTACAATGGCATTGGACTACTTCAGATACTACAGCAGTACAAAGATTAAAACTTCTTTGTAAAAATCTTCCCAAACTTTATAATTATCAACAAAATGATGAGTTATTAGTTCAATTAGATGCAAGCCATGATGTATGGGCAGGTTGTCTTTTAGCCAAACCCCCTACTCAGAAGAAATACCAACTTTGCAAATATATAAATGGAACATTTAATTCTGCGGAATTAAATTATCCTATTCATGAAAAAGAGGCATTAGCCTGTCTCAAAACTTTGAGAAAATGGCGAATAGATCTACTCCCAATAAAATTTACAATTCATACAGATTCTCAATACTTATGTGGATTTACAAGATATCAGCTTTCATCAAGTACCAATTATAATCAAGGACGACTGATCAGATGGCAATTAGAGCTAGTCGATATCAATTTAATAATCATTATATTAAATCGGCTAACAATTTTCTTGCAGATATATTAACAAGAGAATGGAAGCATTAATCGTTCAGCTCGAAAGTACAATTGAATTAAAGGAAGCAGAACTCACCGAATTACATCTTCAAAGTATGAATATTCAGGTAAAGCAAGAACAAATTACTAGTGAACTTGAGCATTAAAGCGCATAACTCCGGTTTTAAAACCAAAGGAGCAAAGTTCTAAAGCATCAACATCAGCATCAAGGATCAATCCTGTTGCTACTATAACTACTCAAATTCCAAAAGCATCTGTTCAGGTAATACAAGAAGCTATTCAGGTTGCACCTTCCAAGGTCCCTGAAATACAAGTATCAAAAGCACCAGTTTCACTTCACGTGAAACCATATATAAGTACTTCATCATCAATAACTTCCTCATCAAGATTACCTCAAAAGGTGGCTGATAATCAAGAGTCCAAGCACTATGTGATATATAATGGTCCTTTTGCTGGTCTTTATGATCAGTGGCATAAGGCAGCAATTCATATTACAGGCAAAAGCAGTGTCATTCATAAGAGTTTTTCTACTAAAGCAGAAGCTGAAAAATCTTTCCAAGAATTTCAGCATCCATCACTTCGACCACAATACAAGACAAGATTACAAACTCCAAACCACCAATGTCCAAGTTAACTACATTGGGCAAAGCAATTGACATGGAGCGAATTCATGCGCTTCTGCTAAAGCACTTCATGAAGAATCAAAGGTCCTCACTTCGACATGTTTATGGATTGTTTCAAGCACTCAATCATTGGATGAAGAAATGAAACAATTTCAATACTACCCACAAAATCGTGGCAAGTATGGTCCCAAAGCGGTCATCTTCCCCGAGCGTAACCATTAACAACTTATTTATTATTTCAGAGTGGATTAGCTGACACCATTTATCTACAAGATATGAAGTTATTAGCAGACTTCCCATCCGGTTTAGTCCATGCTATTAAGCAATTCAAGGATCGCTTTGCGCGCGAAAGAGAAATTTATATTAAAGTCTACAGCAGCTATCCAATTTTTGAAGCATCAGATGAAGAAACAGCCAGTCGAGCAGCAATCATAACTTCAAGAATTGCCTTTCTTCAGATTGGCATAAGTAATATGCAGTATCCTCCCATAGATGAAGCACCTCATTATGAATTCAATTGGGATTTGGTAAACAAATTCAATTTGAATTGTTTTGAAGGAATTTATACTCAATGTCTCAAGATTCAAGCAGACTCAACAATCAAGATCAACTATCGTGGCCATAATGTCTTATTAACGTCAATATGGAAGCATCCCATCCTAGCACATGAATTACCAGTCTTACAACGTTTTCAAGCACCGTTCAATGACTTATCAGAATGTTTTCACACTCTAAGCTTTGCTTGGCGTGAAGCACTTTGCAAGCAGTTACAAGAATATCCCACTCACAGATGTAAACATTGTCCGTCCTCTCAAGCACAAGGAGAAAGCACAAGCAACCCTGATGATGAACTTATTATCATTGAAGAATAAAACATCAGATCAAGTACGAAGCACTACTATCGCAATAATGTAGTCTTTTTACTTTCGGCAGTCCTTTGACTGTCCACCTGTCTGTCTTTTTCTTTACTTTTTCTTTATGTCATGTAAGATGCCCCTTTAGCATCTTGCTTTTTTCTTTAAGTCTTTTCTTCTTTTAGGCTTTTTCTTTATGTTAAGTCTGTCTGTACTATGTTATTCCCTTCTGCGATTATAAATAGAAGCCTTGGGTATCCTTAATGGGTACAACAAGCTTTCCATACATTACTCTCTCTATCTTCTCTCTTCGCACTTAAGTCCAGTGTGACGTTCAAGCGAGCCAGGAAGAACAGGTTAGAGTGATTATGGTTAACTTCTTGTCACCCTTCGATTAATTCAAGCATACAAATCATGCATATATTTTATCAAATTATATTTCTTATTATTTTATTCATTTTTGCAATCATTCATGCAATCTTCTGTTATACAATCATTAGCATTCTAAAAATTATTCAATTTCTTATCTTTCTTTTTAAAATCTTTTCACGACTTACAAGATTTTGATTTTCAGAATGGCTTATTTTCACATCAAACGTATGTTGAAGCAACGAATCAAAGCACTAGATAATCAGCAAGCAGAATACGAAGAACTTAAGATTAAAACAATTGCAAGAAACAAGAAAGCAAATGATATTTACACTGATCCCCGTTTTAAGAATTCTCCAGATCACCCTCTTTATAATGAAGAACAAGAAATTCTTTCTCGCAAAGCAAATGATTGAAGAATCAGTAAATTAATTCGCTTTTAGATTATTGTATTTTAGATTGTATTGCGAGCATAAATATTATGTATCCAAATTATCTCTTCTTATCATTTAAATAAAATGAATTATTTTGATCATCGCCATCACTTATACAAAGAATTCGTTTTATAAAGAAATCGAACCGAACAAAGAAAGTTTATTGACTTATATCATGACCATATAAAATGGCAAAAGAAAATCAATGTTTTCAACTTTTAATAAATGCAAGAGTTTTATTAGATCAAACATTATATATTTATAATTCAGTTAAAAATGATAGATATGAACTTGAACAAGAAATGGATTTACTTATTGATTAAAGCATTCCATCAACATGACATTTCATTTATCTTATTTTATTAATTATAGTTTACTGTCATTATTAATCAAATACATGTTTATGCTTTTACTTTATTTCAAGCACAGCCTTTACTTTTCTTTATAATTGCAAGTCGATTATTTATTCCTCATGAAATAATTTGTCAATATTTTGAAATTAGCTGTCATCATCTAGATATTACTCTTAATTATTTATATAGAACTATATTAGGTCTCAATACTGTGTTTGGTTATCTCATACGACTCGATGATAGAGATATAATTTTTGATTTCTCACCTCCATCTGAGGAAGAATCAGAAACTTTTGAATTATTAGAAGATGAAAATGAAATAGAAAGATTAACACAAATACAACAAGATATTTTCTTAGAACAAATTTCAAGAAATTTAGATACTGAATTACAACAACAATTATATTGTTCAGAATCACTATCACAATTATTTCCTTCGGATACGGAAATAGAAGATATAGAAATCACCAGTACTGATTATGACAATATAGATGAAGATATAAACTATGATTTAGACAATGTCGATTGTAGTAATTTCCCCGAAGAATTTTAAATGAATTGTCCCATTTGTTTAGATTTACAAGAAAGAATTCATTACACAAAACAAGCTATAAATCATTATAAAGATCATATACAATACAATGAAACTCGTATTGATAGTCTTATATTTCTAGGAATAAATCGTCTCAACAGACGACCTTATGAAGAACATTTATCCGTCAGATACAAAGATTATATCAACAATATATAGAACAATTAACACAATTAGAACAGATTGAAACTGATCATCATTATTATCATCCATATCATCCCAATACACTATGACTTCTCAAACTTCTACCATCCTCGATGTAGATAATTTAGAATTAACTGAATCATTAGGAACTTTTCAAGTTTCTACCTTAATAACTCAGGATAAAAAGAATCAAATTGCTAAAGCTCAATTAGATTTAAAGAAAGGTCAAGACATTCACAAATCAACAATAAAACAAATCTTTAATAGACAAAATCTTATTTATTATGGAAAAATTATTCAAGAACAACCTATTCGAATTGATCAATGTCATGGAAATTTAAGAATTAGTTTAATTAATCCCGAACAAATTCATAGACAACTACAATTGTTACCAGAATCAAAACGAAAGAAAATTGGATATATTCAATTATCTACCATCCAAATATTATTAAAATCCACTTTTCAACAAGGAATTGATACTCCTATTAGAATGGCAATTTTAGATGAAAGAATGAATAATCTAAATGATCAAATTTTAGGAATGATGAATGGAAATTTACAATATGGAAAAATCAAATTTAACACTCGCTTAAAATTAGGAATTCCTTAATTTCTTCCTAATTGGATAAAGCTATTACAATTGCATATAAATTTTATAGAACTAATTTAATGACTCTTGACAATATCCCTTTTCATTAACTTATCAAATTAGTTATGCATTAACTAATTCACATCATAGTATTGATTTCAAACATACCGAACAAATCTATTTAGATCAATTGTTCCAAGAAGTTGCTAAAGTAGGAATTAAAATTCAACCAAAAGTACAACCACTTCCAGCAATACAACAACCCTTTGAACCAAAGAATTCCATTAATTGAAAGAAGACATTCTTTTCCAGAATCATCATCAAATAGTACTCCTTTCCTAAGATCTCGTCATTAAGACATCAAAGACCTCTTAATATAGAACGACCATTAAGAATAACAGAACCCAATAATCAAACAAGACAGTTAAATGAAATTCAACAGCAATTATCTACACTATCAACTTATTTAGTGCAGAAACTATGACAACATTAACAAACCTTACGCAACATCTAGAATCAATAGTACAAACACAAGAAATAATAGAAAAGAAAATTGAAGCTATTATACAAACTCAAATAGAAATAATATCATTGATACAACAAATACAGCTAAAAATTCAAGAGACAAATGACCAAATAATCGTAAAAGATCCGCCCCCGAAAATGTAGCTAAAGAAAGGACACTTTTACAGAAAAAATGTAGCAGCAATCTACAATGGCATTGGACTACTTCAGATACTACAGCAGTACAAAGATTAAAACTTCTTTGTAAAAATTTTCCCAAACTTTATAATTATCAACAAAATGATGAGTTATTAGTTCAATTAGATGCAAGCCATGATGTATGGGCAGGTTGTCTTTTAGCCAAACCCCCTACTCAGAAGAAATACCAACTTTGCAAATATATAAATGGAACATTTAATTCTGCGGAATTAAATTATCCTATTCATGAAAAAGAGGCATTAGCCTGTCTCAAAACTTTGAGAAAATGGCGAATAGATCTACTCCCAATAAAATTTACAATTCATACAGATTCTCAATACTTATGTGGATTTACAAGATATCAGCTTTCATCAAGTACCAATTATAATCAAGGACGACTGATCAGATGGCAATTAGAGCTAGGTCAGTATCATCTAGACAGCTAATTTCAAAATATTGACAAATTATTTCATGAGGAATAAATAATCGACTTGCAATTATAAAGAAAAGTAAAGGCTGTGCTTGAAATAAAGTAAAAGCATAAACATGTATTTGATTAATAATGACAGGTAAACTATAATTAATAAAATAAGATAAATGAAATGTCATGTTGATGGAATGCTTTAATCAATAAGTAAATCCATTTCTTGTTCAAGTTCATATCTATCATTTTAACTGAATTATAAATATATAATGTTTGATCTAATAAAACTCTTGCATTTATTAAAAGTTGAAAACATTGATTTTCTTTTGCCATTTTATATGGTCATGATATAAGTCAATAAACTTTCTTTGTTCGGTTTGATTTCTTTATAAAACGAATTCTTTGTATAAGTGATCGGCGATGATCAAAATAATTCATTTTATTTAAATGATAAGAAGAGATAATTTGGATACATAATATTTATGCTCGCAATACAATCTAAAATACAATAATCTAAAAGCGAATTAATTCGGTGATTCTTCAATCATTTGCTTTGCGATGAGAAAGAATTTCTTGTTCTTCATTATAAAGAGGGTGATCTGGAGAATTCTTAAACGGGATCGATGTAAATATCATTTGCTTTCTTGTTTCTTGCAATTGTTTTAATCTTAAGTTCTTCAGATTCTCGCTTCATTGATTATCTAGTGCTTTGATTCGTTGCTTCAACATACGCTTGATGTGAAAATAAGCCATTCGAAAATCAAAATCTTGTAAGTCGTGAAAAGATTTTATATTAAAGTCTCAAAGTAGACTATCCAATTTTGAAGCATCGATGAAGAAATGACCCAATGAAAGCAATCATAACTTCAAGAATTGCCTTTCTTGATTGGCATAAGTAATATGCAGATCCTCCCATAGATGAAGCACCTCATTATGAATTCAATTGGGATTTGGTAAACAAATTCAATTTGAATTGTTTTGAAGGAATTTATACTCAATGTCTCAAGATTCAAGCACTCAACAATCAAGATCAACTATCGTGGCCATAATGTCTTATTAACGTCAATATGGAAGCATCCCATCCTAGCACATGAATTACCGGTCTTACAACGCTTTCAAGCACCGCTCAATGACTTATCGAATGTTTTCACACTCTAAGCTTTGCTTGGCGTGAA
Source organism: Erythroxylum novogranatense (assembly GCA_029891385.1). Classification (NCBI taxonomy): domain Eukaryota; kingdom Viridiplantae; phylum Streptophyta; class Magnoliopsida; order Malpighiales; family Erythroxylaceae; genus Erythroxylum; species Erythroxylum novogranatense. The sequence continues at coordinate 15,303,228 of CM057225.1, read as the reverse complement.
GCACTTTGCAAGCGATTATAAGAATATCCCACTCACGATGTAAACATTGTCCGTCCTCTCAAGCACAGGAGAAAGCACAAGCAACCCTGATGATGAACTTATTATCATTGAAGATGGTATAAAAGGTTTGATTCCGCCCTACTGTCAACACGTGTTTTCAGTAGCAAAGTGGTATCGAGGCGTCCGGTATGGGCTGGGCTGCCCCACGTCTCGAGTTCGAAGTTGCGAAGACATCCATCGCTTCCGATCCAAATAGATGAAAATAACGCAATGACGTGGTGGGTATAAAAGGTTTGATTCCGCCCTACTGTCAACACGTGTTTTCAGTAGCAAAGTTATTATTATTATTATTATTATTATTATTATTATTATTATTATTATTATTATTATTATTATTATTATTATTATTATTATTATTATTATTATTATTATTATTATTATTATTATTATTATTATTATTATTATTATTATTATTATTATTATTATTATTGTTATTATATAATTTGTTTTATTATTATTCAAATTGATTATTACAATTTATTCAAATTTATTATTATTATTATATAATTTGTATTTATTATTACTCAAATTTATTATTATTATTATTATTATTATTATTATTATTATTATTATTATTATTATTATTATCATATAATTTGTAATTATTACTAATATGTATAATTATGATTATACATGTTGCCTTATTTATTAATTCAAATTAATTTTGTTGTTCTTGTTTCTTGTTGTTGTTGTTGTTGTTGTTATTATTATTATTATTATTATTATTATTATTATTATTATTATTATTATTATTATTATTAGTAATAATTTTTTTATATTATTATTATTATCATTATCATATAATTTGTAATTATTATTAATATGTATAATTATGATTATACATGTTGCCTTATTTATTAATTCAAATTAATTTTGTTGTTCTTGTTCTTGTTATTATTATTATTATTATTATTATTATTATTATCATTATTATTATTATTATTATTATCGAATCAATTTTATTATTATTATTATTATTATTATTATTATTATTATCATTATTATTATTATTATCATTATCATATAATTTGTAATTATTATTAATATGTATAATTATGATTATACATGTTGCCTTATTTATTAATTCAAATTAATTTTATTGTTCTTGTTCTTGTTATTATTATTTATTATTATTATTATTATTATTATTATTATTATTATCAGTAATAAATGTTATTATTATTATTATTATTATTATTATTATTATTATTATTCAATCTTAATTTGAAATTGTTATTATTATTATTTGTTCACTTTTTAACTAAAGCTTCTTATTCGTAATAAACTTATCAATTCATAACACATTATTAATCATCTTAAGTACCAGGGGCATTTTTGTCATTGACACAATTTTTACGTTCTGTACATTGCAACCAAACACATTCTGTTCCAGAGACGGAACAGTTTTTTCTGTTCTGTCTACCACAACCAAACATTCTACTGTCTCCATTTTCTGTTCCGTTCTGTCTTTAGCTACTGAAGACAGCAACCATACGGACAGATAAAGCTGGTCCACGTCTTGTTGTCAACGTTTGTTGCATAAAATTGAAAACTGAAAATTCTGCTTTATTGAAACGTATAAAATTTTCAGACGCATAAAAAGAAGTCAAGTTAAAATTTGAAGAGATATGTAAAGTTCATGAAAATTTATAAAATTTTTAAATGAAACTATTAGTGAGTTAAACAAATTAAAACTGGTTTTTTAAAAAAAGAAGCATTTTGCATTAAAGATAACAATATTTGCTCATTGACTTTGTCAAAGTTATAGTTAACAAATCTGAATCGAATTGATCGAGTTTTTAGTTGAGCTCAAAGTTATATTGTTTAGCTCAATCCAAAGCTTAAAAATATTAAATAAAATGACTTGATTTTTAAATTTTAAATAAAAATTAATCAAACTTGGTCCAAACTTAATCAAGCTTCAAGCTACTTAAACCTGATATGGCTCTAACTCAGATCGTAAGCCTTGAACCTGATCGAATTTCAATCTAAGTCCAAACTTGAACATAAATTTTCAAACCCAAGCTTAGACCTTCAGACCAATGCAAGTCCATTTTGTATGAAGGGGAAAACGAGTATTTCTTACTTATCCTTTAAGAAAAAATATGTTTATTGTTAGTGATTTTTCTCTTGAATGTAAGCTAAGTGATGAATTTTAGATGAAGAGACATTTACATTTAAGAGAAAATGTTAAAATGATAAATTTAAATATTAAAATTATATCTTTTGAAATTTAATAATTAAGTATATTTAATTATTCATAAATATATGAGTATATAACAAACTTGAAAATATCACAAGTTTAAGTTTTAAGTATTTAGTTATTAATATATAGCTAAGTCTTATAATGTTATGTATAGAGGGAGTGATAATATGGGTGTAATGTTATTATAATAAAATACATTTTATTAGAATTCTCTTTCACTTTGGAATTATTGTCAAAATCTTGTATTTCCTCTTCTCTTTTCTATAATTAACAAATATTTCTGATTTAAGTTCAACATTTTTAAGGAACAACTTAATCTTATTTAAATACAAGTACTTTTACCATTCTTGCGGATTTAAGAAACCTTGCTCAATTCTCTAATGCCTTCCTAAGACTTCAAATATATATATATATATACACACACACACACACACACACACACACTCATACACTTAAGTATTATATGCTGTACAAAACATAAGTTATAGGTCTGCAAGCATGTATATTTAGGTGAATTTCAATTGTTATTTCTTCTAAAAATTAAGATCTTTTATCTCTTCTTTTTATTTTTATTTTCTTGTTAATTTTAATAAAATTCTTTATTTTTTGACTACATTTGTTGTACTCTTACCAACAATATTTCTATTGTTGACATGTAATTTCACTCTTGGTAATGTACACTCCAAAGTCATTCTTAAGCAACTAGTTCTTATTAAGGTCTTCTTAACTTTAAATAGCTCCTTTTGCTATAAATTCCCAATCACAATGTATCAATTGTGTATTCCTAAGCTAAAAAATATCTTCATCATAGGATGGATAATATGTAATTTTCCAAGTCTTTTTATGAAGTATATGTCAATGTTTGATGTTTTCAACCTCCATGTCTGTTCTAATAGAGAACAACAAGTAGTAAAAAAGAGAGGGATAATTCCATGTAGAGAGAATGAGAGAGAATCTTGTGTACTTCTCCATTCCATTGAAGAGAGACATATCTACAACTCATATGCACAAAGAGAAGAAACAACAAACTTCTAAGTCTAAAATCAAGGATACAACCTAAATAGACTAATGTTGAGCTGACATTTGCATATGCTCCTCCAACACCCCCACCCCGCGCTTGCAATCTGAGGAATGTTGAGAATCAAACATTCCTAGCTTGTGCATGAGATCCTTGTGCTAATGAGTGGATAAAGCCTTGGATAAGATGTCTGCTAGTTACTGTCTAGTAGGTAAATAAATTAAGTGAATAAGGTCCTTAAGAACCTTTTCCCTAATGAAATGACAATCTAACTCAGTATGCTTAGTGATTTCGTGGAAAACTAGATTTTTTGTAATGTGAAGAGCTAATTGATTGTCGTAATGTAAAGCGGGCTTTAAATTTGGGACCACTAATTTTGTTAACAACTGTTAGAGACAAGTAACTTCGAAAGCTAAATAAGCCATAACTTTGTATTATACTTCAACATGACCTAGAAATAGTGCTTTGCTTCTTTGGTTTCCAGCTGATGGAAGAATTATCAAGTACAGTCAAGTATCTAGTGATTGACTTCCTAGTAGTAGGACAAGCACCAGTATGAGTCATTAAAGGTTTGGAGTTGTAGTTGGTCTGCTGCTCAAAGAAGAATACTTTGGTGAACAACGCGTTTAAGATAGCAAAGAACGTGTTCCAGAGCTAGAAGATGAGGTTACCTAGGTGTTTGAATGAATTAATTGAGAGTTTACACAACAAAAGAGATGTCAGCCCTAGCGTGAGAGAGAAAGTTGAGTTTTCCAATGATTGCTCTATAATAAGTAGGATCTGGAAAAGGTTCTCCAAAATCTACAAAAAGCTTCAAATTCAAAGGAAGAGGAGTGGATATGTAGCACCCCACTCCCGACGAGACCCGAACCCGACATCAACAGTGATATCCGAGCCCGTGACCCGCGAGGGTGGCGTACTAGAACAATCACTACCTTTTTAAAACTCATTGTAACACTTTTCTTTTTCAAAACAGTTAAACAAGCGGAAATCAATAAACACTTTAGGCCCAATTTGCTACGAAAATCTTTTCAATCAAATACGATTTCAGTCACAAAAGGCACTCAATAGTGCTCAATCAGTGCATAAGTAGAAAGACATGACCCAACTAGATTCCAATGCCATTTCTGAACACATTTCAGTAATCACTAAAACACAATACAATTTTACATTTATCTAGTTAGGGCCCACTGAACAAATCACTATACTAATGCAGATGTGACGACACCGATCCCGACCCGATACTCGCGCTTGCTAGCGGTAGACATACTCCGTGTGTCTAACGGGTACTCTTCACTTCCTGAAAATAGATGCAATGTTGGGTGAGTTTGCGAACTCGGTGAGAAACCATCATCGATGGTTCACCCAACTCATGCATTCACAATCATATACACATAACACACAAGAGCACTTACAAGTAATATCACATGCAATTTCCTTATTCACATTTCACGGTCATTCACAAATAATTTACATTTTCAATCACCATATACATATGCAATGCCCATGAGACACTTTCAATTTTCGTTTCGTTGTTGTGACCGCTTACCGATCATTTACGCTGAGCGGTGGCTCAAATCGTTGGGCTTGATATGCCTGTGGTGAGCCCGAGGCTCTATCGACCGTTGGACCCGAGGTCTGTGCGTTGAGCTTAAAGCTCTATCATATACATTGGGCATGATGTGCCTCAAAACCCAAAGGACGGGCATAAAGGCATTGAGCTCTGGCTCTGCATACGTTGGTACCACCGGTCACAACTACTATTATCTGATCATTTACTATGCATGAATGCACATGTCACTTTCCAATTTCCAATTATTGCATTTCCGATCATTTTCCAATGTCTTCGGACTTTTAGTCCGGTATTTCATTCCTATGCATTTACATTTCATTTCATTAACACATTTACAATCCAATTTACTCATGCTTATTCACATTTGCACTTCAATAACACAATCCAATATTTCGAACACCCATGGTTCGAAATCAATCAAATCACTCAATCACATATATCCATCCTTGCTTCCTCATGGCAATCAATGCATATAATTAATAAACACATAAGGTTGAGAAACCAACTAGGTTACTCACCTGCACTTCCGAGCTACAGCCTGGAAGTCCCAATATCGTCCGTGGAGTGTCGATCCATCGGAACCTCTATATCAAATCAATAAATCACATTACCAATTATGTCAAATTCAATAATTAATAGCAAATACGATAAATATTATACATGTTATGACATTCCCAATCCAATTCCCGAATTCCTCAATTTGATCACTCTCTCACTAATCCATAACACTTTCAATTAGAATCAAAATCACTAATCGTTTACCACTCAATTCCAATAATCATATAATTACATTCCGAATTTCCATTCTTATCAATTCAATATTCTTAGTCTCCAAATTCCAATTAGTCATTTAGAAACCAATTCATTTGAAAATCAATCCTCAAGCTCATTACTTGTAACAATCACCTTAAAATCACTTAATTTCATTCTCCCATATGCAATTCTTAGTCTCAAAAATCAATTGATCCAATAACCAAACTCATAAGAAAATTAATCCTCAAAATTTCCTATAAAAATAAACCATGTATCTTCGGGTTCACATGACCTCGCCGCGACGAATCCACACCTCTCGCCGCGGCGTAAAATCCTCCGCTTGTCGTGACGTGCGCTGCTGCTCGTCGCGACGTGCGGACTTATCTCGCTCGTCGCGGCGCACCAATTAAATTATTTCCTTATCGTCGCGACGTGCACGCTGGGTTGGCTCGCCGCGGTGTGTTCATCGCACGTCGCGGCGTGCGATCGCAAAATCGCGACAGAAACCCAGAAATTTCTCAGATTTTCTGATAACAATCTATCTGATTCACTTCAAATCACTCCCAATCGACTTAGTATACTACACTCAACTCATTTCTAGCCTCAATCCATCATTTAAACCATTTTTCATCAAAAACCCAAATCAAAACCAATGAAAATCTCAAAACCCTTTCATCCGAAACTTTCAAATCCTCATAACGATTTCGTTACTCACTCAATGATCAAATTCCACGATTCAAATCATAAAGAAGAAGAAGCTTACTTGATTCTAGCTTTCAACCCTTTGAAAATCCTCCAAGCAACTCCAAATCGCCAAATGCTCACCCACGATCATCGATGATGAAATAAACGTTTAACATATATATATATATGTGAGCTTTAAAGGCTTGTTTGGCAATTTAGTTGCCACAAGTCCGAATCTTAACGTCTATCAGTCCAATTCTTATTCTATTTTTCTCCCAATTTCGCAATAACAATTAATAACAAATCCGAAAATCATATCTCAAATAATCTCATATCAATTGTCAATCAATCTCGGACCCGAAATCCAATTTATCAGTCCCTTAGCTAAATTTTCCGGTCCAGATCTAAAACTCTAAAAATTCCAGAAAAATTCTCATAAATTCACAAAATTAGGAAATGCTCATTCCCATACTCAATTTCCAATTTCCCTTTCTCTATAATCCATTTCATTCCAATTTCATATTCAAAACCCAATTATACACTTACTAAATACCCAATTTTCATAAACCAATTATAACCAATTTCACAATCAAGTCGGGAATTGTCATACATGTATGTACATATATATATATACTTATGCAGTCAATAATCATTTATCAACGACTATCAAAACTGTAATGCATGTGCAATGCAACACTTTGCCTGTACCAAATCCTAACCCGATCCAAATTACCAATCTACCCGTCACTCCGATAACGGGATGTTACAATTCTCCCCTCCTAATAAAAATTTCGTCCTCGAAATTTCATATACGATTTATCAAAACAATAGGGGAGTCTTTTCGGTCATTTATTCTCTGGTTTCCATTTATTTCACTATACAACTGACCTGCTATCTTAATCACACTACAACTGCTTACTTACCTCTTTTCCTTTCTCAAACTCTATACTGTTTAACGATTTCTTTTTGATTACTCGTAATTCTTTATATCCAATACCAATGCTACACACATCCGATCATATCAATATTTCCTATTTCTGTCCATAAAACACTTTACAAATCCATTTATCTTTTAGGTTACCACTGACTTGTCAATCCATAAATCGATTCACAACACGGTCACATCGAGGCCCCTAATAACAATTTCATTTCCCATTTACTCGTTATCTCAATCAATACATAGATTGGCCAAGGTGACACATTTAGAAACATTCTCTGTATCGTTTAACATATTGCATCTCTCCAATGCCAATTTCTAATCTCATCAGGTTTTAACAGTTTCGGTAATCATTAATTTAATTCATTCTCATCAACTTGAATTTCTTAAACCATATTACTGATTCAAACACCTGTCAATCTTAACTTAAATCATCCAGGGCCTCTAATTATATTAGGTCCTGATCATTTTACTATCCGAATGAACAACTCCTTTTTAGATATAAAACCTTTCATACACTTTTCAAATGATATCTCCAACGAAACACAATCAATCTTATCTATGCATCAATTTCATAATCTTATGAACTCCAAACCTATATTAGTTTCACACTAATAACACACAGTCAACTATATAGGTCAAACATACTCATAATCTTTCAACGTCACATTTTACTTTCTGTTACACTTTTAATACACTTACAATTCCTTTCATGAGTTTTACTCATGTTTCCTAATCCAGTCACATTACTCATTTTCTTTACAGCTAATCTATTCACACATTTCTCGATACTATCCACTATTCAAAATTCTCGATTCGGATTTTGCCATGCTTTCAATACACCTCTGCACACTTGATGTGGAATCCCCAATTGCTAATACGTTCCTTTTTACACTTTACCAACTCGACAGTTTACATATAATCTTTCATCCAGTTTCATAATCTTATCATCTAATTATTTGCTTCCTTATCAAAATTCGGAAACATTTGGACACATAATCCTTTTTCCCAATTTTCTCATATAACTTAATCATTATTACTTTACAAACGCATATTCATCCAAAACATTTTCTGTACAAAAAGAATCTCCAAATTTTTCACAACACTTTCCAATACGCTATTGAAATCTCCATACATAGAATCTCTTTACATTTTTTTCCAAGAGATCACATTATCATCTTTACAATTCATTTCATATTATAACACCAATTCAATTGATACGATCAATACTCGAATTGAACATTTCTCTAAGTATCTCTTCTTACAATCATTTGTCATACACTTCACATATTTTCCTTTTAACACTTTCCTTATCATTTACAAATAAGACCTTTACCAATTTCTCGATGTATCCGATACAATCAATCCTATTATAACTCCAAATTCTTTATATACTAATCCTTTACAATTTCACATTTATCACTGCCTCTATTTGCATTTAATCTCCCAATACCATGTTCAATAATAATAATTCATCCACTAATTATTCTACCAAGATCAAATTCACTCTTATAAAACTTACATGTCAAACAATTTCCTCAATCGTGCCATTTCTCTTATTCACTTTTCAAATGTATTCAATCGATCAACATCCACTTTGAACACAATTTAAACATTTCACTCTAAACACAAGTAAGATATGTTTCTCTTGAGTAGCATAATGACTCTTCATATCAATAATCAATTTATATCATTTCCTAATTATCGGTTGTCTCCAATGAGGAACAAATTTTCTCACGATCTTTCTCCATTTCATCAAATATATTTTGACACGCATTCTTTTACATCGGATTCTCCACATATTTCAATTTATTCACTATCATTTCAAACAAAATTTTCAAAACCACTTTATACTTTCCGATATTCACACAAAATATATCGACCGATATTCTCCTCAAATCACAACCGATATCCTTTTACTTACACAATCAAACTCTTTACATTATCGTAACACATACTTTTTATTCTATCTTTTACACATGAGTATCCGCTAAGATCAGGACTCCCAATAACAACTTTTCATTCATTTCACATTTATCTCCAATTTGTCCTTTCATTACTAAACTTTTCAATTTTAATCATCTAATCAACTTAATTCCATTTAGGGAAATTCTTCTTTCAATTCCTAATCATCAACCGTCGTCACATTTCTTATCGATTTCAATTATTCACAATGTCCTGTGACGATCAATCTATACCATAATCCACATAACCAAAGCATCTCTTTTTAATACCGTTCATTGAGGTACATACCATTTACAGTATTACATTAATTTACCACTTAGTCACTTACGCTAAAGACACTTCAATCTCATTTGATCTTTGACCACCTTTTTCCTTTTCGCACCTATCCTCGATCATGAGGCTTTTTCCTTACCAACATCCTAATTACAATCTCAATTCATTTCCAAATATCACTATAAACACTTTTGGTTCTTACTCCATCTCACATGAACTTTTAACTATTTGACTTAGCGGTTATCCACTAATGCACCAATTGATTTCCGATATCATTTCCATTTATCAGGTGTGCATTCGCATAGGCAAATCCGCTGACCTTAATAACTTTTTACTTTTTTTTTTCTTCTTTCAATACTATTTTCTCTGGTTTCGATCCTTTCACCATTTTGTTTTACGCAACCACACTCAAATCCGTATCACAAATATACATTCATTGTTGCTTTCTCACTTAACATATTCAAATTCTAGGTCATAGACCTCCAATCATAACTCCCATCACGCTTCCGCTGCGTAACTCTGATCATAAAACATTTTAGTTGTCATTTTTCACATATCTCTATATTTCTTCTATCACTTCACAACTACACATATACAATTCACATCTACTTCCCATACACAGTTTTTTTTTTCCACTATCACTCTAATGTCGTATTTCATAATACGCCCATCAATACCAATACACTAAATCTCCAATCATCATATCGCACCGTATACTTGTTCTTTTTCTTTGATTTCTACAATTTTCATTTACCACATTTCCCATATCGTCTTTTCCTCACTATTACTAACCACTTAAATCACTAGTACAGGCTCATGTATGAGACTCATATGCTAGACCGGGGATCAGTCGTCACTATCTGCCGAGACATAACTTATATGCATGCACTTTGACACATTTGTCTCGTAATGCCCATGTAAGATTGTACTGGGCTCGATACCACAAATGTAGCACCCACTCCCGACGAGACCCGACTCGACATCAATAAAGGATATCCGAGCCCGTGACCCGAGGGTGGCGTCTTAGAACAATCACTACCTTTTAAAACTCATTGTAACACTTTTCTTTTCAAAACAGCTTAAACAATGAAATCAATAAACACTTTAGCCCAATTTGCTACGAAAATCTTTTCAATCAAATACGATTTCAGTCACAAAAGGCACTCAATAGTGCTCAATCGATGCATAAGTAGAAAGACATGACCCAACTAGATTCCAATGCCATTTCGAACACATTTCAAGAATCACTAAAACACAATACAATTTTACATTTATCTAGTTAGGCCCATCTAACAAATCACTATACTAATGCAGATGTGACGACACCGATCCCGACCCGATCTACATCATTTGCTAGCGGTAGACATACTCCGTGTGTCTAACGGGTACTCTTCACTTCCTCGAAAAATAGATGCAATGTTGGATGAGTTTATGAACTCGGTGAGAAACCATCATCGATGGTTCACCCAACTCATGCATTCACAATCATATACACATAACACACAAGAGCACTTACAGTAATATCACATGCAATTTCCTTATTCACATTTCACGGTCATTCACAATCAATTTATATTTTCAATCACCATATACATATGCAATGCCCATGAGACACTTTCAATTTTCGTTTCGTTGTTGTGACCGTATACCGATCATTTACGCTGAGCCGGTGGCTCAAATCGTTGGGCTTGATATGCCTGTGGTGAGCCTCGAGGCTCTATCACCGTTGGACCTCGAGGTCTGTGCGCTGAGCTTAAAGCTCTATCATATACATTGGGCATGATGTGCCCTGAAACCCAAAGGATTTTGGCACAAGTGCATCGAGCTGTGGCTCTGCATACGTTGGTACCACCGGTCACAACTACTATTATCTGATCATTTACTATGCATGAATGCACATGTCACTTTCCAATTTCCAATTATTGCATTTCCGATCATTTTCCAATGTCTTCGGACTTTTAGTCCAGTATTTCATTCCTATGCATTTACATTTCATTTCATTAACACATTTACAATCCAATTTACTCATGCTTATTCACATTTGCACTTCAATAACATTATCCAATATTTCAACACCCATGGTTCGAAATCAATCAAATCACTCAATCACATATATCCATCCTTGCTTCCTCATGGCAATCAATGCATATAATTAATAAACACATAAGGTTGAGAAACCAACTAGGTTACTCACCTGCACTTCCGAAACCACTGACTGAAGTCCCAATATCGTCCGTGGAGTGTCGATCCATCTGAACCTCTATATCAAATCAATAAATCACATTACCAATTATGTCAAATTCAATAATTAATAGCAAATACGATAAATATTATACATGTTATGACATTCCCAATCCAATTCCCGAATTCCTCAATTTGATCACTCTCTCACTAATCCATAACACTTTCAATTAGAATCAAAATCACTAATCGTTTACCACTCAATTCCAATAATCATATAATTACATTCCGAATTTCCATTCTTATCAATTCAATATTCTTAGTCTCCAAATTCCAATTAGTCATTTAGAAACCAATTCATTTGAAAATCAATCCTCAAGCTCATTACTTGTAACAATCACCTTAAAATCACTTAATTTCATTCTCCCATATGCAATTCTTAGTCTCAAAAATCAATTGATCCAATAACCAAACTCATAAGAAAATTAATCCTCAAAATTTCCTATAAAAATAAACCATGTATCTTCGGTTCACATGACCTCGCATGACGAATCCACACCTCTCGCCACAAGCGTAAAATCCTCCGCTGTCAGTCGTGGCGTGCGCGCTTCGCGATGTGCGGACTTATCTCGCCGTCATGCGCGCACCAATTAAATTATTTCCTTATCGTCGCGACGTGCACGCTGGGTTGGCTCGCCGCGGCGTGTTCATCGCAACGTCGCGGCGTGCGATCGCAAAATCGCGACGGAAACCCGGAAATTTCTCAGATTTTCTGATAACAATCTATCTGATTCACTTCAAATCACTCCCAATCGACTTAGTATACTACACTCAACTCATTTCTAGCCTCAATCCATCATTTAAACCATTTTTCATCAAAAACCCAAATCAAAACCAATGAAAATCTCAAAACCCTTTCATCCGAAACTTTCAAATCCTCATAACGATTTCGTTACTCACTCAATGATCAAATTCAACGATTCAAATCATAAAGAAGAAGAAGCTTACTTGATTCTAGCTTTCAACCCTTTGAAAATCCTCCAAGCAACTCCAAATCGCCAAATGCTCACCCACGATCATCGATGATGAAATAAACGTTTAACATATATATATATATGTGAGCTTTAAAGGCTTGTTTGGCAATTTAGTTGCCACAAGTCCGAATCTTAACGTCTATCAGTCCAATTCTTATTCTATTTTTCTCCCAATTTCGCAATAACAATTAATAACAAATCCGAAAATCATATCTCAAATAATCTCATATCAATTGTCAATCAATCTCGGACCCGGAATCCAATTTATCAGTCCCTTAGCTAAATTTTCCTGTCCAGATCTAAAACTCTAAAATTCCAGAAAATTCTCATAAATTCACAAAATTAGGAAATGCTCATTCCATACTCAATTTCCAATTTCCTTTCTATAATCCATTTCATTCCAATTTCATATTCAAAACCCAATTATACACTTACTAAATACCCAATTTTCATAAACCAATTATAACCAATTTCACAATCAAGTCGGGAATTGTCATACATGTATGTACATATATATATATACTTATGCAGTCAATAATCATTTATCAACGACTATCAAAATCTGTAATGCATGTGCAATGCAACACTTTGCCTGTACCAAATCCTAACCCGATCCAAATTACCAATCTACCCGTCACTCCGATAATGGGATGTTACAATTCTCCCCTCCTAATAAAAATTTCGTCCTTGAAATTTCATATACGATTTATCAAAACAATAGGGGAGTCTTTTCGGTCATTTATTCTCTGGTTTCCACTTATTTCACTATACAACCGACTCGCTATCTTAATCACACTACAACCGCTTATTTACCTCTTTTCCTTTCTCAAACTCTATAATTGCTTAACGATTTCTTTTGATTACTCGTAATTCTTTATATCCAATACCAATGCTACACACATCCCATCATATCAATATTTCCTATTTCGTCCATAAACACTTTACAAATCCATTTATCTTTTAGGTTACCACCGACTTGTCAATCCATAAATCGATTCACAACACGGTCACATCGAGGCCCCTAATAACTAATTTCATTTCCCATTTACATTTATCTCAATCAATACATAGATTGGCCAAGGTGACACATTTAGAAACATTCTCTCGATCGCTTAACATATTGCATCTCTCCAATGCCAATTTCTAATCTCATCGAGTTTTAACAGCTTGGTAATCATTAATTTAATTCATTCTCATCAACTCAATTTCTTAAACCATATTATCGATTCAAACACCGTCAATCTTAACTTAAATCATCCAGTATTCTAATTATATTAGGTCCCGATCATTTTACTATCCGAATGAACAACTCCTTTTAGATATAAAACCTTTCATACACTTTTCAAATGATATCTCCAACGAAACACAATCAATCTTATCTATGCATCAATTTCATAATCTTATGAACTCCAAACCTATATTAGTTTCACACTAATAACACACAATCAACTATATAGGTCAAACATACTCATAATCTTTCAACGCCACATTTTACTTTCTGCTACACTTTAATACACTTACAATTCCTTTCATGAGTTTTACTCATGTTTCCTAATCCAAATACATTACTCATTCTCTTTACTGCCTAATCTATTCACACATTTCTCGATACTATCCACTATTCAAAATTCTCGATTCGGATTTTGCCATGCTTTCAATACACCTCTGCACACTTGATGTGGAATCCCCAATTGCTAATAATGCTCCTTTTTACACTTTACCAACTCGACAGTTTACATATAATCTTTCATCCAGTTTCATAATCTTATCATCTAATTATTTGCTTCCTTATCAAAATTCGGAAACATTTGGACACATAATCCTTTTTCCCAATTTTCTCATATAACTTAATCATTATTACTTTACAAACGCATATTCATCCAAAACATTTTCTGTACAAATAGAATCTCCAAATTTTTCACAACACTTTCCAATACGCTATTGAAATCTCCATACACATAGAATCTCTTTACATTTTTTTTCCAAGAGATCACATTATCATCTTTACAATTCATTTCATATTATAACACCAATTCAATTGATACGATCAATACTCGAATTGAACATTTCTCTAAGTATCTCTTCTTACAATCATTTGTCATACACTTCACATATTTTCCTTTTAACACTTTCCTTATCATTTACAAATGTAAGACCTTTACCAATTTCTCGATGTATCCAAGATACAATCAATCCTATTATAACTCCAAATTCTTTATATACTAATCCTTTACAATTTCACATTTATCACGCCTCTATTTGCATTTAATCTCCCAATACCATGTTCGAATAATAATAATTCATCCACTAATTATTCTACCAATATCAAATTCACTCTTATAAAACTTACATGTCAAACAATTTCCTCAATCGTGCTAATTTCTCTTATTCACTTTTCAAATGTATTCAATCGATCAACATCCACTTTGAACACAATTTAAACATTTCACTCTAAACACAAGTAAGATATGTTTCTCAAGAGCATAATGACTCTTCATATCAATAATCAATTTATATCATTTCCTAATTATCGGTTGTCTCCAATGAGGAACAAATTTTCTCACGATCTTTCTCCATTTCATCAAATATATTTTGACACGCATTCTTTTACACTGGATTCTCCACATATTTCAATTTATTCACTATCATTTCAAACAAAATTTTCAAAACCACTTTATACTTTCCGATATTCACACAAAATATATCTGACCCGATATTCTCCTCAAATCACAACCGATATCCTTTTACTTACACAATCAAACTCTTTACATTATCGTAACACATACTTTTTATTCTATCTTTTACACATGAGTATCCGCTAAGATCAGGACTCCCAATAACAACTTTTCATTCATTTCACATTTATCTCCAATTTGTCCTTTCATTACTAAACTTTTCAATTTTAATCATCTAATCAACTTAATTCCATTTAGGGAAATTCTTCTTTCAATTCCAAATCATCAACCGTCATTACATTTCTTATCGATTTCAATTATTCACAATGTCCCGTGACGATCAATCTATACCATAATCCACATAACCAAAGCATCTCTTTTAATACCGCTCATCGAGGTACATACCATTTACAGATTACATTAATTTACCACTTAGTCACTTACGCTAAAGACACTTCAATCTCATTTGATCTTTGACCACCTTTTCCTTTTCGCACCTATCCTCGATCACAGGCTTTTTCCTTACCAACATCCTAATTACAATCTCAATTCATTTCCAAATATCACTATAAACACTTTTGGTTCTTACTCCATCTCACATGAACTTTTAACTATTTGACTTAGCGGTTATCCACTAATGCACCAATTGATTTCCGATATCATTTCCATTTATCAGGTGTGCATTCGCATAGGCAAATCCGCTGACCTTAATAACTTTTTACTTTTTTTTTTCTTCTTTCAATACTATTTTCTCTGGTTTCGATCCTTTCACCATTTTGTTTTACGCAACCACACTCAAATCCGTATCACAAATATACATTCATTGTTTCTTTCTCACTTAACATATTCAAATTCTAGGTCATAGACCTCCAATCATAACTCCCATCACGCTCACACAGAACTCTCGATCATAAAACATTTTAGTTGTCATTTTTCACATATCTCTATATTTCTTCTATCACTTCACAACTACACATATACAATTCACATCTACTTCCCATACACAGTTTTTTTTTTCCACTATCACTCTAATGTCGTATTTCATAATACGCCCATCAATACCAATACACTAAATCTCCAATCATCATATCGCACCGTATACTTGTTCTTTTTCTTTGATTTCTACAATTTTCATTTACCACATTTCCCATATCGCCTTTTCCTCACTATTACTAACCACTTAAATCACTAGTACAGCTCACGATGAGACTCATATGCTAGACCGGGATCACCGTCACTATCTCGCCGAGACATAACTTATATGCATGCACTTTGACACATTTGTCTCGTAATGCCCATGTAAGATTGTACTTCGGGCTCGATACCACAAATGTAGCACCCCACCCCGATTTGAGACCCGAACTCGACATCAATAAAGGATATTCGAGCCGTGACCCATGAGGGTGGCGATCTAGAACAATCACTACCTTTTAAAACTCATTGTAACACTTTTCTTTTCAAAACAGCTTAAATGTGGAAATCAATAAACACTTTAGCCCAATTTGCTACGAAAATCTTTTCAATCAAATACGATTTCAGTCACAAAGGCACTCAATAGTGCTCAATCAAGCATAAGTAGAAAGACATGACCCAACTAGATTCCAATGCCATTTCAACACATTTCAAGAATCACTAAAACACAATACAATTTTACATTTATCTAGTTAGGCCCATCGAACAAATCACTATACTAATGCGATGTGACGACACCGATCCCGACCCGACACTACGCCTTGCTAGCGGTAGACATACTCCGTGTGTCTAACGGGTACTCTTCACTTCCTAAAAATAGATGCAATGTTGGGTGAGTTTGCGAACTCAAAGTGAGAAACCATCATCGATGGTTCACCCAACTCATGCATTCACAATCATATACACATAACACACAGAAGACTTACAGAATATCACATGCAATTTCCTTATTCACATTTCACGGTCATTCACAATCAATTTACATTTTCATCACCATATACATATGCAATGCCCATGAGACACTTTCAATTTTCGTTTCGTTGTTGTGACCGTATACCGATCATTTACGCTGAGCGGTGGCTCAAATCGCTGGGCTTGATATGCCTGTGGTGAGCCCGAGGCTCTATCACCGTTGGACCCGAGGTCCTCGTGCGCTGAGCTTAAAGCTCTATCATATACATTGGGCATGATGTGCCTCAAAACCCAAAGGATCGGCATAAAGGTATCGAGCCTCGTGGCTCGCATAATGCTGGTACCACCGGTCACAACTACTATTATCTCGATCATTTACTATGCATGAATGCACATGCCACTTTCCAATTTCCAATTATTGCATTTCCGATCATTTTCCAATGTCTTCGGACTTTTAGTCCGGTATTTCATTCCTATGCATTTACATTTCATTTCATTAACACATTTACAATCCAATTTACTCATGCTTATTCACATTTGCACTTCAATAACATTATCCAATATTTCAACACCCATGGTTCAAATCAATCAAATCACTCAATCACATATATCCATCCTTGCTTCCTCATGGCAATCAATGCATATAATTAATAAACACATAAGGTTGAGAAACCAACTAGGTTACTCACCTGCACTTCCGAGCTACAGCCTGGAAGTCCCAATATCGTCTGTGGAGTGTCGATCCATCTAACCTCTATATCAAATCAATAAATCACATTACCAATTATGTCAAATTCAATAATTAATAGCAAATACGATAAATATTATACATGTTATGACATTCCCAATCCAATTCCGAATTCCTCAATTTGATCACTCTCACTAATCCATAACACTTTCAATTAGAATCAAAATCACTAATCGCTTACCACTCAATTCCAATAATCATATAATTACATTCAATTTCCATTCTTATCAATTCAATATTCTTAGTCTCCAAATTCCAATTAGTCATTTAGAAACCAATTCATTTGAAAATCAATCCTCGAGCTCATTACTTGTAACAATCACCTTAAAATCACTTAATTTCATTCTCCCATATGCAATTCTTAGTCTCAAAATCAATCGATCCAATAACCAAACTCATAAGAAAATTAATCCTCAAAATTTCCTATAAAATAAACCATGTATCTTCGGTTCACATGACCTCGCCATGACGAATCCACACCTCTCGCCACACAGAAAATCCTCCGCCGTCAGGACGCGTGCGCCGCCGTCATGACGTGCGGACTTATCTCGCTTCGTCATGGCGCACCAATTAAATTATTTCCTTATCGTCGCGACGCACGCTGGTTGGCTCGTCATGCGTGTTCATCGTGACATCGCGCGCGTGCATCACAAAATCGCGACAGAAACCCAGAAATTTCTCAGATTTTCTGATAACAATCTATCTGATTCACTTCAAATCACTCCCAATCGACTTAGTATACTACACTCAACTCATTTCTAGCCTCAATCCATCATTTAAACCATTTTTCATCAAAAACCCAAATCAAAACCAATGAAAATCTCAAAACCCTTTCATCCGAAACTTTCAAATCCTCATAATGATTTCGTTACTCACTCAATGATCAAATTCAACAAATCATAAAGAAGAAGAAGCTTACTTGATTCTAGCTTTCAACCCTTTGAAAATCCTCCAAGCAACTCCAAATCGCCAAATGCTCACCCACGATCATCGATGATGAAATAAACGCTTTAACATATATATATATATGAGCTTTAAAGGCTTGTTTGCAATTTAGTTGCCACAAGTCCGAATCTTAACGCCTATCACCCAATTCTTATTCTATTTTTCTCCCAATTTTGCAATAACAATTAATAACAAACCAAAATCATATCTCAAATAATCTCATATCAATTGTCAATCAATCTCGGACCGGAATCCAATTTATCACCCCATAGCTAAATTTTCCCGTCTGCATCTAAAACTCTAAAATTCAAAAATTCTCATAAATTCACAAAATTAGAAATGCTCATTCCCATACTCAATTTCCAATTTCCTTTCTATAATCCATTTCATTCCAATTTCATATTCAAAACCCAATTATACACTTACTAAATACCCAATTTTCATAAACCAATTATAACCAATTTCACAATCAAGTCGGGAATTGTCATACATGTATGTACATATATATATATACTTATGCAGTCAATAATCATTTATCAACGACTATCAAAACTGTAATGCATGTGCAATGCAACACTTTGCCTGTACCAAATCCTAACCCGATCCAAATTACCAATCTACCCGTCACTCCGATAACGGGATGTTACAGGATACAACAAACTAGTCAAGAAAACTAGTGTCTTTGAGGAGTTCATGAGCAAATTTTCTTTAAGCTAGAACAATTCCATTAGGCAAATAGATAACTTCAATGCCTAGAAAATAATGAAGCTTCCCTAAGCCTTTAATGCCAAAAGCAAATTCCAGCTGAGATTTGAGCTGATGAACCTCAGTAATGTCAGAGCCAGTGACTAAAATATCATCCTCATATACAACAACATTAGTGAGGTGATCTACAATCTGCTTCAAAAATAAAGAATAATCATTCTTGAGCTGCTCATAACCCATAAGTTCAAGGAAAATCATCAATTTAACAAACCACTACCTCGAGGCCTGTTTAAGGCCATAAAGGGATTTCTGAAGCTTGTAAACTTTGTTAAGGGGATTAAGAATTCCCTTGGGCATTTGCATATAGATGTCTTCATCCAAATCTCTATGTAAGAAAGCATTATTCACATCTAATTGAAAAATTTTCCATGCTTTAGAAGCTGTCACTACAACAACTGCTTTAATGGTAGACATTTTAACAATAAGAGAGAATGTTTCATTGTAATCTATCCCCTCCTTTTGAGTATCACCCCTGACTAATAGCTTGGCCTTATACCTTTCAAATGTACCTTCAGATTTAAGCTTTATTTTGTACACCTATTTGCCAAAAATAGCCTTCTTTCTAAGTGGAAGCTTCTTTATAGAATATGGGTTCCTTATATGTAGTGAGAAAAGAATGAAAAGCAGTAGACAGAGAATTAAGTTGAACTAAATTGCACCAATGATGTAGCGCCCCCTTACCGTAGAGCATACACCGATACGCCCGTAGGTCGTACCGATACACACCTTACGATGAGGGTGCACTACCAAATAATCGCTTCTATTAAAACCTCATGGCATCAATATAATCAAAGCAGTAAGATCACAATCACTAAATTTCAAAACCAAAGAGTACTTCTCATTGCATTCATAAATCCTAAATACAATATCTCGGTCATAATTTACAACTACATATGTCTAAAATAAACAAGAAGTCCTATCTAGGTCATCCCCAAAATATCCCAAAGGATCCCCAACTCCACCGACAATGGGCCATGCTCCTCTTGCGGCACACACAAAGCAGAAAAGTCTCAAAATCCAGAGCTAGAGTCACACTACCGCTTGTCCCGAAAAATAGTCGCAATTGGGTGAGTTTGCGAAACTCAATGAGTAACCATCATCGATGGTTTACCCAATTCATGCATTACGCACAATTGCATAAAGCAACACATATCATAACTCGAAATTCACAACATCAAAATCACACATTGGCGCTAGTCCATAGCACATTCATAGCATGAACATGCATCGTATGCACATAATTTTCAGCTCATTATTAGTGTTGTGATCGAGCGTCGAGTTATCCCATTTCGGGCACATCACACGTAATCGCTTTTCGAGGGTGAGAGCCCTCCGGGTATACACTACGACCCCACGCGCAAGACTAGGGATAGGAGAGCCCTCGGGTATTCACTAATCCTTTTCACTTATCACAATTGATGAGCTTGTAGCTCCACTCGATCGTAATGTGCTCACCACAACCTGCTGATCGATTTCTAATCATGCCTAGCATGCTTTCACAATTTATACCGATATATCTCATGCAAATCATTTAATCGTAATCACAAATAATTCACATACAAGGCACATAGCACATTAGAGATTGAGAAACCAACTAGGTTACTCACCTCGTAACTTCCGAAATATCGCTGGAAGTCTCGCCTATGTCGACGATCGGCGATCCGCTTGAGCCGCTATATCAATCAAAATATACATAACATTATTATCGGTACCAATTCGATGCTTAATTATGCATATGAATCAAATCATGTACATACTATGCAAATTATGACATTTCGGACCTAATTCAATTTCCGATCTCAATCCTTAATTCTAACTAAATTTCTAATTTCCAAATTCAAAATCTCCAAATTGAATTTAATCCATAGCCAATAGATCCTCAATTGCCTAAACCCCAAATATTAAAACCCTAATTTCATTATCGGCGAATAACTTTCCTCGCCATGGCGTCGGCATCCCACGTCATGACGACGACGTCGCTCGTCATTGCGACGTATGCCTTGTCCTCCTCGCTTGCAGTAGCGCCATTACGCCCACGTCACAAGCAATTCAATTAAATTCGTCACAAGCGTTCTTCTTCACGTCGTCACAGACGTCGCAACGAGCAATTGCAGACACGCCCAGAAAACCCAGATTTTCGACAGATTTCAGTTCCAAATCCAGATTTTCTTCTCACAAACCACTCCTAAATAAATCCATACATATCATACAACAAGTCTTTAGTTTCTATTTCATCAAACAATCAAATTCCCTAAAATTCAACCCTAAAACCACCGAAAACCAACTTTCGGAAATCTTAAACCCAAATCCTTAGATTTTCATGTTTAATCCTCTAATAAACTCTATAAATCAACTAATCAAACTATATAAAACAAGTTAGAAGTAACTTACTTGATGAAGAACCTCAAATTCCAAGAGAAATTGATCGAAGAGGAAGAAGAGCGAAGAAGAAGAAGCAAATGTCGGGAGAAGAAATTCAAAGGTAGGGCATATATATATATATATATAAAGACAAGGGCTTGTTTGGCTAGAATGCTTACCACCAAATCCGATCCAAACCACCTCAAATCAATTTCAAATTCTAATTTCTTCCAATTCTAATGGCTAAACCATAATTCCTCAAATCAAATTTCTAACCTGTCCGTGCCATAGGATAATCAATTTCGGAACCGGATATTCAATCAACCAAATATTTATCAAATTTTCCATCCGGACCTATTGTCTAAAATTCCGAGAAAATTCTATAAATCTACAAAAATAGAAAACTCATTAGCATATACTCCAATTTCACAATTCAACTTCCCAAATCTCATTTCTAACTCAAATCAAATTCTCGAACCTAATTTGACCTAATTATCATACTTGCCCTAATCATTTCCAGATTTCATTTTACAATCTCCAATTTCTCATTTCTTATACCAATTAAATTTCTCAGATCAATTAACCTAAATAAATTTCCAAATCAAATCGGAAATATGTCATACATGCATGTATGTACAAAGGCCAATTATACAATATACTATAATGCATGCACATGTACAAATACGAATGCAATGAACTGTACACATCCCATCGGTGACGGGATGTTACAATTCTCCCCTCCTAATAAAAATTTCGTCCCGAAATTTTCTTATCTGACTGATCAAACAGATGAGGGTACTGCCTCCTCATGTGCTCCTCAGTTTCCCAAGTCGCCTCCTCGGATGAATGGTTCTTCCAAAGGACTTTCACCAATAGATTAACCCGGGACCTCAACTGCTTGACCCGCGATCCAATAATCCGCACCGGCTCCTCAATATAACTCAAGTCACTGGCAATCTTTATCTCCTGAGTTTAATCACATGAGTTGGAGTCCGATCGACATCTCCTGAGCATGCTCACATGGAACACATCATGCAATCGAGACATCTCACCGACAACGCCAACTCAGAGGGCTAACGGTCCTATCCTCTCGGTAATCTCATACGGACCGATATACCGAGGACTCAACTTGCCCTTATGGCCAAATCGAGAACTCCTCTCCACGGAGACACTCTAAGGAACACTCTATCTCCCACAAAGATACTCCATCTCTCGCCGATGCCGATCCACATAACTCTTCGCTCTGTCTTGGCCGCTTTAATGCGACTCCAATCACCGTATTTTATCAATCGTGTCTGGATCAGCTCGGACCTCTAACATCCTCATACCCTCTTCATCCCAAAGAAAGAGGGATCTACACTGACGTCCATATAATGCCTCGTGGGTGCCATACCAATGCTACTCGCATCGATTATTGTATGCAAACTCTACCAGAGGCAACATCGATCCCACGCACTCGGAACTCCAACACATAGGCTCTCAACATATCCTCAACAATCAATAGTCCTCTCACTCGCCCATCCGTTCGAGGATGAAACGTCAGATCAAGTTCAATCTGCATCTATAGTCGATCGCAGACTCCTCCGTAATCTAAAGTAAACCCGGGATCCCTATCTCGACACTATCAAAATCGGGACCCCATGCAATAACTATCTCGCCACATACTTACGGGCCAACTGATCGAGGGTATTGCTCTCCCTCATCGGCAAGAAGTGTGCCGATTTAGTCAATCGGTCCACTATGACCCGATAGCATCACTGTCTCGACGCCCCGGCAACCCCATGATAAAATCCATCGTGTACGCTCCCATTTTCACTCGAATGGGCAACGAATGCAGTCTCCTAATCGGGGCCGGTGCTCACTTAACTCGCCGCACGCCAAACACCGAGAAACATACTCCGCCACATGCCTCTTCATGCTCGCCACCAAAATGCAACTTAAGAGTACGATACATCTTGGTGACTCGATGCATGGCATAAGCGCCAAATGAGCCTCCTCCAAAATCTCACGCCTCGATCATCTACATCAGAACACACAACCTCCGCCCATCCACAAAGTGTCATCCTCACCAAACTCGATCGCCATCCCGATCCGACTCACAATCAATCTAACCAATATCGGATCCCGATCCTGCACTCTCCTAATCCGCCATGCACATCGGCCTCACCTCGAGTCGCAATCGAACTCCATCCCGACTAAATCTATCTCACATTAAGTGCTCTCAATCAACTAAGCATGGCAACCTCGAAACCCGAATCTGGCCGCTCTACCATGCGATCTCCTACTCAATGCATCAGCCACCACATTGGCCTTCCCAGGGTGGTACTCGATAGTGCAGTCGTAATCCTTAAGCAGCTCTAACCATCTCCTCTGCCTCAGATTCAGCTCCCGCTGACTCAACAAGTACCTCAAGCTCTTATGGTCGGTGAAGATCTGGAACGTCTCCCCATACAAATAATGTCTCCAGATCTTCAGAGCAAACACCACAGCCGTTAACTCTAAGTCATGCACGGGATAATTACCCTCATGGGCTCTCAACTGTCTCGATGCATACGCTATGACTCTCCCATGCTTTGCATCGACAACGACACGTACCTAAACCTAGCGAAGCATCACTATAAACCTCGAAACCTCCTGATCCAGATGGAAAGGCTAACACCGGCACTGTAGTCAACTGATGTATCAACTCATCGAAACTCCTCTGACACTC
Organism: Erythroxylum novogranatense; assembly: GCA_029891385.1. Taxonomy (NCBI): domain Eukaryota; kingdom Viridiplantae; phylum Streptophyta; class Magnoliopsida; order Malpighiales; family Erythroxylaceae; genus Erythroxylum; species Erythroxylum novogranatense. Next base: position 15,278,456 of record CM057225.1, on the reverse strand, counting down.
ATTTGTCCATCTGAAGGCCACACTCTTCCTCAAAAGTCTTGTCAAAGGGGCGGAGATCACAGAAAACCCCTCGACAAACCTCCGGTAATATCCTGCCAATCCGAGGAAACTCCTCAACTCGCACATCGCCTCCTCGGAATTTCCCAACTCCTCACCGCCTCAATTTTGTGAGGATCCACCCGGATACCCTCACCAGACACAATGTGGCCTAGAAACACCACCTCATCCAGCCAAAATTCACACTTAGTGAATTTGGCATACAGATGCCTGTCTCTCATAATCTGCAGCACAACTCTCAGATGCTCTGCATGCTCCTGTCTAGACCTCGAATATACCAAGATATCATCAATGAATACGATCACAAACTGATCCAGGTATGGCTGAAAGACCCTATTCATCAAGGCCATGAAGGGTTTGCTTCTGGCATTGTCAACCCGAACGGCATCACTAAAAACTCGTAATGTCCATACCTGCTCCTGAAAGCACTCTTAGGCACATCGGCCTCTGCGATCCTCAACTGATAGTAACCAGACCTCAAATCCAACTTGGTAAACACCTGAGCTCCCTGCAACTGATCAAAGAGATCATCGATCCTAGGCAGTGGGTACTTATTCTTGACAGTAACCCGATTAAGCTGCCTATAATCGATGCAAAGCCTCATAGTCCCGTCCTTCTTCTTCACAAACAATACCGGAGCTCCCCACGGTGACACACTCGGCCTGATGAACCCCTTATCCAATAACTCCTGAAGCTGAGCCTTAAGCTCCCTCAGTTCCACCGGTGCCATCCTATACGGAGGTATCGATATAGGAGCGGTACCTGGAACGAGGTCAATCTCGAACTTTGTCTCCGATCCGTGGCAAACCCAGAACTCCTCGAAACACATCTAGGAACTCCCAGATCACAGGGACATCCTGCAACCTCTGCTGCACTCTAGAGTCTACCACATGTGCCAAATAAGCCTCACAGCCACCTCGCATCAATCTCAAAGCACTCACAAACGAAATCATCCTGGCTGGCATTGCCTGACTAACACCTCGAAAAAACCTACCGACTGAGACTCTAATACAACCTCCTTAGTATAGCAATCTATAATCGCCCTATAGGCGGTGAGCCACCCATCCCCAAAATCACCTCAATCTCTCAAAAGGCAACACAATCAAATCTGCACTCAATATCACCGAATCTACTAGAATCGGCATCCCCACAGATCTCGCCTAAAGCAAAGGTACTACCCAAAGGTGTACTCACCGCAACCCATATCAAGCATCTCTATGCACATGCAATCTACATGCCACAAACGTGCAATAAATGAATCGCGGACCTCGGATCTATCAATGCATACACCTCAAAATCGAAAGTAGAAGCAAACTCACGACCACATCTGAGAGTCTGGGCCTCCCGCCTGGTCATGGCGTAGACCACGGCTCGAGATCATGGCCGACTACCCCGACTCTCCACCCCATAAAGAATCTCCAGCTCCATTCAGAGCTCGCCTGCGCCCACGAATCCAGTCCACTACCTCGGCTCTGCTTTGCACAATCGTCTTCTACCAGCTCTCCCACTCGAGGCAGACTGAGCTCCCACAATCTCTGGACAATGCCGGATCTGATGCTCCATCGAGCCACATCTCAAACAAGCTCCAGTGAACCTCCAACACTCCCCACTATGCCTCCTCTCACAAAACTCACACAGAGGAGGAAGTCGGCCGAGCCTCGACCACCGCCATCGCCACCCGACCGCCCAAATCCGCCTCTACAACCAACCAGATCGCCTGGACCTCCAAAAATCTGAGCACGCCTCGACGTCTGCTAAAGCTCCTCCCAGCTACCTCAGCTATCACTGGATCTCTTACTCCAGATCCCGACCAACCTCAACTCGCTCTGCCTCAAAAGTGCCGATCCTCGACTACACCGACCTCGGCTCACAAAGGTGCCCATATCCGACCGCTAACTCTGCACGAATATCCATTCAGCCCTCCTCAAATCTCCCAGACCGATCCGCCTCGGAAGAAATCAAAAGCAGACGATATGCCGACAACTCATTAAACCGACCTCATAATCGCCACCGCCATAGACCCCGCCTCAAATCCGTAAACTCCCGATCTTCATCTCCATATAAACCCTAGGCGATAATTATCTCTTGAAAGCTCTCAGGAAATCCGCCCAAGTCAAAACACAAGGTCTGGTGGAACTCCCCGGAACAGTCTTCCACCACTGATACGCTGGACCCTGAAGCAAAGAGACAGCGTAATCGAACTTCTCCTCAGCATCACAATCCATCTGGTCCAGGACCCGCTCGGTCCTCTCTAACCAACCTCACCTCGGCGAGTCTCAGACTTCCAGAAATCGACAACCCCCGCCACGTGGCGATCATACCTCCGTTCCCGTCTCAAGGGAACTACTAGGGGCTGCTCCTCATACATAGGCACAGAGGACTCTCTACTAGCTCCTACTGATCCTTGGTCAGCTGAGTGATCGACCTGATCACCAAAGACGGATGACCTACAATAAAATCACAATTCTGATCAATTTCTTGCTTTCCTCACGAAATTCAAGCCTAAAACAAACTATGCCCAAAAGATGCCAAACCATGCTCTGATACCACCAATGTAGCGCCCCCTTACCGTAGAGCATACACCGATACGCCCGTAGGTCGTACCGATACACACCTTACGATGAGGGTGCACTACCAAACAATCGCTTCTATTAAAACCTCATGGCATCAATATAATCAAAGCAGTAAGATCACAATCACTAAATTTCAAAACCAAAGAGTACTTCTCATTGCATTCATAAATCCTAAATACAATATCCGGTCATAATTTACAACTACATATGTCTAAAATAAACAAGAAGCTCCTACCTAGGTCATCCCCAAAATATCCCAAAGGATCCCCAAATGACCGACCATGGGCCATGCTCCTCTCACAAGACACACAAGCAGAAAAGTCTCAAAATCCGGAGCTAGAGTCACACTACCGTCGTCACGAAAATAGTCACAATTTGGGTGAGTTTCATGAACTCAATGAGTAACCATCATCGATGGTTTACCCAATTCATGCATTACGCACAATTGCGTATAAAGCAACACATATCATAACTCGAAATTCACATCAAAATCACACATTGGCGGTTAGTCCATAGCACATTCATAGCATGAACACAAACCGTATGCACAATGATTTTCGATTCATTATTAGTGTTGGATCAAGGCGTCGAGTTATCCCATTTCGGGCACATCACACGTAATCGCTTTTCGGGGTAGAGAGCCCTCTGGTATACACTACAGCCCACGCCAAGACTAGGGATAGGAGAGCCCTCGGGTATTCACTAATCCCTTTTCACTTATCACAATTGATGAGCTTGTAGCTCCACTCGGATCGTAATGTGCTCCACCACAACTGCTGATTCGATTTCTAATCATGCCTAAAGATGCTTTCACAATTTATACCGATATATCTCATGCAAATCATTTAATCGTAATCACAAATAATTCACATACAAGGCATATAGCACATTAGAGATTGAGAAACCAACTAGGTTACTCACCTCGAACTTCCGAAGCTATCGCGGAAGTCTCGCCTATGTCGAGACGATCGGCGATCCGCTGAGCCGCTTATATCAATCAAAATATACATAACATTATTATGGTACCAATTCGATGCTTAATTATGCATATGAATCAAATCATGTACATACTATGCAAATTATGACATTTTCGACCTAATTCCGAATTTCCCGATCTCAATCCTTAATTCCCGAACTAAATTTCTAATTTCCAAATTCAAAATCTCCAAATTGATTTTAATCCATAGCCAATAGATCCTCAATTGCCTAAACCCCAAATATTAAAACCCTAATTTCATTATCGGGCGAAATAACTTTCCTCGTCGCGGCGTCGGGCATCCCACGTCATGACGTCGCACGCTGTTCGTTCATGGCATGCCTTGTCCTCCTCGCATGCAGCGCCGCCCACGTCATGCGTCTGAAGCAATTCTGTTCATCATGCGCGTGTTCTTCAGACGTCACAGCCGCGTCGCAGCGAAAGCAATTGCGAGACACACCGTAAAACCCAGATTTCGATGATTTCGCCCAAATCCAGTTTTGTTCTCACAAACCACTCTTAAATAAATCCATACATATCATACAACAAGTCTTTAGTTTCTATTTCATCAAACAATCAAATTCCTAAAATTCAACCCTAAAACCACCGAAAACCAACTTTGAAATCTTAAACCCAAATCCTTAGATTTTCATGTTTAATCCTCTAATAAACTCTATAAATCAACCAATCAAACTATATAAAACAAGTTAGAAGTAACATACTTGATGAAGAACCTCAAATCTCCAAGAGAAATTGATCAAGAAGAGGAAGAAGAGAACGAAGAAGAAGAAGCAAATGTCGGGAGAAGAAATTCAAAGGTAGGGCATATATATATATATATAAAAGACAAGGGCTTGTTTGGCTAGAATGCTTACCACCATCCCGATCCAAACCACCTCAAATCAATTTCAAATTCTAATTTCTTCCTAATTCTAATGGCTAAATCATAATTCCTCAAATCAAATTTCTAACCTGTCTGTGCCATAGATAATCAATTTGAACCGGATATTCAATCAACTCATTTATCAAATTTTCCAAATCAAGCCTATTGTCAAAATTCGAGAAAAATTCCTATAAATCCACAAAAATAGAAAACTCATTAGCATATACTCCAATTTCACAATTCAACTTCCCAAATCTCATTTCTAACTCAAATCAAATTCTCGAACCTAATTTGACCTAATTATCATACTTGCCCTAATCATTTCCAGATTTCATTTTACAATCTCCAATTTCTCATTTCTTATACCAATTAAATTTCTCACAGATCAATTAACCCAAATAAATTTCCAAATCAAATCGAAAATATGTCATACATGCATGTACGTACAAAGGCCAATTATACAATATACTATAATGCATGCACATGTACAAATACGAATGCAATGAACTGTACACATCCCATCGGTGACGGATGTTACAATTCTCCTCCTAATAAAATTTCGTCACGAAATTTTCTTACCGACCGATCAAGCAGATGAGGGTATCCTCCCTCATGTGCTCCTCAGTTTCCCAAGTCGCCTCCTCGAATGAATGGTTCTTCCAAAGGACTTTCACCAATAGAATAACCCGGGACCTCAACTGCTTGACCCGCGATCCAATAATCCGCACCGGCTCTTCAATATAACTCAAGTCACTGGCAATCTCTATCTCCCGAGGAATCACATGAGTCGGTCCGATCGATATCTCCAAGCATGCTCACATGGAACACATCATGCAACCGAGACATCTCACTTAAGCGCCAACTCAGAGGCTAACGGTCCTATCCTCTCGGTAATCTCATACGGACCGATATACCGAGGACTCAACTTGCCCTTATGGCCAAATCTGAGAACTCCTCTCCACGGAGACACTCTGAGGAACACTCTATCTCCCACAGCATACTCCATCTCTCGCCGATGCTGATCCACATAACTCTTCCGCCTGTCTTGAGCCGCCTTAATGCGACTCAATCACCATACCTTATCAACTGTGTCCTGGATCAGCTCGGGACCCTCTAACATCCTCATACCCTCTTCATCCCGAAGAAAGAGGGATCTACACGACGTCCATATAATGCCTCGTAGGTGCCATACCAATGCTACTCGTATGCGATTATTGTATGCAAACTCTACCAGAGGCAAATCGATCCCATGCACTCGGAACTCCAACACACGGGCTCTCAACATATCCTCAACGATCAATAGTCCTCTCACTCGCCCATCCGTGCGAGGATGAAACGCAGATCTTGAAGTTCAATCTGTACCCATAGTGATCGCAGACTCCTCCGAATCTAAAGTAAACACGGATCCCTATCGACACTATCGGCTGGGACCCCATGCGATGAACTATCTACGCCACATACTTCGGGCCAACTGATCGAGGGTATTGCTCTCCTCATCGGGCAAGAAGTGAGCCGATTTATCAATCGGTCCACTATGACCCAGATAGCATCACTCTGTCTCGGCGTCTGGCAACCCCATGATAAAATCCATCGTGTCGTTCCCATTTCCACTGGAATGGGCAACGAATCTGATCTCCCAATCGGGGCCCGTGCTCGACCTTAACTCCGCCGCACGCCAAACACCGAGAAACATACTCCGCCACATGCCTCTTCATGCTCGCCACCAAAATGCAACTTAAGAGTACGATACATCTTGGTGACTCTGGATGCATGGCATAAGCGCCAAATGAGCCTCCTCCAAAATCTCACGCCTCGGATCATCTACATCAGAACACACAACCTCCGCCCATCCACAAAGTGTCATCCCTCACCAAACTCGGTGCCATCCCGATCCGACTCATCAATCAATCTAACCAATCTTTGGATCCCGATCCCGCACTCTCCTAATCCGCTCATGCAATCGGCCTCGACCTCGAGTCGCAATCGAACTCCATCCCGACTCAAATCTATCTCGCACATTAAGTGCTCTCAATGAACTAAGCATGGCAACCTCGAAACTGAATCAGGCCGCTCTACCATGCGATCTCCTACTCAATGCATCAGCCACCACATTGGCCTTCCTGTGGTGGTACTCGATAATCTGATCGTAATCCTAAGCGACTCTAACCATCTCCTCTCGCCAGATTCAGCTCCACGACTCAACAAGTACCTCAGCTCTTATGGTCGTGAAGATCCGAACGTCTCCCCATACAAATAATGTCTCCAGATCTTGAGCAAACACCACGTACCGCTAACTCCAAGTCATGCACGGATAATTACCTCATGGGCTCTCAACTATCTCGATGCATACGCTTATGACTCTCCCATGCTGCATCGGCACAACCTAAACCTAGTGCGCAAGCATCACTATAAACCTCGAAACCTCGATCCAGATGGCAAGGCTAACACCTACACAGAGTCAACCGATGTATCAACTCATCGAAACTCCTCGACACTCATTTGTCCATCCAAGGCCACACTCTTCCTCAGAAGTCTTGTCAAAGGCGGAGATCACGAAAACCCCTCGACAAACCTCCGATAATATCCCGCCAATCGAGGAAACTCCTCAACTCGACACGTTCCTCGAATTTCCCAACTCCTCACGCCTCAATTTTGTGAGGATCCACCGGATACCCTCACCGCACACAATGTGGCCTAGAAACACCACCTCATCCACCAAAATTCACACTTAGTGAATTTGGCATCTGATCTTCGTCTCTCATAATCTGCTGACAACTCTCGATGCTCTGCGTGCTCTGCTAGACCTCGAATATACCAAGATATCATCAATGAATCGATCACAAACCGATCCGGTATGGCTGAAAGACCCTATTCATCAAGGCCATGAAGGCCGTCGGGGCATTAGTCAACCCGAACGGCATCACTAAAACTCGTAATGTCCATACCGCTCTCTGAAAGCACTCTTAGGCACATCGGCCTCTGCGATCCTCAACGATAGTAACGGCACCTCAAATCCAACTTGGTAAACACAGAGCTCCCTCAAGAATCGATCAAAGAGATCATCGATCCTAGGCGGTGGGTACTTATTCTTGACAAGAACCCGATTAAGTCGCCTATAATCGATGCAAAGCCTCATAGTCCCGTCCTTCTTCTTCATTAAACAATACCGAGCTCCCCACGGCGACACACTCGGCCCGATGAACCCCTTATCCAATAACTCCTGGTCGAGTTTTAAGCTCCCTCGGTTCCATCGGTGCCATCCTATACTGGAGGTATCGATATAGAGCTGTACACAACGAGGTCAATCTCGAACTTTGTCTCCGATCCGGTGGCAAACCCAGAACTCCTCGGAAACACATCTAGGAACTCCCAGATCACGGGGACATCCTGCAACCTCTGCACTCTCTAGAGTCTACCATATGCCAAATAAGCCTCACGTACCACCTCGCATCAATCTCAAAGCACTCACAAACGAAATCATCCTGGCTGGCACTGCCTTACTAACACTTCGAAAAACAGCCCTCGGCGAATGTTTCGGCTGACCAGGAGACTCTAATACAACCTCCTTAGTATAGCAATCTATAATCGCCCTATGGGCAGTGAGCCAGTCCATCCCAAAATCACCTCAATCTCTCGAAGAGGCAACACAATCAAATCTGCACTCAATATCACCGAATCTACTAGAATCGGGCATCCCCTACAGATCTCGCCTAAAGCAGTGGTACTACCCAAAGGTGTACTCACCTGCAACCCATACTGAAGCATCTCTCTATGCACATGCAATCTACATGCCACAAACGGTGCAATAAATGAATGCGTGGACCCTGGATCTATCAATGCATACACCTCAAAATCAGAAAGCAGAAGCAAACCTGCGACCACATCTGGAGAGTCCTGGGCCTCCTGCCTGGTCATGGCGTAGACCCTGGCCTGAGACTGCGGCCGACTACCCCGACTCTCCGACCCCATAAAAGAATCTCCACTCCACTCCGAGCTCGCCTCGCCCCTCAATCCGGTCCACTACCTCGGCTCTGCTGCACAGTCGTGCTACTACCAGCTCTCCCACTCGAAGCAGACTGAGCTCCCACAATCTCTGGACAATGTCGAATCTGATGCTCCATCGAGCCACATCTCAAACAAGCTCCAGTGAACCTCCAACACTCCCCACTATGCCTCCTCTCACAAAACTCACACAGAGGAGGAAGCTGGCCGGAGCCTCGACCACTGCCACTGCTACTCGACTGCCCAAATCCGCCTCTCTGAACCGAACAGATCGCCTGGACCTCCAAAAATCGAGCCTCGCCTCGGCGTCTGCTAAAGCTCCTCCCGAGCTACCACAGCTATCACTAGATCTCTTCTACGAGATCCCCGACCAACCTCAACTCGCTTTCTGTCTCAAAAGTCGCCGATCCCGACGGTGACCTCGACTCCTGGTGCCCATATCGGACCGCTAACTTTGTGCGAATATCCAGATTCAGCCCTCCTCAAATCTCCTAAGACTGATCCGCCTCAAGAAATCAAAACAGACGCATATGCCGACAACTCATTAAACCGAACCTCATAATCGGCCACTGCCATAGACCCCTGCCTCAAATCCGAAACTCCTGCATCTTCATCTCCATATAAACCCTAGGCGATAATTATCTCGAAAGCTCTCGTGAAATTCGCCAAGTCAAAACACAAGGTCCGTGGAACTCCCTAATGCCTTCCACCATCGATACACCGGACCTTGAAGCAAAGAGACAACAGAATCGAACTTCTCCTCAAAGATCACAATCCATCCGTCCAGATCCGCTCGGTCCTCTAACCAACCCTCGACCTCGGCAGGTCTCTTCCGTAGAAATCGACAAACCCACCCACGCAGCGATCATACCTCCGTTCCGTCTCATGGGAACTCATGGAGGTCTCCTCATACATAGGCACAGAGGACTCTCTACTAGCTCCTCTCGATCCTTGGTCACCGAGTGATCGACTTGATCACCAAAGACGGATGACCTACAATAAAATCACAATTGATCAATATCTTGCTTTCCTCACGAAATTCAAGCCTAAAACATACTATGCCCAAAAGATGCCAAACCATGCTCGATATCACCAATGTGGCGCCTCATCAGTAGAGCATACACCGATACGCCGTAGGTCGCACTGATACACACCTTACGATGAGGGTGCACTACCAAACAATCGCTTCTATTAAAACCTCATGGCATCAATATAATCAAAGCGAGAAGATCACAATCACTAAATTTCAAAACCAAAGAGTACTTCTCATTGCATTCATAAATCCTAAATACAATATCTGGTCATAATTTACAACTACATATGTCTAAAATAAACAAGAAGCTCTATCTAGGTCATCCCTAAAATATCCCAAAGGTTCCCCACCGACCGACACATGGGCCATGCTCCTCTTGCACACACACAAAGCAGAAAAGTCTCAAAATTGAGCTAGAGTCACACTACCGTCTGAAAAATAGTGCAATTTGGGTGAGTTTATAAACTCAATGAGTAACCATCATCAATGGTTTACCCAATTCATGCATTACGCACAATTGCGTACAAAGCAACACATATCATAACTCAGAAATTCACAACATCAAAATCACACATTGGCAGTTAGTCCATAGCACATTCATAGCATGAACACAAACTGTATGCACAATAATTTTCAGTTCATTATTAGTGTTGTGACTGGGCGTCAGAGTTATCCCATTTTTGGGCACATCATATAGAATCGCGTTTTCGGGGGTAGGAGAGCCCTCTGGGTATACACTACAGCCCACGCGCACTAGGGATAGGAGAGCCCTCTGGGTATTCACTAATCCCTTTTCACTTATCACAATTGATGAGCTTGTAGCTCCACTCGGATCGTAATGTGCTCCACAACTGGCTGTCGATTCTTGATTTCTAATCATGCCTAGATGCTTTCACAATTTATACCGATATATCTCATGCAAATCATTTAATCGTAATCACAAATAATTCACATACAAGGCACATAGCACATTAGAGATTGAAAACCAACTAGGTTACTCACCTCGAACTTCCGAAGCATCTGCGGAAGTCTCGCCTATGTCAGACGATCGGCGATCCGCTTGAGCCGCTATATCAATCAAAATATACATAACATTATTACTGGTACCAATTCCGATGCTTAACTATGCATATGAATTAAATCATGTACATACTATGCAAATTATGACATTTCAGACCTAATTCAATTTCCGATCTCAATCCTTAATTCCCGAACTAAATTTCTAATTTCCAAATTCAAAATCTCCAAATTGAATTTAATCCATAGCCAATAGATCCTCAATTGCCTAAACCCCAAATATTAAAACCCTAATTTCATTATCGGTGAAATAACTTTCCTCGCATGGCGTCGGGCATCCCACGTCATGACGTCGACGCGTTAGTTCGTTGACGTATGCCTTGTCCTCCTCGCCTTGTCAAGCTTCGCCCACGTCGTCGCGTGTCTGAAGCAATTCTGTTAAATCATGGCGTGTTCTTCAGACGTCACAAGACGTCGCAATGAAAGCAATTGCGGATACGCCCGAAAAACCCAGATTTTCGATGATTTCAGCCCAAATCCAGATTTTCTTCTCACAAACCACTCCTAAATAAATCCATACATATCATACAACAAGTCTTTAGTTTCTATTTCATCAAACAATCAAATTCCTAAAATTCAACCCTAAAACCACGAAAACCAACTTTGAAATCTTAAACCCAAATCCTTAGATTTTCATGTTTAATCCTCTAATAAACTCTATAAATCAACCAATCAAACAATATAAAACAAGTTAGAAGTAACTTACTTGATGAAGAACCTCAAATCTCCAAGAGAAATTGATCGAAGAGGAAGAAGAGAACGAAGAAGAAGAAGCAAATGTCGTGGAGAAGAAATTCAAAGGTAGGGCATATATATATATATATATATATAAAGACAAGGGCTTGTTTGGCTAGAATGCTTACCACCATCGGATCCAAACCACCTCAAATCAATTTCAAATTCTAATTTCTTCCAATTCTAATGGTTAAACCATAATTCCTCAAATCAAATTTCTAACCTGTCCGTGCCATAGGATAATCAATTTGAACCGGATATTCAATCAACAGTCATTTATCAAATTTTCCATCAAGCCTATTGCTCAAAAATTCGAGAAAAATTCTATAAATCTACAAAATAGAAAACTCATTAGCATATACTCCAATTTCACAATTCAACTTCCCAAATCTCATTTCTAACTCAAATCAAATTCTCGAACCTAATTTGACCTAATTATCATACTTGCCCTAATCATTTCCAGATTTCATTTTACAATCTCCAATTTCTCATTTCTTATACCAATTAAATTTCTCACAGATCAATTAACCCAAATAAATTTCCAAATCAAATCGGAAATATGTCATACATGCATGTACGTACAAAGGTCATTTATACAATATACTATAATGCATGCACATGTACAAATACGAATGCAATGAACTGTACACATCCCATCGGTGACGGGATGTTACAAATGATCAGTATAAGGAGTAGCTAAGTTTGAAGCCCCTGAAGGAAACTAACATATGTAGTCTTTAATGTAAGAAGGTGGTTTGGTGACTCTACTGAATCTTCTAGTAGGAGGAGGAGATGTACTATTAGAAGAAGAAAAAAAAGAGATGGAAGTAGGAAGCTCATTAGTTGTGGAAGTAGGAAGTTGTATATAAAATGGAGGCTCAAGATTAAGAAAGATGAAGTTAGGTAAAAGGGTAGTAGGAGACTTTGAAGATGGAGAAGTGAAGTATTTGTATGTAAAGAAGAGCCTATAGAAAGTGACACCTTTGCTAACAATGAATTTTTTAGTCTTCAAATTGTAAAGTTTGAAACCCTTCTTCCCATGTGGATAATACAAATGCTCAAATTTAGTTCTGTGAGGTTTTATGGTTGATGCAAAACACAAACAATCAAAGGATTTCAGGTGAGAATAGGTACATTTTGTTTCATGAAGTTTTTCATAAGGTGCCTGAAAATGCAAAATTGAAAGAGGCATTATGTTTATAAGATAAGTGGTAGTCAGAATGCAATCGTCCTAAAATTGCAAAGGGAGAATGGATTGAAAATAGAAGGCTCTGGTTGTTTCTAGAAGATGTTTATGCTTCCTCTCAACTCTGCCATTCTGTTGAGGAGTTCTAACACAAGAAATTTGCTGAACAATGCCTTGTTAAGCAAAGTAAACAAGAGCATCTCCTTCTGTAAGCTCTAAGGCATTATCAAACCTAATCACTTTGAGATGAGCTTGAAGATGATTTTCAATATAAGAACGGAAAGCTTTCAGAGTGGGGAAAGCATCACTTTTTTTAGAAAGAAAAAAGTCAAAGTACATGTAAAGTTATCATCTACAATAGTTAGGAAATAATTGCAGCCATTGTAAGTAAGATTAAGATAGGGACCTCAAATATCAATATATAACATGTCAAAAACATCAGAAGCAAGAGATGAACTAAAGGGAAAAGAAATTCTAGCCTATCTTGCTTGATGACAAAATTGATAAATTTTATTCGACTTAGAACAATTGGCATACACCCTATATGTTGTATAACAAGATAGGACATATGACATATTCAAGAATGCCACAGATCAACAATATCATGAATAGTACTAATAGAATTACAAAAACTACTATCGTTTCTATCAACATAATTATTAAAAGAATGATCAGTAGTAAGATGAGAACCAGTAAAATAAATAATATGCAAGACATCTAGTAAAGCCGTCTTAACTCTTTAGCAAGGTCCGACAGATTGTTCATCAAAGGGTCCTGAACATAGCAAGAAGTTATGGTAAAGATGAGGTTAGATGCAAATTGTTTGGTGAGTTTGCTAGCTAAAAGCATATTAAAATGAAAATCTGGCACATGAAATACATTTTTAAGAAGTAAATTTTCTTTTAACTTAACGCTTCCATTATGTTTTACTTTTACTTTAGTGCCATTAGGGATTGTGATGTAACAAGGATGAGTAATAGGAGAATATGTAGTGAAAAGGTCTAAATGAGGGGTAACATGATCACTAGCTCCACTAGCAATGAACCAAATTGCTTTAAGTTGTGAATTCAAGAAACAAAAACTATTACCTGCGAATATGGCAATAGAAGCCTCATTTTTCTCTAAACTAGTAGATTCAGGCTTGTGCTTGCTTAGGAGATCCATTAGTTAGCTGTAACGATCATTTGGAGAGAAATCCGATCAGAGCTAGGTGAGTCTTGAGGGGTTAACATTTTGAGAGCTGGAAAATGATTCCATGGTCTAATCAGTAGCAACAAATCTCTTATTTCTATTATGTAGCTTATAACATTTGCCAATTGTATGGCCTAGTTTCTTGCAATAGTTGCAAGATATATTTCCCTTTCTTTCTGAAGTCTGAAACCTTGAAGGACCTCCTTGTTGAAAAATTTTCTTGTGATCACCTCCAGGACCTCTCTGCTGAGTCATTAAGATGAAGGGGTCAAAACATTTGAGTTGGTTAGATTTGTAATCTGTTGGATCCCGAACTTTTCTTGAAATTTTGAAGTGTCAAGTGACATGAAAATGAAAAAATTAGAATGAATAAATAAAAATAAAATTTTGAATGTAAATAGTTAGATGAGATTAAGATAGGCGAAAAATGCTTTTGTTATTGAGCTTTATGTTAAAGTATGGCTTAAAATGGCGTTTGAAGTTTAAATGAAATTGTTAGTGAATAAATTGCAAAATTTAAGAAATAAAGAGAAAAGTGTGAGAATATGAAGAATTAAGAAAAGTTTGATTTTTTGGTCTTAGAGAGTTGACTTTTTAATTTAGGCCAAATTGGAGAAAATGATCTTCAGGAAACTTGTAGCTTATGTTAAGAGCTTTCCGTCGCCATAAAGTTTGATATTTTTCGATATCGGAAGTAAAAGTTATGATCAGTCAAAGTTTGTTTTGTAAAAATGACCATAAGTGTATATTTGCATGTACTCGGCTTTGAGGCCACTCGTCGTATGGGATTTGTAAATGAATTCTGGACTTGTGTATGGATTGGAGAAATAAAACTTGTGTGATTATAGAATATGACTTGTGATTGTATTTAGATATGATTGATTTTTGGGTTAGATTGATTGAATTAGGAATTTGTATAAAGACTTGGATTATGACATTATGTATGATAAATTATGATTTGTATATTGGATTGAGGATTTTATATGAATTGGATTTTTGGATGAGGTGTTTTGGGAATTATTTTCTGAGTTTGATTGAGGATTTTTGAAGTACTAGGTATAGGATTTTTGGATGAGGTGTTTTGGAGAAATAAAAATACAACATTTACAGTTATATTTTTATCGCATATACAGGTTGTCAATGAAGCAAAGCGACCTAGCTATAGATACACCCAAATACATCTAGAAAACCAACTCTTTTGTGAGTTGGAAATCCATACTTTTTTTTAAAATCCAGAACTAATAACAAGACCTACTTCAGACATCAAAACAATAAAACTGAAAATAATAAAAATAAAGAACGCCACTCTAACAGCAACTACAGCCAAGGTCAATTGCTCGCCTTTTGGGATCAATTTTAGGAGGAGCAATGTTAGAGCTGTTCGGAGTGACCCATTCCATTACGTATCTCCTAAACTGAGATTGGGGGTTGGGAAGACTTAATCGAGCCATCACCCATTGAAAGTTCTAAAAATAAATATCAAATAGAAGTGAAATTAAAAGAAGAGGAGAAATGAAAACCTAAAACTTTATTCAATCACCGCTTAAATTGTATTGACCTCTAATCTCATTTAATATAAAATCTTTATTATTAAGAGGAGCCTTATCATCATTATCATTCAGATTTATTACATCAAATGATATGTCAATATTTTTCTTTTTAAGATTATCTTCCAAGTGACTCTCATATATCAAAACCAATTTCTCGTAAACCTAATCCATTAAAAGATTGATATGTGGTCAAGGCAAATCAGATCTACAAAACTACTTCTTTTATTAAGACTCATAGTAAACAAATAAAATTAACATATTTAAGAAATTACATCAAATTTAATAATGAAAATAACATATCTTTTATGAAGTTTCAAATTTTACTAAACTAAGGCCAAGTCGTTCATTCTTTTGTGCTCTAATCTATTCCTTCTCTTGGAATAGATGAATTCAAATAAGCTTTAAATTTAACACACACAACCTTACACATATCACAAGTTACTAACATGTAATGGCTCAATTGTGGCCATGTGTCATAACATAAGCTATATCAAATGGGATCTCAGTTAATTACATCAAAAGGCACTCTTCCGGAATTCTCTTATGTTTTCTCCTCCGTTAACCCTGATGTACTCCTCCCATCTTTTAAGTGATGCAAACGATGCTTCCTAGTCTTCCAATGGGACAAGTTCAATAGAGCAGCTATAGGACTTCATCTTTTAGGTAACTGCTTAATCTATTATCTCCTCTTGCAATTTAGCGTTACATGTTTAGGATTGTTTAGTTTTATACTAGATTCCATGCTCTACCAATATTCTCGCTACAATTTGGAAGTTCATTGGAGAGAAAAACCAATTCTCTTATCTTCATGATTAGGAAGTTCATCAATTCTTGATTTGAATGAACTCTGCCTTTGAAAATTCTATACTCTTCTCCTTTTATATCCTCTCAATGCTAAAAGCAAAGGAGATATTGTAAACAACCCTATCTCTTTTTGGTTTAGTCTTCATATTTTTTAGTTTCGCTAGTATGTCAATAAGTAAATTCCCTTCTCATCTCCAGTGACATCTCCCTTTAATTATTCTAAAATATATTTTATTTTGAGTTTTTAAAAATATTTTTAAAGTAAGTTTAAAATATGAGTTATTTTCACCAAATTGTCTAACATGGCATATCTTAATGAAATAATTGTAGTTATATAATTTCAAATATTATTTTTATTGAGTATGATATAGGTCTAATTTATAGGCATTTAAAACTTCATATTCACGTCACTATTTATATTATTATATTATACACATTCTGCATATTTTAACATAAAATAAATATGCTTTTATGTATTGATTTTACGTCATACTTTATTTCAATATTTATAATTACTATATTATGAAGAGATTTTAATATACATAAATTTTAAAATAGTTGAAATATATGTTAAAGAATAAAAATATTTTAATATACTAATTTACTTTCACATCTCTAACATGTATATATACGCAGGTGTTTATAATTATGAACTGGATAACTATAACTTATATTTTAAAATATTTTTAATAAACTCAACTATCAAAATGATTGAAATATGCTTTCAATTAATATTTTATTTTATAAATAATTATTTATTTTCTTAAAATTTAACATTTATGTAATACACTTATATTAAGAGCAATTTTATCATAATTTGATATCTAATCATATTTAAGAACGGTTAAAATACATGAACAATAAAATTTTATATACCTTAATTTACTTTTACTTCAAGTATATATACGTCTATGCATTAATATTGCATAACGCAATATTTATATATTCAAATTTATTAAATTTATAATTTTAATAATAATATCATAAATAATATTTAATGTATGTATATCTTAAATGATTAAACTATATCAACGATAAACAGTCTTTGATATTTTAAAGTGATCTTGATTTCATAACTAAATATTTATTATCTTAAAATTTCATATTAACGCGACATATATTTTTAAAATTGGAACTACTAGGTTCTAATTATCCTATATATATATAGATTACCTGTTAGGCCGTTTTCAACGTGGAGCCAACTACTACCACTAGTTTATAAACAATTCCAACCAATAGTTGAGTCATTCACCTTTCTTACACAAGTCTTTTCAAATGATTGATGGGATATACCTGCTATATTTCTGATTTATGAATTATGAACAACGAGTGAGAGACGCCCGTAGCATCAAAGCTTGGTCGTTCATCGCTTTTTCTCAGCATATTTCGTCAAATTATGTTTTTTCGTATCTGTTTTAGATTTTACAAAATAATTGTAATTTTATAGGGAGAAATCCGATCAAACGTATATAATAAATGTGTTGTATAAATAGACACTCTTTTACTCAAGTTATTGAGATTTGAAATTTTATTTAAATTCTTTTATATCATTCTTTAATATTTCTTATTGAGTGCGATTGAACTTTTAACGCACTTATCTTTTTATTATGGCAGGATATTATAAATCCTTGAAGGTAAAACGGCAAGTAAAAAAAAACAAGATTTTTTGTCTATTATAGTAACTTATTATGATTTATAAATTTCATGAATTTATTTATCTGAGTTTAACGTTTATTTATGTAAGATTTATATATGACCTATATAAATAAATGATTAAAATTTATAAAACATAATAAAATATCATAAAATTAAATAGAAAATTCAAACTCGAGCAAAAACGTGCTCTCTTCTCATTCGAGGCTTACCTTTTCAGACATTTTTAACATTTTATTTTTATTTCTATAGTTCCACTCAATCAAAATTTAATAGGCGTGGTATGCTGTGATTAATAATTCCTCCATTGCCGGCAACCGACATTAGTTGCTTTACTAGACTAGCTGCAGCAAGGAAACCAACAACGGTGGCGACAATGATTCGACGAAGCTCTTATGTTGGTAATCTGGTTCAAACTCTGACAGTTGGCTCATTTTCATCAAAGGTTGGTCCTTCAGAGTTTCTCTGTTTAAGCATAGAATACATGCATTCCCTCAATAATTAGCCGCTCATGTCACGTTATGCATGTTTTCAGTATGGAGCTTACTTTTGTTGCACTTTTCGCGGTGCATCTTCTCTGCAACAAGAAAGCAGATCATCTACCGCCAGGTAATTTCCCACGAAACTGCTGTCTATGTTATACAGCATAAAGTCAGTTTTTTCTCTTTTAATATTGTAGATTTCTATTAGGCTACTCTTTGTGCGATCCCAGAGGGAAAAAAAAAAAGAAACTATTTTTCCATTTTTTCATCTGTTTTTGTAGATTAAGAAAAGTTCATCTGTTAGTGAAAAATGTGTACTCTTTGTGCGATCCCAGAGACAAAAAAAAAAAAACTATTTTTCCATCTGGTTTTGCAGATTAAGAAAAGTTAATCTGTTAGTGAAAAATGTGATAATCTTGTCCATAATTCGATTTTTGGCTTGGTGTGGGTGATAGTGATATCGATGAGTATGCTGATGTGGATTGGGACAATCTTGGGTTTGGCCGCGTGATAGCTGGCTACATGTACACGATGCGATGCTCTAGAGACGGGAGTTTCGAGCAGGGACAGGTTACCCGCCACAAGACCATTGAACTGAGTCCCCTTGCAGGGGTCTTAAACTATGGACAGGCAAAAGCTACATTCGTTTCTTTCTCCTTCCACTTCAATTACTGCTTAGATCACGATATATCCATTCGTTGCATTAATTGGGTGTGCTTGTTAAGAATTATCAATTGACAAGACAAACTTACAAGCAAGCAGCCTTTTAATTTATTTCTTTCAGGGACTGCTTGAAGGCGTAAAAGCGTGCAGAAAAGCAAATGGAAGCCTTCTTGTCTTCCGTCCTGATCAAAATGCTATCCGAATGAGGATTGGTGCTGACAGAATGTGCATGCCTTCTCCCTCGATTGACCAATTTGTTGATGCAGTGAAACAAACTGTCATTGCTAACAAACGTTGGGTAATTATCTCTGATAATCTCACATGTTCCTGAACAAAAGTAGACATAAGCCAAACCCACTTTTTGTCACGTTTTGAACAGGTTCCTCCTCCGGGCAAAGGGTCTTTGTACCTTAGGGCCTTGCTCATGGGAAGTGGGCCTGTATTGGGTTTCGCACCAGCGCCTGCGTACACCTTCCTCATATATGCGTCAGCAGTTGACAATTATTTCAAGGTCTGGGTATATTCTTAAGTCAATATTAACTATGTCAACTTTTCCTGACCGAATTGAAACCCTTGTATACACTTCATGCCTACACAGAGTGGCTTACCATTGAACTTGTATGTTGAGGAAGAATATCATCGCTCTACTCGTGGTGGAACTGGAGGTGTGAAAGCAATAGGCAACTATGCCCAAGTTAGTGAATACTGTATCGAACGATCTTTAATACAGCTCTATTTCAATATTCTAAAATGGTCTTACTCTTGTAGTTTGCACTTTGTAGGGTTTAAAAGCAACAGGTAGAGCAAGAAGCATGGGATTTACAGATATCTTGTACATTGACTCTCGGGAAAACAAATACTTGGGAGAGGGAAATTGTTCTAACACTTTTCTCGTGAAGGTATCGTCTGAAAACATTCAGTTTCGGTCTTGATTCTGAAGCAATGTCCAGACATATTTTAGCTTTCACTAGATCTAAGAAGGGAATAGAAAGAGAACTAATGTCTATACTTCGTAAGCACCGCACTGATCAGAACATAATATATTATTTACTACATATCAGGATGCAATAAAATGGATAGATTAGTAACAGAGTGGGAGAAGGGGCTTGCCAGGGCTTAAGGAACAACAGGAGAGTATTAACTTTAGGCAAGTATTAACTTCAGGATGCAATAAAATGGATAATATCCATATATATTATTCTAATATTCATGACCTTGTGCCTGATGTCATGTTTTTCCTGCTTAGGGTGACGTTATTTCTACTCCCGCTACAAATGGGACTATACTTCCAGGGATCACAAGAAAAAGTGTCATAGAGATTGCTCGTGATATTGGTTACAAGGTAAAATCTGAACTGTTATTGCTGAAATAAGATCATAGTTTAAAGCATTGCGAGTAAACAGGTCGAAGAGCGTGCCATACCGATAGATGAATTGATGAGTGCTGACGAAGTTTTCTGCACTGGGACTGCCGTACTTGTTGCTCCTGTAAGCAGTGTTACATACCAAGGCAAAGGGTAATCTGCTACCACTTTAATTATCAAAATTCATTAAGTGAACAACTTTATCAACATAAGAAGTGACCAAAATGATCCTAATATATATGTTTGAATTAAGCAATATCTATTACTGGATTTCTTCCAGCTTTAATTAACCAGTGAAAACATTCATGTTTGTTTTGTAGAATTGAATACAGAACGGGAGTGGAGTCCGTGTCGCACCAAATTTATTCAATCCTATCGGGAATTCAAACTGGTGCGATTGAGGACGTGAGACGCTGGACTACTGAAATCCATTAACTCTCTTTTATTCTAGCTTTTTAAATTATGCTATTGGTGTTATACACGGACATTTCAAATGGAAGCACCAAAGTGAATGATGCTATGTGGATTTAGAAATGCTGTGTGGATTCAAATGGAAGCACCATTTTACAGTTTTCGAGTTTGACTTCGCCGGATTGTGTGATTCCAGCCGCTCTGATAATCTCTTAAAAACGGCAAAACTTGGGCACAATTACTCATCTATGACGTTCACTAACAAATTGTGCTGAATTTACCAAACACGAAGGGTTTCGTTGCTTGGGTGCCACCTGCTCTGCTTCTGCCCCCATAAAAAGAAAGAAAAAGATAAAATGAGTTGAACCGGTGACTTTTTTCCATGTGGATGGGTCGTAGATAACTATTTAGATTGTGTAAAGTAAGTTAATGAAGCTTTAATTGTTAGTGTGATTCATCTTTATCCCAAATTGATCATAATAACCCAACTTCTTTGTTACTCTTTTGCCCCACATGTGGTACTTCTGTATTTGCTAGCAATTTCTCTAAAACTTTAGGCAAGCGTTTTTTAAATATTAGAATCATATATAGTGATTTTTAGTAAGTTTAAATTTTATTATGGATATTATCCTTGAAATACTCATTACAAGTCAAATTGTCTGTCTTTTGATGAATTTATATTTCATCCTAATATAATTTTATGATGTTACTTGAATTTATTACTTATTACTCTTTCTAATTGTGAATTGGTACCAATCAAACTCAATCTAATCATTTATAAATAAGAGAAAAACATTATTATCTCTTACTAATTTGTTTTTATGACAAAGAGTTATTAAATCGCATAACAACAACATCTTAATAAAACTTATTTGAGGCGTCAAGTATGAAAAGATTGTAAATACGTAACCAAGATTCGTAAATACGTAACCTTAACTATTTGCAAGCTATTAAATCATAATATGTGATATTGCTAAATTTTAGTAAGATTTTTATAAATTGAATAAATTAACAAACATAATATTGATTAAATATGAATTTAAGTAATTTTGATTAAAATTAAAAATTTAGTTTTGATAAATTCAATCAATAATTGTTATGCTATATTTGTCTACACTAATATTTTTTAAAATTCATGTAATTAAGCTTGTGAACAAATTTTCATATATGAAATTGCTTTAAGATATACCTAACTTAAATATATTTTAAATATTAAATGATAATAATTAAATTTAAATAAACGTGAAAATGACATGCTACTTCACTTTGTTTAAAATCAACAAATTCTTTATAACTTGAATCAAAAGATAATAAATGATATTTTCATGGCAGATTTTCCTATATTAATATTCTTAATAAATTTTGCAGGTAAATAAATATGTTATTGATTATATATATAATTATTTAAAATATATTTAATTCAAATTTATTGTTACTATAATAATAATAATAATAATAATAATAATAATAATAATAATAATAATAATAATAATAATAATAATAATAATAATAATAATAATAATAATAATAATAATAATAATAATAATAATAATAATAATAATAATAATTTGTATAAATATAAAATCATATGCCACTTCATTTTGTTTAGAAGCCAATAAATTCTCTATAAATTGGATTTAATAAAAAGATGTTAAAACAATTAGGAGTATGCAGTAAGATTATAGTCATACACACCTCAGTTATCTAGTATGACTAGTGTGAGAATCTCTCCTTTCTCTTTAACTTTTCTTAATGGTCCCAACTTCACTCTACTCCTTCCAATCACTTAGCTTCTTATTTCAATGTCAATTTCTACGCTTCTCTTCTACCCTCACTGTCTTTTCTCGCCATCAAGCATTACTTTTCCTCTCATTTCCTGCCAAATTTGTTATGTAGCGCCTCCCTCACCGTAGGGTACACATCGGGATGGCCGAAGGTCGCTCCGACACGTATCCCACGATAAAGGTGCACCACCAGAACATTCTCACTAATAATCCACATGGTATCGCAATAATTAAAACCAAATATCATAAATCAGTAAACTTTTAAATCCAAAAGAATCTTAATCTGATCATCTGAAGCGAGAATAGACAAGTCTATCGGTCTCTAAACAAAACCAAAAGGAAACCGTCTGAGCATCTATCCTAAGATCATCCGCAAAGTCCAACCCAAATGACCGACACATGTGCCATCACTTTTCTTGCCAAAGACGTCATGCACGGCAGAAAAGACTATCTCCTGAGCTAGGGGTCTACTCTATCGATCTTGAAAAATTAGATGCAATTTTGGGTGAGTTTATGAACTCGGTGAAAACCATCATCGATGGTTCACTCAAATCATGTATTACGCAGATTAAGGTATAAAGACGCACACATAATATTCAATTAATATATTATATAACATTTTACAAGAGTATATAACAGTTTGCGATATCAAATGACAATTTACAATAACATATAACAATTTACGATATCATATCACAATTCACGTAATTATACAACGATTCGCGATGGCATGTAACAATTTGCAATCTCTCATGTCATCACACAATTGATAAGTTTGCAATTCAATCAGTCATGTGTATACAATGCATATGAGATTCCTTTCCAGTTATTCAGTGTTGTGCCCAAGTGCTCAGTCAGTATTCAGTGGAGGACGCGTCAGGGATTTCTCCCCTCGAGCTCAAGGCCCGGTCAGTACAGTATTCGAGCTCAAGGCTTTTTCCAGTGATAGTAGCAACTTGGGTCATACATTCATTATCTGATCATGCATTTATGCATGCAATGCAGTGTTCAGTAATTCAGTGTTCAGTAATCTACAGTGTACGGCTATAAAAGCTCAGTATTACATTCCTCAGTATCATACAGTAATTCAATCCAATACAGTAGTCCAATCTAATACAGTAGAAACATGCCACTCGATCATGTATATTTCAGTAATCATGCAATTTCACATTGGCAAGTAATTCACATTGAGCATTTAGACAGTCAGGAATTTGAGAAACCAACTAGGTTACTCACTTGTAACTTCCGAGCTACTGCCTGGAAGTTCCAGCAATGTCCGTGGAATGACGATCCAACGACGCCTCTATAACAGTAAAATACAGTCTCATTACTAGATGTTCAATTAAACAATTCAGTGATGCATATGTCTCTATGAAATTTCGTACAATGCATGTTCACGATTTTTCCGGCGCCACAACCCAATTCGAACTCTTATGCCCAATTCTAACTCTTTGCTCAATTAATCGACAATAATTTGATCCAATTCTAAAATTCATTTCAATTTCCCTCAATTTATACTCCCTATAGCAATTCCCTATCCATTGGGTCAAAACCTTTATTGAAAATCCCAATTAAATCCCCAATTGTCTCAATTCAATATTTAGGTCACACTATGAACCATAATTGACCTTAATCTCGATAAATCAATACCACTTAAATTAAATTCCAACTCTCATAATTATCCTCAATTGTAGACCTCTTTCTCTAGTTTATAATGAATCGAGAATCACTTCAATCGGAGGTTTATACCATAAGTTAGGCCCAATAAACAAACACTCATTCAATCAGAATTCCATCCTCGCCATGATCTCGCCCTCATCGCGACGTCTGAAGGTCGCTTCATTGCGGAGTGAATGGCGCTTCGCAAGGCGTCGTCCTCTTCCGCTTCGTCGCGATGTAAGCGAAGGCTCGTCATGACGTACATCAGCGCTTCGCGCTGGCGTCAAGTCTACGCTTCGTCATGCGAAGACTAAATTTTCTCGCCGCGACGAGGCCATGCCAGACGTCGCGACGTGTGACTGCGCCACCTTCTTCTCCGATCGATTTTTGCCATTAAAGCTCTCTAAAACCTCCATTAAACGTCCTAACTACTCAATCTTTCACAATAAATGCCATAAATACATGTAACAACCATAATAACAACATTAATGCCATTAAAAACTTACCAATCGAACATCAATCCACAAATTTCTCAAAAATCACCGTAACCCTAAAACTCTCTCAAATCAACGATTAATCCACTCTCCAAGCTTCTCAACCTTCAACAATCACAATAAACCAGTTAGTTATGCACAATGAGAAGAAACCATAAGGAAGAATCGATTTAATCTCACCAATGGGGAAGGAATCGATGAACGTCGTAGGGAGGAGGAAGAGAAGAACGATTTTGCCTTGGTAATTTCCCAATTTCTAACCTAGCTATTTATAGACATAGGTCTCCAAATCAGTTCAAATTTCAGTCTCTAAATTTCAATGGCTCAACATTTTTATTTCCTAACAGTATAACTCTAATTTTTCCATTGCCATTGGACAATCCTTTCAGTACTATATAGTCAATCAGTCGGTCACTCCAAAATTTTCGGTCCGCGTATTTTCTCCCGAATTTCTCGAAAATTTCCTATAAGTCACTATCAGTAATCAATCACTCTTAGACTATTCTAAATCAGTCATTCGAGTCCACTTACTCCAAATTTCTTAATTAATCATGATTCAGTCAGTTCAGTCAGTTTCCAGTTCACAATCCAATCAATTCATACTCACAATTAAAATGCCGGAAAATCATGAATGCATGTACCTATGAATAAATGCATATGCAAGAAACTTGTTCCTCTATAATTAGAGGCCAGTAACATGCTCAATCAGTGAATGCAATGAAACCTATCAGTCTAACCTAATATTACCTTAATACCCTTGCTAACAGTAACGGGATGTTACAATTCACCCCTCCTAATAAAAATTTCGTCCTCGAAATTTAATACCTGTCCGATCGAATAAATGAGGATACTGACTCCTCATAAGCTCCTCAGTCTCCCATGTAGCTTCCTCAGAAGAATGGTTCTTCCAAAGGACTTTTACCAATGGAATCACCCTGTTCCTTAACTGCTTGACCCGTGATCCTATAATCTGTACCGGCTTCTCAACATAACTCAAATCACTGGCTATCTCGATCTCCTGAGCCGGAATCACATGCGTCGGGTCTGAACGGTACCGTCGGAGCATACTAACATGAAACACGTCATGCATCTGGGACATTTCACTCGGTAACACCAATCTGTAAGCCAACGGTCCCATCCTCTCAAGGATCTCATACGGATCGATATACTGAGGGCTCAACTTGCCCTTACGGCCAAACCTCAGTACTCCTTTCCAAGGTGACACTCGGAGAAACACTCTATCACCTACACTGTAGTCCATCTCTCGCCGATGCTGATCCACATAGCTTTTCTGTCTGTCCTGAGTCGCCTTGATGCGACTCCGGATCAACTGTACCTTATCCACTGTGTCCTGAATCAGCTCGGGACCCTCAATCGATCTCATACCCTCTTCATCCTAATACAGTGGCGATCGACACGGCCTCCCATACAAGGCCTCATACGGTGCCATCCCAATACTACTTTGATACTGGTTATTATATGCAAACTCGATCGGTGCAAGATCGATCCCATGATCCTCTGAACTCTAATACACACGCCCGAAGCATGTCCTCAACAGTCTTAATCGTCCTCTCACTCTGTCCATCTGTCTGAGGATGAAACGCTGTACTGAAGTTCAACCTCGTACCCATAGCAGTTTGTAGGCTCTTCCAGAACCTCGAAGTGAACCTGGGGTCCCTGTTTGAGACTATTGACAACGGAACCCCATGCAACCGTACGATCTCTGCTACATATTTATGAGCCAACTGATCGAGAGTATTGGTCTCTTTCACTGGCAAGAAGTGAGCCGATTTAGTCAATCGGTCCACTATGACCCAGATAGCATCATGCTGCCTCGGTGTCCTAGGCAATCCTATCACAAAGTCCATGGTAATTCGCTCCCATTTCCACTCCAGAATGGGCAACGAATGCAACTTTCCCACTGGAGCCTGATGCTCTGCCTTAACCTGCTGACAAATCAGACACTTGGAAACATACTCTGCCACTTGCCTCTTCATACCAGGCTACCAGAAATGCTGTCTCAGAGTATTATACATCTTGGTAGTACCAGGATGCATAGCATAGGCAGCTACGTGTGCCTCCTCTAGGATCTCCCGTCTCAAATCATCAATATCAGGCACACACAGTCTCTGTCCCATCCATAAAGTCCCATCTCTCAACTCAAACTTCGAATCAGTACCGGCCTGGACTCTCTCATTCAGTCTCACTATCACTGGGTCTTGATCCTGAACTCTCCGGATCCTATCATGCAACATTGGCCTCAGCCTCAGAGTAGCAGTCAAAGCTCCATCCTGGCCCAAATCTATCTGTACATTAAGAGCTCTCAATCAATCGGACCGTAACCTCGAAACTGAACTCGAGCTGACTACCATGCGATCTCCCACTCGAGGCATCGCCACCACATTGGCGTTCCTGGATGATACTCAATCGTGCAGTCATAGTCCTTCAATAACTCTATCCATCTCCTCTGTCTCAGATTGAGCTCTCTCTGACTCAACAGATATCTGAGACTCTTATGATCAGTGAAGATCGAGAACGTCTCCCCATACAGGTAATATCTCCAGATCTTCAGAGCAAATACAACTGCAGCCAACTCTAAGTCATGCACTGGATAATTCACCTCGTGAGACCTCAACTGTCTCGAGGCATACGCTATAACTCTCCCATGCCGCATCAATACATCCCAATCCACGATGCGATGCATCATCAGTAAACCACAAAGCCTCCAAGATGCGGAAGGAATGCCTAATACGGTGCGATGAGTCGATCGATGTTTTAGCTCCTCAAAGCTCTTCCGCACTCCTCGCACCATCCGAATGGCACATTCTTCCTCAATAGCCGTTAAAGGGACGAGATCAACGAAAACCCTCGGCGAACCTCCGTAATATCCGCCAATCCTAGGAAACTCCGCAACTCTGCACACCTCGAATCTCCCAACTCATAACTACTCTATCTTGTGAGGATCCACCGATACCCTCACGGACACCACATGCCCAGAAATACAATCTTATCAAGCCAAAATTTGCCTTGCGAATTTGGCAAGCAAACCTCTCTCTCGTGACTCAAGGACAATCCTCAAATGCTCAGCGTGCTCCTGTCTACTCCTCTAATAAACCAGTATATCGTCAATAAACACTATCACGAACCGATCCAGGTACGGCTGAAAAACTCTATTCATCAAAGCCATGAAGGCTGTCGGGGCATTAGTCAACCCAAACGGCATCACTAGGAACTCGAAATGCCCATACCTGCTCCTGAAAGCACTTTTAGGTACATCGGCCTCTACAATCCTCAACTGGTAATAACCTGATCTCAGATCCAATTTAGTGAACACCTGAGCTCCAGGCAACTGATCAAATAAATCGTCAATCCTAGGCAGTGGATACTTATTCTTCACCGTCACTCGATTCAACTGCCTATAATCAATACACAGTCTCAGCGTCCCGTCCTTCTTCTTCACAAACAGTACCGGAGCTCCCCATGGCGAAACACTCGGTCTAATAAACCCCTTATCTAGTAGCTCCTGCAACTGAGCCTTAAGCTCTCTCAGTTCCACCGGTGCCATCCTATACGGAGGGATCGATATAGGGGTTGTACCGGGAACGAGATCAATCTCAAATTCTATCTCCCGCTCTGGCGACAATCCCGGTAACTCCTCGGAAAACACATATGTGAAATCCCTGACTACGGGAACATCCTGCAATCTCTGCTCGACTTTGGAATCCACTACGTGAGCCAAATAGGCCTCACAGCCTCCCTGCATCAATCTCAAGGCACTCAAGAAGGATATCATCCTCATTGATGCTTGCGACTAACTCCTCGAAACACGCCTCAGGGCTGACCAGAGACTCAATACAACCTCCTTGGTATAATATCCATAATGCCTATGCGCGATCAACCACCATCCCCAATATCACATCAATCTCCCTCAGAGGCAAAATGATCAGATCGGCACTCAAAACTGCTCGATCGATCTGAACCTGACACCCCATACAGATCTCTCCCAATACAGTCGTACTACCTAGAGGTGTACTCACCTTTAACCCAAACTGTAACCTCTGCCTATCCCCATGCAGTCTACATGCTAAATGCGGTGCAATGAAAGAATGAGTTGATCCAGATCCAACAATGCATATGCTTCAAAACCAAATCGAAGCATACCCTTGAACAACATCCGGGAATCTGGGCCTCCTGCGAGTCATGGCATAAACCCTAGCTGTGGATCGCTGTCACTGCTTTCTCGGTCCCTTTGACCTCATTGCGGACCCCTCTGCTCGGCCTTGGCCTCTCCATCCTGAGCCACCTCCACGGCTCTACTGCACCGTGGTATTGCTGCCTGATCGTCCAGTCACAGTAGACTGGGTTCCCAAAGTCTTTGGGTAGCTCCTCACTAGGTTGTCCATCGAACCACACCTCAAACAGGCTCCAGACAACCATCGACACTCTCCACTGTGTCTCTTGCCACAATACTCACATAAAGGAGCAGATCGTCTCAAACTCGCACCGCCGCCACCACTAATAGCGATGCATACAAATCGCCCCTCGCCCGCGACCGATCATCTAGCCCCTCCTGCGGATCTGAAGGGCCTACTCACTTGCTTCTTATACTCTCTCCGCCAACACCGCCTCAGCTATCACTAGATCTCTTAATCCTGATCTCCTGACCAGTCTCAGTCATACGCTGTCTCAGTAGTTGCTCGATCCTCACTGCTGCAGCCCTCAACTCAATAAAACTGCCCATATCGGATCTAGCCAATAGGGTACGGATCTCCAGATTGAGTCCGCCCTCGAAACGTCGACACCTGTCAGCCTCAGTAGCCACCAATAAAGAAGCATAGACCACCAACTCGTTGAACCGCACCTCATAGTCGGCCACGGTCAACTACCCTTGTCTCAGCTCTAGGAACTCTTGCAACTTCATTTCCAGATAGATCTTGGGCATGAAATTGTCCTTGAATGCCCTCAGAAAATCATCCCATGTCAGTGTACAAGGCCTGGTGGTAATGCCCGGGACAGTCTTTCACCACTGATATGCAGGACCCTGAAGCAGAGAAACTGCGTAGTCAAAACGCTCATCCGGGTCACAGTCCATCTGGTCGAGGACTCTCTCAGTCCTCTCTAGCCATCCTCGACCTCCGCAGGTCGGTTACTATAGAAGTCAACCACCCCACGCTGCGATTGATCATATCCCCGTTCCCGTCTCACAGGAACTCGAGGAGGCAACTCCTCTGAATGAGGCATCGGAGACTCCCTACTAGCTCCTATCGATTCCAGGTCAGCTGGTAACTCAACTCGATTTCCAAAGACGAATGACCTAAAACAGACAAGAAATTCCGATCAGTTCTGCTATTCTTACAGTGATTCAAGCCTAAAATGCACTATGCCCAAAAGATGTCAAACTATGCTCTGATACCACTTAATGTAGCGCCCCCCTCACCGTAGGGTACACATTGGGATGCCCGAAGGTTGCTCCGACACGTATCCCACGAGAAAGGTGCACCACCAGAACATTCCCACTAATAATCCACATGACATCGCAATAATTAAAACCAAATATCAGAAATCAGTAAACTTTTAAATCCGAAAGAATCTTAATACAGTCATCCAGAAGCAGAATAGACAAGTCTATCAGTCTCCTAAACAAAACCAAAAAGGAAACTGATACAAGCATCTATCCTAAGATCATCCGCAAAAGTCCAACCCAGCTGACCGACCTGTGTGCCATCGCTTTTCTTGCCAAAGACGCCAAGACGGCAGGAAAATACTATCTCCGGAGCTAGGGGTCTACTCTATCAGTCCTGAAAAATTAGATGCAATTTTGGGTGAGTTTGCGAACTCAGTGAGAAACCATCATCGATGGTTCACTCAAATCATGCATTACGCAGATTAAATGCTGACGACACGATAATATTCAATTAACAGTATTATATAACATTTTACAGTAGTCTATAACAGTTTGCAGTATCAAATGACAATTTACAATAACATATAACAATTTACAGTATCATATCACAATTCACAGAATTATGCAACAGTTCATAGTGGCATGTAACAATTTGCAATCTCTCATGTCATCACATAAATCAGTAAGTTTGCAATTCAATCAGTCATGTGTATATAATGCATATGAGACTCCTTTTCAGTTATTCAGTGTTGTGCCCAAGTGCTCAGTCAGTATTCAGTGGGGGACGCGTCAGGGATTTCTCCCCTCGGGCTCGAGGCCCGGTCAGTACAGTATTCGAGCTCAAGGCTCTTTCCAGTGATAGTAGCAACTTGGGTCACACATCCATTATCTGATCATGCATTTATGCATGCAATGCAGTGTTCAGTAATCTACAGTGTACGGCTATAAAAGCCTAGTATTACATTCCTCAGTATCATACAGTAATTCAATCCAATACAGTAGTCCAATCCAATACAGTAGAAACATGCCACTCGATCATGTATATTTCAGTAATCATGCAATTTCACATTGGCAAGTAATTCACATTGAGCATTTAGACAGTCAGGAATTTGAGAAACCAACTAGGTTACTCACCTGTAACTTCCGAGCTACTGCCTGGAAGTTCCAGCAATGTCCGTGGAATGACGATCCAATGACGCCTCTATAACAGTAAAATACAGTCCCATTACTAGATGCTCAATTAAACAATTCAGTGATGCATATGTCTCTATGAAATTTCGTACAATGCATGTTCACGATTTTCCCGGCGCCAAAACCCAATTCGAACTCTTATGCCCCATTCTAACTCTTCGCTCAATTAATCGACAATAATTTGATCCAATTCTAAAATTCAGTTCAATTTCCCTCAATTTATACTCCTATAGCAAATCCCTTATCCATTGGGTCAAAACCTTTATTGAAAATCCCAATTAAATCCCCAATTGTCTCAATTCAATATTTAGGTCACACTATGAACCATAATTGACCTTAATCTCGATAAATCAATACCACTTAAATTAAATTCTAACTCTCATAATTATCCTCAATTGTAGACCTCTTTTTCTAGTTCATAATGAATCGAGAATCACCTCAATTAGAGGTTTATACCATAAGTTAGGCCCAATAAACAAACACTCATTCAATCAGAATTCCATCCCTCGCCGTGACCTACGCCCCTCATCGCGACATACAGAAGGTCGCTCGCCGTGGCGTGAATGACGCTCGCCGCGACGTGCGTCCTTTTCCCACTTGTCGCGACGTAAGCCAGAAGGCTCGTCGCGACGTACATCCAGGCGCTCGTCGCGGCGAGCACTAAATTTTCTCGCCGCGGTGAGGCCATGCCAGACGTCGCGACGTGCAACTGCGCCACCTTCTTCTCCGATCGATTTTTGCCATTAAAGCTCTCTAAAACCTCCATTAAAGCTCTCTAAAACCTCCATTAAACATCCTAACTACTCAATCTTTCACAATAAATGCCATAAATACATGTAACAACCATAATAACAACATTAATGCCATTAAAAACTTACCAATCGAACATCAATCCACAAATTTCTCAAAAATCACCGTAACCCTAAAACTCTCTCAAATCAACGATTAATCCACTCTCCAAGCTTCTCAACCTTCAACAATCACAATAAACCAGTTAGCTATGCACAATGAGAAGAAACCATAAGGAAGAATCGACGAATCTCACCAATGGGGAAGGAATCGATGAACGTCGTAGGAGGAGGAAGAGAAGAACGATTTTTGCCTTAGGTAATTTCCCCAATTTCTAACCTAGCTATTTATAGACATAGGTCTCCAAATC
Source organism: Erythroxylum novogranatense (assembly GCA_029891385.1). Classification (NCBI taxonomy): domain Eukaryota; kingdom Viridiplantae; phylum Streptophyta; class Magnoliopsida; order Malpighiales; family Erythroxylaceae; genus Erythroxylum; species Erythroxylum novogranatense. The sequence continues at coordinate 15,246,126 of CM057225.1, read as the reverse complement.
AGTTCAAATTTCAGTCTCTAAATTTCAATGGCTCAACATTTTTATTTCCTAACAGTATAACTCTAATTTTTCCATTGCCATTGGACAATCCTTTCAGTACTATACAGTCAATCAGTCGGTCACTCCAAAATTTTCGGTCCGGGTATTTTCTCCCGAATTTCTCGAAAATTTCCTATAAGTCACTATCAGTAATCAATCACTCTTAGACTATTCTAAATCAGTCATTCGAGTCCACTTACTCCAAATTTCTCAATTAATCATGATTCACCACGATCGGTTTCAGATTCACAATCCAATCAATTCATACTCACAATTAAAATGCCGAAAAATCATGAATGCATGTACCTATGAATAAATGCATATGCAAGAAACCTGTTCCTCTATAATTAGAGGCCAGTAACATGCTCAATCAGTGAATGCAATGAAACCTATCAGTCTAACCCAATATTACCATAATACCCTTGCTAACAGTAATGAGATGTTACATGTTACCTACTGCTACTCCTTTATACTCCAATCTATATGGCATTTTTGTTCTTTCATTACTAATTTAGCTTTCAAGTACTTTCCCTTCTCCCTTTTTGATAACTGTCACCATACCTATCACTATACCTTCCAAATTGCCTCACTTGATATGTCAACTCTAGACCATTTGGATATGAGCTTTCCACTCCTCCCTGTCCCTTCAACCAAGCTATGTAAAAGTCCCTCAACAACCATATATTCTCCTAAGATTGAAGTACTAAAAGAAGTACAAATACGTGGAATGCAATTATTATTGGTTTATTCTTAGACCTTAGACCGCCAACCACTTGAAAAGGCAACTAATTACAAGAGGTCTGTTGGATCCCGATTTTTAAGTGGAATTTAGAAATATAAAAAGTATGAAATAAGGATGTTTGAATGTAAATTATGAAATAGATGAGATTATGTTTAAAAAAAATTGATGAGAAAAAGAATTGATGAATTTTGATGACTTTGAGATTTGAATAGATTTATATGGATTATACAAGTTTAAGTGAATGAAAAATTGAAAATTAAGTTGAAATCAAGAAATAAAGAGAAAAAGTGTGAAAATATGAAAAGTTTGACTTTTTGGTCATTGAGAGTTGACTTTTTGATTTAGGCAAAATTTGAGAAAATGATCTGCATGAAACTTATAGCTTATGTTGAGAGCTTTCTGTCTCCATAAAGTTTGATATTTTTCGATATCAGGAGTGAAAGTTATGATCGGTCAAAGTTATGTATTTGTTTTGCTTTGGTTTGGGTTGACAAGTATTTGGCAGAAACTTTGTTTGTGTTTTCGACCCTCTTAGAGCTTGAATTGGATTGAGAGGTCTTCTTGAAGATTGTAGCACATGTTTAGAGCTTTCTAATAGTGTATAATGTGACTTATTTGGAGTTAGGAATAAAAACTTATGGGGGTTAAACCTAGTTCAGTTACTGTTCATTTGGCAAATTTGTGCAGAACCTTTAGAAGGATTTTTCACCCCTTTAGAGCCTGTTTTGTTTTTTTCATCCTTCATAGAAATTGTAGATCATCTTTCCCCCTTTCCATTGATGTATAGTATGCAAGTATTGGGGTTATGAGTAAAAAGTTATGAGGTTGGGAAACTTACAGTTATTGTACATTTGGTAAAAGTTACTGTTCCATTGGTTTTTACACGAGCAATACTTTTAAGTGAATTTTTATCTTCTTTAATGACATAATTTATTTATGCAACCTTCATGAAAGTTTTAAAGCATTTTTTTATCTTTCCATTGAGGTAAAATGTGACATTTTTAGGCTATTGTGTTAAAAGATATGATTTTTCAAACTTCTGGCACCTTTTAATGTTGGACCCCAACCCCCACACCTGGGCTAACATTTCCCACCCAGCGTGTGTTTACGAGTTATATCACGGCGGGTGTTTGCGGGTTATACCGCGACATCCAACCTTAATCAGTACTGTCCTTTTTGGTCAAGGGTGAGCCACGGCTCGAACCCAAGATCTCAAGGTTTTGTTCCACTTTAAGTGGACGCCTCTCACCATTGAGCCAATTGGCTCAATGGTTAGAGGCGTCCACTTAAAGTGGAACAAAACCTTGAGGTCTTGTGTTCGAGTTGTGACTCACGCAAGTGCCAAAGAGGAAAATACCTGGAGTGATGGAGGTAGAGGCCGGGCTCTATATTAAAAAGGCGCCTTTTTAATGTTGGATCCCACACCTGGGCTAGCATTTCCCACCCAGCGTGTGTTTGCGGGTTATACCGCGGCATCCAACACAAATCAGTATTGTATTGGCTCAATGGTAAGAGGCGTGCTTGTAAAAGCAACAAAACCTTGAGGTTGGGTGTTCGATTCCCACCAAAGAGGACAATACTGATTTGTGTTGGATGCCGCGGTATAACCCTCAAACACACGCTGGGTGGGAAATGCTAGCCCAGGTGTGGGGTCCAACAATGAGTGCGCACTTGTCTGTTTTAAAGCCTTTTTCGGCTGCCCGCTAGTGGCACTGGAGTTCCGATCTCAGACTCCCATAAGTCACGACTACACCGGACCGCTATGCGGGAAGGTGTAGTATGTTCGTTCACTACCGCATGGATCGCTATGCGGAATGTGCGATGACGTTTCGCTTTTGGACCGAACCAAACCATTTGATGTGTTATGTGTTTCTGTTTGTTTCTAACTATGATGCATTGCATGTTTTGAAAAATGTTTAAGAAATATGGATTTTGTTCATGAAATGTGAAAAAATGTGAAAATTTTGATAAATAAACCATTGTGGATTTTTTAGCTGAGAATTTATTGAAATTGTTTGGCAATGATTTGAAAAGTTTGAGAAATAAATTTTTTTTTGCCAATTTTCTACCTTGAAACTTTTAAAATAAATGGCAAAAAGTTTTTGCAAAATGTTTTCGCTTATCTTTCAATTTATAAATATATTATCCACGAGCTATCTAGCTCACCCCCCTTTCATCCCCATCTCCAGGTATTCAAGCAGGAGATCGGATGAAAGACGATCAAGACGTCAGTTCGACTTTTGCATGATTTTGTAAATTGTATAATTTAGATTTTAAGTAATTTGGATTTTGGTATTAATAATGTATATGGCTTGAATTGCCATTTATGTATCTCAAGCATTTGTTTCGGGATGTATATGATTTATGAATTTTTGTATATAATTTGAGTATGAAGTATATGAATTCGAGAATTGAGTATTGATTTGAGTTATGAAATTGTATATGATTATAATGGGTTTAGGTTTTGGATTGATTTATGAAATTGTTTATGGAATTGAGATATGATGTGATTTGGATATGGTTAATTTTTGACTATGATTGAGAATTATGTAAGTGTTAGGTATAGATTTGTGTTTGCTGGTGTTTTGGATTCCGGACGGAGAGTCCGATGATTATGAGTTTTGTTTGGGAATTATAGAAGTATTTATGTACCATTTGCAGGTTTTGAGTTTTATAAAATGCAGTCGTTATGCTGCCGAATTTTCGATTGAATTAGAGATAAAATAAAATAAGAATTGATTAAAAGATGATTTTTGGATTTGTATGAATGTATAAGAAGATGATTAAGGATTGAGACTTTGCATGTCTAAGAAGATTATTATGATTTAAGTTTTTGTTTAAGGTTATGAAATTGATAAATTCCAAATGGGGAAAGTGTATCACTTTGCATGAGATTTGCAATATGTATGAAAGATGAAAAACATGAATAAGAAAGAAAAGAAAAAAAATTTATACCGTTACAGATTGGATTAGTTTTTAGGTTTCCAACGCGATAATTTTAATATATTGTGTGTTTCCAACGGATGTCGGAATTTGTTTCAGTTCGATTGATCAATTCGTTTTGACATTCGATTCGATTCCGCTTTTGCTTTTGCTTCCGCATTTTGTTATTCGATTATCCATTTGATTTGTTCCGCCATTGCATTCTTCGTTACCGTTTTCCGTTTTTTGGTTGGGATCCGGTGTCCAGATCGGGTCCCAACAAGGTCATAATCTTAGAAAATAACCGGATTATCTTCACTTTCTAAAATGAAAATGAAGCTAATAATATAGTTGAATCAGGTTCATGTCATATTTTTAATTTTTCCTTATCCTTACAACTTTGGAGACTTGAAATTAGGCTAGATAGGTTTAAATAAGAGAACATCCCTTTATGGGTGAACATTAAAAATGTTTTGGAATATTGGACCACCAAGGGACTTAGTTCATTGGCTACCTACATTGGTAGACCTTTTTTTTTATGGACAAAACCATGGCTAAAAGGAAACGCATCGGCTTTGTTAGACTTTGTATAAATGTGGGTATAGATAAGAACCTCCCAGAGGTCATCCCTATTATGAGGCTTAGTGAGGAAGGCAAGTTGGTTGAGGATAAAGTCAACGCTTCCTATATTTGGAAACCTTCTCTAAAACTTTAAGGAAAAGTTTGGAGGCCAATTGGAAGATTATTATCTAGAGGTGATTATGAAGAGTTTGTAAATTTTGATACAGATTTCCTAAATACAATGACTGAAATAGTTTAAGCTTCCTCCTCAAATAAGGTCCCAATTCTAGTATCTTTAACTACCAAGAAATAAGTAGAGCGAGAGGCTACATCAAATTTAAGTAAAGATCTAAAATATGTTAGGATATATCTATCTCCATTCCCAAACAATTCTAAACCTAAAGAAAAATAAGGAGAACATCGGGAGATAATTACTATCTCCTTAATGATGAAAGAACTATCGAACTTTATGATAAAGACAAAAAAAAGAAGAATTCCTAAGCATCAAAAGGAGGAAACCTATTCGTAAGAAAAAAGGTAAAGGCTCCACTTCTTATTCACCTCTTTAAGATCTATAATTTTATAAAACACTATGGGCATTAATTGCCCCAATAAATTAGCAACTATTAGAGAGCTCGCTATTAAATCAAAAGCTATTTTGATGGGATTGCTTGAAAACAAGATCAAACTGAATAGCTGAGGGCCTTAAGAGGTTTTTGGAATATTCTTTCTTATCATCAGCACCATCACCTAGGTCGAGTAATTGTTGCTTATAACTCTGGAAGGATAAAGGTCAACTTGATTGACTTTAATGACCAGATGATGCATTTAGATGTTACTTTTGTTTAAGGAAATCACAATATGATTGTATTATTCATCTTTGCCTCCAACCACTACTTTCAAAGGAATAATATATTGGAGAAACCTAACAAAAACTCACACAAAACTTTAAAGTCTACATGGCTTATCCTTAGGGATGTCAATATTGTCTTACACAAAAATGAAATAATGTGACATATAGGCTCCAACTTTTACTCTCCCAAGTTAAGGGACTATTGATTGCGCTGTTAAAGTACTTAAAATTAATTATGATTCTCTAAACTCTTGTACTAGTCATGGAACTAGGTCAAATCCCAATATTACTAAACCTAGTTTCTTAATTTCAAATAATAAAATAAAATGGGGTTTTGATTAATTAACTAATTAAGTAAAATTAACAAGGAATCAAAATAAATTAATTGGACATAAAAGGAAGAAATTCAAAAGTACTTAACTCAAATTTGAAAGGAATGATCTCATCTACTTGTAACATTATTCATTGGTTTAAAGATAATAATTGTCAAAATTCAAGAAGTTAGTTCGAAACCTATTAGAATAGCAATAATAAGGATCAAAATTTCCTAAATTAATTGGTTCAAACCCATCATCTAAACCAAAACTTACCATCAATTGACTGGGTATGACAACATTCCATATCAATTAAATGATAGCAATAAGCTTAGTGAAAAAGACTAGACCTTAAATTATATAATTGAGATAGCTGCAACTATTCAACTTAGTTTTCTTGTTTCTCATAAGTTAAATATGCAAATTTGTAAATAACCTATTTGCTACTTGTCCTAATCCTTTATGAAAATTACGGATCATTGAATTCATACATAACTATAAAAGAATCATCACCAAATTAATTTGTCGGGTTAAATAAAATTAAATCATTTATGAAATATAAGAATAAAAAAATGTTTGACTAAAACATGAATAAAAGTTTACAACAAAACCTTATAAGGCTACAACTAGAGTTTTGAATTCCCCTTAATCAAAATATTTGGATCTAGCCACATACGGCTTTTGTTTTAACATAAAAAATAGAAGGTGAAAGATTGAGAGAAAACTAAGAAGAAAACAAAAAGAGCATATGGAGAGAGGTAGAAGACATCTTTTTATATTGTTTTCCTACTCTAAAACTATTCTACTTATATCTTGCAAAGATCCTTATCTAAAATAAATCCAAATCCCTACATAATAGGGGCGAAAAAAAGTTTCCTAATTAAACTCTAAGTATTTATTTGAATCTGGCATTAGGCATGATCTTGCCTTATCCACTATAGTATTCTTGTTGGGCACCATTTTCGAAACCCAACTTCTTGCGAATATCATAAGACTTGAGCATATCTTTACTTCATCATACTCTTTAATACATTACATACAACTAATTTTTATCATGCACATTTCAATACCCTCAAAACAAAGGGTTTTACAAAGCTATAATGGCCTTTTAAGTCACATTACAACATAATCCGAAATATCAAAATACAAAAGATTACATGAACTACAAATTCTTGAAATGTGACTAAAGCCTTGTGTTTTCCAAAACTAACTCAAAATACAACATAAGCAAATTTGGAGTGATGCCTTGACTTTCTTTTACTCCATCTCTTGCTCATCACTTGGAGGTGGGGATAGGAAGGGGGTGAACTTGAAAGCTCGTGGGTAACAGTTTATAATAAAAAGATAAGCAAAAACTTTTGAAACCATTTTCCTTGTCATGTTTCTCAAAATTCTTGTCTTGTCAAGTAATCAAAATCATAATCAACACAATTTATGCATTTTTCAACTTGTTCGCAAATCGTAAACACATAAGCACATCAAAATGGTTTGGGTAAGTCTAAAACATGATGCACTACACATTCCCATATAATGGTCCTGTGTAGTCGTAAACTTGAGGGAATCCTTGAAGGAGCTTCGTGCCACTAGCGGGCAGGAGGAAAAAGCCTATACTTGGGTCAACGTATACGTGACGGTTCTTGAGGGACTACCACAAACTCACATAACACATAGATTTCAAAATCTTATAAGGTTGATGCCCAAAATGACAAATTCTCATAAAAACTTTCTTTTCACATGCTTGACGTATATCTTGAAAACTTGATTTCATAAATATGCATCTTTTTCAAAAGATATCACTCAAACCATGTAACAAACATATAGCAGATTTCACAATCATTCATGAGCAATAATGTAGCACTTATGATGCAAATGAAAATAAGAAAACTTCTTTGATTTAAAGAAAACAGTAGTGACTTATTTACTCTATTATAAACATGAAACCCACCTTGATTTCCTTGCTTATAGACTTGCTCAGAATGTCTCTTCTCTTTGCAAACAACCTGAGGTCTCTAAAGCTCTTTCTTGGTATATCTTTGATGTGTGCTCCGTAAGCTGATCTAAATGAAATAGGTCTCTTCGATTCCTTTGGTTCTTCACTAAATGAAGAGATCCTTGGATCAAATGGAAGCTCTTCTCTTCCTCTACCTTTTTCTCTTCTTGAACAACCTCAAAATCTCTCTTATAGGCTAAGGAAATTGAAACCCTAGCTTGTGTTCTCTTCTTTCTCTCATTCTCTACTTCTTTTTGTATTTCTCTCTCCTTTTCATGACATTCTCTCTTTCTCTTTCTTCCTCATTTCGCTATTCTCCTCTACTTGTCCTTCCATTCACGTTTTTCTTCTTCATTTATAAGCAAGACGATACTTCTTCTTCCAATTATGCCCTTAACGATTGAGAATTGTCCCATTTGCCTTTCTATTTATGCCTTATGTCTTTTATACTTAAGTGTCTTGCCAAAAGCACCCTTGAATATTTTGACATAACTCTTTATTCTAGAAAAGTGTCCTCCCCTGTCTTAAGTTCTCAAGGACACCAAAATCAATCCATTTGGTTCAGTGATTCGAAAGATACACTTCAACATTTTTGGACTGCTCTTGTCCAAATCAATATACTTATGCACAACTTCTATCTGAAATCTAAACATCTTAGAAACTGAATTAGATTTCAACTTCTCATATCATTTGTAGCTCCATGTCTCTAGTTTATCTTGAATCAAGAATCATCTTATTAGGAGCTCTACTGATCCAGGAATCATCAAAATACTGAAGCATGTTTATTAAAATATCTGATTCCTACTCTTCCAATTTATACCCTTACTTTGGTTCAATCCATACCTTTCAAATCAACACCAAAAGCTATGACCTTCAATGAAGAAGCAAAAAGAAAAGTGTTAGGAATCTAAGGGTTTAAGAATCACTTCATTAGGAGGTCAGACAAACAAATTATGGCTGAACGAAGCAAACAAGATTTGGTCCTCACTCATATTGAACTTGTCGCGGGACAAATGACATAACTCTCATTAGAGATGTTGCATTAAGATCATCTTAGAATGGTTTCAAAGACAACTTTGAATCATACAACTTTGAAGAAGACCTTGAGTTCAGATTTTTATCATCTGAAGGGTCAAAATGGATCAGACGATAGGATTAGATGAAACCAAAGGAAAAAGTAGACGAATGGAAAAAGACAGAAGAAGTGGAAAATTTACTATAACTTTCCCTACAGATATCATATTAAGATGTTCTTTATATGGTTCGAAAGAAGACTTCAAGATCTACGACTTTTATGAAGACCTTGAAGACAATTTCTATCTTCTGAAGGATAAAAAATGGAATAGAAGAAGTAAGATGAACAGTAACCCTGAAGAAGTTTATGAACAGTAACATAGAAGAAACGAAAGACAGAAGAAGCAAAAGGCAGAAGATAGCAAAACATAGAAGAAACGAAAAGTAGAATGAGCAAAACACAGAAGAAGACACATAAGCAAAACACAGAGGAAGACGCGTCAGTAAAACACAGAAGAAGACGTGTCAGCAAAACATAGAAGAAGCGAAAGACAGAAGAAACAAAACAAAGAAGAAGACGAGTCAGTAAAACACAGAAAAAGACGTGTCAGCAAAAGGTAGAAGAAGCAAAAGACAGAAGAAGCAAAACACAGAAGAAGTGAAAAGGCATAAGAAGCAAAAAGACAGAAGAAGCGAAAAGATAGAAGAAGCAAAACACATATGAAGCGAAAAGGCAGAAGAAGTAAAAAGACAGAAGAAGCGAAAAGGTAGGAGAAGCAAAAAGACAGAAGAATCGAAAAGATAAAATAGGCAAAACATAGAAGAAATGAAAAGACAGGAGAAACAAAACACAGAAGAAGCGAAAATGCAGAAAAAGCAAAACACAGACGATGCAAAACATAGAAGAAAATGATGTCATTACAAAGGAAACATAGAAGGAGATGATGTCATAATAGAAGAAGCAAAAAAGCAAAAGAAGCAAAACACATACGAAGCAAAACATAGAAGAAGATGATGTCATCACAAAGGAAACATGTATGAGATGACGCTATCACGTAAGAAGTAAAAAGGTAGAAGATACAACTCCTCTCTTGCACGCCTTCCCTTATAAGGGCCATGACCTTCAGCTCAGGCGTCCAAAATTTTCATGTTAAATACTGTTAGGCAAAACATAGAAGAAATGAAAAGACAGGAGAAACAAAACACAGAAGAAGCGAAAATGCAGAAAAAGCAAAACACAGACGATGCAAAACATAGAAGAAAATGATGTCATTACAAAGGAAACATAGAAGGAGATGATGTCATAATAGAAGAAGCAAAAAAGCAAAAGAAGCAAAACACATACGAAGCAAAACATAGAAGAAGATGATGTCATCACAAAGGAAACACAGAAGGAGATGACGTCATCACAGAAGAAGTAAAAAGGTAGAAGATACAACTCCTCTCTTGCACGCCTTCCCTTATAAGGGCCATGACCTTCAGCTCAGGCGTCCAAAATTTTCATGTTAAATACTGTTGGAAAGATAAAAGAAAAACTTACAACTTTCTAGAAGACACACTTTCTCTAATCTAGCCTAGATCGATAATGAATTTTCCGCGAATTCAGAATACGTACTTTACATTTATCCAACAATATACTGCACCCAATTCTCTACTTCATGACAAATTTTGAGATTCTTAATGACAGAATTTAAATTCGATGTCTTCATAAGAAATGTATCCATATGTTCCTAGTTTAATCCAAATTAAGAATCATCTAGTTTGGATAATTAGAGAAAAAGTTATGGCTAAAAGACTGAAGCATACACCGTGAATATTTTCCAGATCAACCACCCATTTTGTTTCACATTTTTCCTTAACCCAACTTTTACCAAGACCACCTTTTCTACTTCATTTACTCCTCTTTTTTTAACTCCATCTCAAATGAATAGCATCTGAAGAAAAATATATAGTCCATGATTAATCATAAACACCAACAACAAAACATACACTTATGTACATATTCTTCATCAACTTACTACACAAATTCAACTTCATTTTTGCTTTCATTCTGCTTCTAACTTTCACCTTAATTCTTCTCACTTCAAAATCTTTTATCCACCAGAAACACCAAATCAAAACTTGGACATATCCACATTTCTCATTCGTTACTTCACCCTTGCCTATCATTTATTGGTTGAAGAATTTTCATTCGTTTGCTCTTTACTCATGACTACTTGCTAAAATTTCTCCTTCAAATAGTTCTAACTTCTATGAAACATTCGGGGTCCAACAATTCTCCCCCTTTAAAGAATTTCATCCTCGAAATTTTTACCTAAGTGTTTAACCAAATAGAGGTAACACTATCTTATGTTTTCCTCAGTCTCTCTAGTAACTTCTTCACTTGAATAATTTCTTTCAAACGATCATAGTCAAAAGACTCACTCAGTCTTTCAATAACTCATTTAATCATTCACTTTCCTAACGAGTTCCTCGTTAGGTTTTAGATTGCTCACACTTTTCCCACTTCCTGTGTCGATAACACCCATATCAGATCATATTGATTTCTCTTAACATACTTGACACTTTGCACTCAATCTAAGCACATTATTTCACTTTGCTCCATACTTTTGGTATTGATCCACTAATTCCTTTATCCCTTTATTAGGTATACATATTCCTCCTTTTCGATCATAAAGCCTCATCTTCTAATTTAAAACTCAGAATTCAGATCCATTTTCAATTCCTTAATAAGATTCTCAATTTCCTAAAATCCACTCATGCAATTGGATATTTTTCATCGAGACAAAAATACATACATTCTCAGTAGCATACTCTACCTCTTATGCTTGAGTCTCCACTAGGGATATGCCTCCAATATTCACTTCTAATTCATTACATATTCATCTATGATTGGTTCTTTTATTGATCATTCTTAATATAAACTACCTGGTCTGCTTAACCTAATTCAAAACAATTCTTCTTCGAAAAAAGATTTCTTGCTACAATCATCTATACTATACTTTCATCTCATTACTCTGATTCATCTCATAATCTTTAACCATGGGGGTTATTGATTATCTCTTATCCATATCCAAATATAGGACTCACATGTACTCAATCATATTATTCACCAATCTAAGCACATTATCAAATATGTACTCATAATAACTGGTCGACATAACCTTTAGAACCTCTACATATATCACTATCCTTTGTTTCTCTTTTCATACTTACATTCTTAATTAATTTAGGAGCATAAACATATAGTCATCTTGAAATTCAATCTCAAATTTACTAATAGAATCTAATACTTGATCATAATTTTCGAGTTCAACCTCTCAATTCCACTTTACTTGTACACCTTAAATCTTGTCGTTTTCACCCTGCTCTATCTCTTCTTCAATCAAGTCATGAAGATATTTTCACATCCGTATCAATTCAAGTACGTATCCAAAATAAAATCCCATCACCGTACTCACTAATATAACATAAATACTGAATCTATGTCTAACATATCAGACTACGTCATATTTCTTATTGCTAAAATATTCACAAACTTTCCTTACCCATAAACTCTACCAAGGCACCATTTTTCTCAAGGCACCATTTTTCTCACTAATTATATTGGCCCGAACTCTTAACAATTGCTCTTGCGATTGGCACATATCTTGAAAGTTGACCATGTAAGATCCTAATATTGGCGCTCTGATACCACAACTGTTGGGCACCGTTTTCGGAACCCAACCTCTTGCGAATATCATAAGATTTGAGCGTATCTTTACTTCATCATACTCTTTAATACATTACATGCAAGTAATTTTCATCATTCACATTTCAATACCCTCAAAACAAAGGGTTTTACAAAGCTATAATGGCCTTTCAAGCCACATTACAACATAATCCGAAATCTCAAAATACAAAAGATTACATGAACTACAAATTCTTGAAATGTGACTAAAGCCTTGTGTTTTTCAAAACTAACTCAAAATATAACATAAGAAAATTTGAAGTGATGCCTTGACTCTCTTTCACTCCATCTCATGCTCATCACCTGAAGGTGGGGACAGGAAGGGGGTAAGCTTGAAAGCTTGTGGGTAACAGTTTATAATAAAAAGATAAGTGAAAACTTTTGAAACCATTTTCCTTGCCATAGAAAACTTTCATTGAGTCTACAAAACACATGTTTCTCAAAATTCTTGTCTTGTTAAGTAATCAAAATCACAACCAACACAATTTATGCATTTTTCAACTTGTTCGCAAATCGTAAACACATAAGTACATCAGAATGATTTGGGTAAGTCCAAAATATGACGCACTACACATTCCCATATAATGGTCCTGTGTAGTTGTAAACTTGAGGGATTCCTTGAAGGAGCTCCGTGCCACTAGCGGGCAGAAGAGAAAAGCTTATACTTGGGTCAACGTGCACGTGACGGTTCTTGAGGGATTGCCATAAACCCACATAACACATAGATTTGAAAATCTTATAAGGTTGATTCCCAAAATGACACATTCTCATAAAAACTTGCTTTTCACATGCTTGACGTATATCTTGAAAACCATTCTTGAAAACCTGATTTCATAAATATGCATCTTTTTCAAAAGATATCACTCAAACCATATAACAAACATATAGCAGATTTCACAATCATTCATGAGCAATAATGTAGCACTTATGATGCAAATGAAAATCAGAAAACTTCTTTGATTTAAAGAAAATAGTAGTGACTTATTTACTCTATTATAAACATGAAACCCACCTTGATTTTCTTGCTTATAGACTTGCTCAGAATGTCTCTTCTCTTTGCAAACAACCTGAGGTCTCTAAGGCTCTTTCCTAGTGTATCTTTAATGTGTGCTCCGTGAGTTGATCTAAATGAAATAGGTCTCTTTGATCCCTTTGGTTCTTCACTAAATGAAGAGATCCTTGGATCAAATGGAAGCTCTTCTCTTTCTCTACCTTTTTCTCTTCTTGAACAACCTCAAAATCTCTTTTATAGGCTAAGGAAATTGAAACCCTAGCTTGTGTTCTCTTCTTTCTCTCATTCTCTACTTCTCTTTGTATTTCTCTCTCTTTTTCATGACATTCTCTCTTTCTCTTTCTTCCTCATTTCGCTATTCTCCTCTAGTTATCCTTCCATTCACGTTTTTCTTCTTCATTTATAAGCAAAACAACACTTCTTCTTCCAATTATACCCTTAATGATTGAGAATTGTCCCATTTTTCCTTCCATTTATGGCTTATGTCTTTTATACTTAAGTGTCTTGCCAAAAGCACCCTTGAATATTTTGACATAACTCTTTCTTCTAGAAAAGTGTCCTCCCTTTTCTTAAATTCCTAAGGACATCTAGTTCAGTGATTCGAAAGATACACTTTAACATTTTTAGACTGCTCTTGTCCAAATCAGTATACTTATACACAACTTCTATCTGAAATCTAAACATCTTAGAAACTGAATTAGATTTCAACTTCATCATATCATTTGTAGCTCTATGTCTCTAGTTTATCTTGAAAGAAGAATCATCTTATTAGGAGCTCTACTGATTTAGGAATCATCAAAATATTGAAGCATATTTAGTAAAATATCCTATTCCTACTCTTCCAATTTATACCATCACTTTGGTTCAATCCATCCCTTTCAAATCAACACCAAAAGCTATGAACTTCAATGGAGATGCAAAAAGAAAAGTGTTAGGAACCTAAGGATTCAAGAATCACTTCATTTGGAGGTCGGACAAACAAATTATGGCCGAACAAAGCAAACAAGATTTGGTCCTCACTCATATTGAACTTGTCTCAGGACAAATGGCATAACTCTCACTAGAGATGTTAGATTAAGATCATCTTAGAATGATTTCAAAGATAGATTTGAAATCTAAAACTTTGAAGAAGACCTTGAGGTCAGATTTTTATCATCTAAAGGGTCAAAATGGATCAGACAATAGGATTAGACAAAGCCAACGGAAAAAGCAGACGAATGGAAAAAGACAGAAGAAGTGGGAAAATTGCTATAACTTTTCCTACAGATATCGTATTAATATGTTCTTTATATGGTTCGAAAGAAGACTTCAAGATCTTCGACTTTCATGAAGATCTTGAATATAGATTCTATCTTTTGAAGGATCAAAAATGGAATAGAAAATATAAGATGAACAGTAACCCAGAAGAAGTTTATGAATAGTAACACAGAAGAAACGAATGATAGAAGAAGAAAAAGGCAAGAGATAGCAAAACACAGAAGAAATGAAAAGCTGAAAGAACAAAACACAGAAGAAGACACGTCAGCAAAACACAAAAGAAGACGCGTCAGCAAAACACAGAAAAAGGTGCGTCAATAAAAAACAAAAGAAGATGCGTCAGCAAAACACAGAAGAAGCGAAAGACAAAAGAAGCAAAATACAAAAGAAGCAAAAGACAGAATAAGAAAAGCACAGAAGAAGTGAAAAGGTAGAAGAAGTAAAAAGACAGAAGAAGCGAAAAGATAGAAGAAAAAAACACAGAAAAAGGGAAAAGGCAGAAGAAGCAAAAAGACAGGAGAAGCGAAAAGGTAGAAAAAGCAAAACGACAGAAGAAGCGAAAAAACAGAACAAGCAAAACACAGAATAAGCGAAAAGACAGAAGAAGCAAAACAAAGAAAAATCGAAAAGGCAGAAGAAACAAAACACAGACGATGCAAAACACAGAAAAAGATGACGTCATCGTAAAGGAATCACAGAAGGAGATGACGTCATCACAGAAGAAGTAAAAAGGTAGAAGAAGCAAAACATAGACGAAACAAAACACAGAAGAAGATGACATCATCACAAAGGAAACACAGGAGGAGATGACGTCATCATAGAAGAAGCAAAAAGGTAGAAGATACAACTCCTCTCTTGCACGTCTTCCTTTATAAGGGCCATGACCTTCAACTCAGACGTCCACAATTTTCATGTTAAATATCGTTAGAAAGATAAACGAAAAACTTACAACTTTCTAGAAGACACACTTTCTCTAATCTAGCTTAGATCGATCCTGAATTTCGCCCGAATTCAGAATACGTACTTTACATTCATCCACCAATGTAATGCACCCAATTCTCTACTTTATGACAAATTTTGAGATTCTTAAAGATAGAATTTAAATTCAATGTTTTCATAAGAAATATAGCCATATATTCCTAGTTTAATCCAAATTAAAAATCATCTCATTTGGATAACTAGAGAAAAAGTTATGGCTAAAAGACTGAAGCATACACTGTGAATATTTTCCAGATCAATCACCCATTTTGTTTCACATCTTTCCTTAACCCAACTCATACCAAGATCACCTTTTCTACTTCATTTACTCCTCATTCTCAACTCCATCTCAAATCAATAGCATCCGAAGAAAAATATATAGTCCGTGATTAATCATAAACACCAACAATAGAACATACATGAAACATTCCATCACCGATGGGAAGGGTAAAATAGTATTTTGGAATGGGTTATGAGTGTTTAAATTTGTCTCGACATATTCATGCATATTGTGTTCTATATCTATATACATGAATAGTAATTCTTACACATGCACATGACTGTACATGCATTCACGATATTTCCCGGTATATTTGGTCATAAATGTGATTATTGTGAAAAATGTGATTTTTGTGCTTGAAAATTTAATTGGAGTTGGTCTTTTCATGTTTTGAATTTTGGGAGAATTTTAGAAATTTTTCTGAGCCATTGAAATTTTAGGAAGAAATTGGACTAGAAATTGGACTTGAATTGGAAAGAAATTAAATGGATGATTGAGTGGTTGACATGTGGCAAGTGACATGTGTCACTTGCCTAACATACCACCATGTCATAGGTTTAAATAAATATCATTCTTCCTTAGTCTTCCACGATGCTTTCTTATGTGAAGACAAAACCCCTTTGTTTTCTCCTCTCACCCGTAGCTTCCATTTCCCCTTTTTCTTCTTTGGTTTTCTCCTTCTTATTAATTGCTACTCATCTCCACCTACACAAGCCCTCATATCCTACTTATTTCCTCTTCTTTTATTTACAAAAATTACAAACCTAAGCTTCTCCCCTTAAGAAAATGATGGTCGTGAGTGGTAGGAAAAGTTAGGAGAATTGTGAGAGTTTGAAGAATTGAAGAAGTGGAAGCTTGATTAGGTAAGTAATATGCTTTATTTGATGGTTTTGTAGTTAATTACATTAATTGTGATGTTATTTAAAGTGAATTTCATGGCAATTATGGTTGGAATATATGGGTGTGTGTGTATGGATGTCTTGCCTAGATGAATGATAAATGATGTAGAATTGGATGAATGTGTGTTGGAAAGGTTTTGGAAGTGAAAGTAGGTTTAGAGAGTGTAGGAAATGTATGAGTGATTGAAAGAGTATTGCTGCCATTTTGTGGACTAAAGTTCAAGGATAGGTTGTGAGGTAGTTATGGTTCATTTATGGAGTGAATTGAGTGTTGGTTGGTTTAGAAATGGTATGGAAGATGTAGAAATTGAGTTAGGTTGTGAATCTGGAAAATTGGCTTTGAGTATGTTCCAATGATTTGATCATAACGTTTTATATGGTTATGATATTGAGATGAGGTTTAGCTTGAATTAAATTTGAGAAGTTTGGTTAGAATTCTTATAAAGGAAGTGTTGTCCAATTGTGTTAGCACCAAAATTTTTTATTATTTAATTAAGCATGATTAGATTAATTAAGTAAGTTAAGTTAGCATAAATTGAATTGAGATTAATTAATGTGTGATAACATTAAAGAGTTAGGTGGTGAGTTAATGAGGTTAAAGGTGTTAGTTGGGCCTTAATGAGGTAGGAAGGAAAAGAGATAAGATGGGCTTAAAGGATTATAGGCTTGAGTAGTATAAGGAGGAAAATAAGAAAGGAGGAAGAATAGGTGAATGGGCTTAAGTATATGGGCTTAAGTAAGTAAAAGAAGAGTATAAAAGAGAGGAATTAAATGAGTTAGTAGGAGAGGAAGAGAGGAGCACGAAATTTTAAAGGGAGAAGAGGGAGAAATTGTCGTGGAAGAGGAAAGAAGAAGGAGAAAAAGAAAGGCTTGGCTAGGGTTTGACATTCCAAGAGATTTAGTGAGTATTTGAAGAAAGTTCAAGAAGGAAAAGTGTAGAGGAGGAGCTAAGCTACATTTTGAGCCAAGAAACTCTTGGGTTGAGTCAAGAACCAAGATAAGTTATAATTTCAAGTGTTAGTTTTTGGTTGGGTTTTGGTGTAGATAGCTTAGAAAGAAGATGTGTTTAGTGATTCTAAAGTTCATATCATGATTTAGGTTCTTTAGGTTTTCAATTTTTGAAACCCTAAGTGATATGAGGTTATTTTCTTGTCATGGATGAAGAAGGACAAGAAGAAAGAGAAGAGAAAGAGGAGGAGCTCCATTTAGCAAAGATTTAGCAAGTTATAAGGTGAGTTTCACTTTTATCTTTATGTTAGTAAGTATTAAATGCTACTTTAACTAATGAATTTAATTATTTGTAACTATTTAAGATAAGCATTGATTGTGCCTTGATCATGTGCGTAAGATGGTGTATGATTGCCATTAAGTGAGCATTTTAACAGTGTATGACATTGCTTGTTATTGCTTGAAATTGCCATGAATTGAATGAGCATGAATGAGGTCATGAAATGTGAGCTAAGCATGAAATATATCATTTTCAAGAATCAGCTTTATGGATGCATGAAAATCCATTTTTAGAAAATCAGTCGATGGACAAAACAAGTCCAGTTTTATGCATGAAATTCAGTGTTATGTGGGTTAGTTAAGTCCACCAAAGAAAGTCACGCAGCACGCCGACCAAGATAGCCTTCGCCTACCGCTCGATTGTGGCATAGGATGTTCCTTTTGGACTCCTCAGCATATGACTACACTTGTGTTGTTCATCAGTAACCCGTGGACTTTTCGAACCATCAGCTATGTGTTTATGTGTTAGCATATATTTGCAAGAATGAGAATTACATGGATCATGAACATTGTGTTTTGAGATTGATAAATTTCATGAAATGCATGATTGTATGATTGCTATACAAAAGTGCTAAAAGTATGATTAATGAAACAATGTAGCTTATTAGCCTAAATATAAACGTGTTACCCACGGTTTAAAGCTCACCCTACCTTCCCGCCCCATCTCCAGGTGAAGATCGGGATCTCAAGAATGAGCTCAAGGCATACCCAAGATCTTAGTGTTTTGATTTTGTATTTTCAAGATAACTTTTGTAAATCAATGCTTTAGATGCATTTTGGGCAAATGATGTTTTTGCAAGTTTATGTTTTGGATTTGATGTAGTGGCTTAAAATGCCCTCTAAAGCTTTGTAATAACTCATATTTTTCATATGAAAGCAAGAATATTCAGTTCTAAGGTATTTTGAGCAATTCATGTATGTTTTGAAACAATTGCATCATTGTATAGCTTGGATATGATTAGAATGTTAGGAGTGTGGTTGTTGCCTTGAATTGAGTTGGAGTTACTTTTGGGATTAAGTTGTGTTACATGAGGTTGCATGTTGAGTTTTATGCAGGTGGAAGCATTAGAATTGCAAATTGGTTAGTTGCATTTTTCAAGGGAAGTGCTGTCAAATTTTCCTAAAATTTGACAGAACTTCACTTCAGTTTTAGACCCTCTTAGGGCTTTATTTAGATCAGGAAGTCTTCATGAAGATTGTAGTAAAAGTTCAGAGCTTTCTAAGGGTGTATGATTTGCTTCATTTGGACTTAGGGTTAAAAAGTTATGAGGTGAAGAACACATTCAGTTACTGTTCATGTACTGTTACATTGGTCTTTAATGAGCAGTGTCCTTTGAGTGACTTTTTTCCTTGATTAATGATGAAGTTAGCTTTTGCATCCTTCACGAGATTTTTATTTCATCTTATTATCTTTTCATGAAGGTATATTATGCACCAATTGGAGCTAGAAATAAGAAGTTATGAGTTTAGAAAGGTGGTAGTCTCAAGTGGTTTTAAGGATGAGAGGTTGGAAGTTCTGGAAAATGGCGTGTCCGTTAAACGGACATGAATGTCCGTTAAACGGACAGCCTCAGGGGCCAAAACACCTCTTCACCTGTCCATGTCCGTTAGACGGACTTGCATGTCCGTTTAATGGACATTTGCGAACCATTTGGTACCCATCCACCCGAACGTGTCCGTTAAACGGACATGCATGTCCGTTTAACGGACAGCTACGGGAAAAAGTGCAAATTGGACAAAGTTAGAGGCCGAATTTCGTTTTGTGGTCTTCATAAGAGTTGTATATCTAGATGTATAATTTCAAATAGTGAAAGAACGAACACAATCTGACCTCTAGATTAAACGTTATGAGAATCGCTCCAAAAGAGTTTCTTTTGGATTTTTGAAGTGAGCATGGTCTATTGTTTTGGGTATAAATCCCTCATCCGACCTCCAATTGAGGTGAGGCTTGAACCATTAGATTTATAAGACATATATATTTCTTGATTCAAAAATGGGTATCATTTGGAGTTAAATTGAGTAAGTTCTCATTAAAGGAAGTGAGAGGCTGGTTAAGAGAACATGTTTCGGGTATGAACTCATCTAGATTTTTGGAGTGTATCTTGAGTTATATATCTCCGATTAAGGTGATTCTTGCCTCTATGCGAACGTGAGGCTTTAAGCTATATTTGATATGAACAAGTCAATTTGTGATTACGATGTTTAGGTAGTGTACGCTCATCACTTTTATGGAACAACAGCGAATAGCACTACAATGTCCTATGCGCAAGGTTTCAGGACTACGGAAGTTGGGCTCTTGAAACGGGGTCCGACATTATTATGGTATCAAAGCCAAAGTAAGAGAATTAGGTTATAAGCAGTTGGGGTCCGGTCTATGGATCGGGTTCCGACAACTATGGTATCAGAGCAAGTGTGACAGTGGTAAGTCTATGCAGTTGGGTCCCGGATCCAACAATTGTGGTATCAGAGCAGCTCTAGGTTTATGATTTCCTAGGAACCCTAGTGGGTAGCCTCAAGGATAGAGTCAGCATGCATCATGTTACATGAACCCTATGCATTGTTTTAAATACAGTACATGCATCATTGGTTTTGAATTGTTTTACATGATTTGAACTGGTTTCACAAAACATGAACTGGTTTCACAAAGCATGAGCTAAAGATTTGAAATGGTTTTCATTTAAAGGAGTAATATGCCGCCTCGAAGAAGAACTCGAGGAGCTCAATCTCGATCAGGCTCTCAGCGGGGAAGTACGAATGAATCCCACATTCCTCAGGATGCAGGACCATCCTCATTATAGATTCCGAGGCACCAAGTGCAAGATGAGGTGCCTCTCACCTCCTCCTATGCCAAATCCAAGAGACCCACAATTCTTTCAGCCTTCGCCAAAGCTTTCAGATATGCTATGGGCCAGGAAGGTAGCTCAAAGCCAACTCCAGCAGATCGGAGTGGGCAAGATGACAAGCTCCTAAGTATGGGTACATCGATTTCATGGACTACAAATCCCAAGAGGCGTAAGAATGGTTGAAGAGGACCGAGAGGGTCCTGAAACAGATAAAGTGCTCAAATGAAGAGAAGCTAGATTATGCAGTTAGTCTGCTACAGGGGGATGCACTGCATTGGTGGGAGTCAGTGCCTCGCAGTCAGGCAGTACCTCCAGAGCTGACATGGAGGGAATTTCTAGAAGCCTTCAGGAGGAAGTACTTCTCGATGGTCTATGTCCAAGAGAAGGCCAGGGAATTTCTGAACCTTACCCAAAGGGATCTGACAGTGAGTGAGTATGAACTGAAGTTCACTCAACTTTTCAGATATGCAGCCAACATTGTGGCCAATGAAGTGGACAAGTGCCGCAAGTTTGAAGGGGGATTGCACTTAGGGTTCAGAGAGAAGGTGGTGACCCATAGTTTCCAGGATTACCAACAGTTAGTGGATGCAGCGCTTCAGGCTGAGAAGCTGGAGAATATTAAGGCTGAAGTGAGCAGGAAAAGGAAGAACAAAGAACAGTCCTCCAGGAAGGGAGTGGGCGCTCCAGCACCTGAGAGGAGCACCAGGACCCATCATACTCAGAGTGGCATGGGCAGTAGAGGTCCTGCCAAGAGTGAGCAGTCCAGGGCAATTTCTGAACAGGTCTCTAGTGTGGGAGGCCCAGGAAAGTCGGGGAAGGACAAGTATCCCCAGTGTGATCAGTGCGGGAAGTTTCATCCAGGAAGGTGTCTCAGGGGGCTTGGTGGTTGCTTCCAGTGTGAAGAGAAGGGGCATATGATGAGAGATTGTCCCCAGAGGCTGAGACAAGAGGGCTCTCAATTTCAAGTCCAGAGGCAGACGGAAACAAGCAGAACCGAGGCCATCCACAGAGTAAGCGCCTCGAGCAATCGAGGGCTAATCCTGCAGGGAGGCTAAGAGCACAGGGTCAGGCACTAGCTAGAGTATTTGCCATGACTAGAGAGGAAGCTGCAACTGCTCCTGAAGTTGTGACTGGTATGGCTCAGTTGTTCAATTCTGCAGTTTATGTTTTGATTGATACGGGTTCCACACATTCATTTGTTTCCTTAAGTATGAATATGCATGCAGTTGATCATGAGATTATGGATAACTTTCTGGTTGTTAGTACTCCTTTGGGGAGTAAAGTAGTGATCAGTTTAGTTTATAAGGATTGTGAGCTCAGCATCAGTGGTACTAGATTGGTAGTAGATTTGTTACCTCTAGACCTTAAAGGGCTAGATGTCATACTAGGAATGGATGCCATGGAGAAGTATAAGGCAAAGCTAGACTGTAGTCTCAAGGAAGTAGAATTTGACCTAGGAGATGGTCGAAGTAATCTTCAGGGGATGAAACCGCCAAAGACCGAGGATCATTTCAGCTTTGTTAGCTGACAGGATGATGGGCCAGGGGGCCGAGGCATTTTTGGCACATGTGATGGATCCAGAGGTAAATGTTGGAAGATTGCAGGATTATCAGGTTGTCAGGGAGTTTTCAGATGTGTTCCCAGAAGAGTTACCGGGGTTGCCGCCGGTGAGGGAAGTTGAGTTTGCAATTGACCTGATTCCCGGAACCGCGCCAATCTCGATACCACCATATAGGATGGCTCCAGCTGAGTTAAGGGAGCTTAAGGAGTAGTTAGAAGAGTTGTTGGAGAAGCAGTTCATCAGGCCGAGTTCTTCACCTTGGGGAGCTCCGGTCCTATTTGTTAGGAAGAAGGATGGAACGTGGAGGATGTGTATAGACTACAGGAAGCTTAACAAGATGACGATCCAGAACAAGTATCCGTTGCCACGGATAGATGATTTATTTGATCAGCTGCAGGGAGCAAGGGTCTTTTCGAAGATTGACCTAAGATCGTGTTATCATCAACTCCAATTAGTGGAGTCCGATGTAAACAAGACAGCTTTCATGCATCTTCACGGCACTATGAATTGTGGTCATGCCCTTCGGATTAACCAATGCTCTAGCGCCTTCATGGATCGATGAATAGGGTGTTTAATGAATTCTTAGATCAGTTTGTCATTGTGTTCATTGATGACATTCTGGTCTATTCCAAGGATGAAGGAGAGCATGAACAGCATCTCATGATAGTATTGCAGAGATTAAGAGAGCAGAGTCGATGCCAAATTCAAAGAAGTGTGAATTTTGGTCGCGTGAAGTAGTTTTCCTCGACATGTGATTTTCAATAAAGGGATCCATGTTGATCCGAGAAAAGTAAAGCGATGAGTGAATTGACAAGAGCCCAAGACAAAGAAGGAGGTGAGGAGTTTTCTAGGCTGGCGAGTTATTATAGGAGATTCGTGGAAGGATTCTCACGATAGCGCCCTATGACTAAGTCATAAGAAAGAATCGGCGATTCATATGGAGTGAGGAATGTCAAGAGCTTTGAGGAGCTCAAGAACAGTTGACAAGTGCTCCAATATTGGTTTTGCCCAATGGAGACCAGGGGTATACGGTGTACAGTGATGTTTCGAGGAAGGGTTTAGGATGTGTGCTATGCAGGATGACAGGGTAATAGCCTATGCTTCACTAAGCGATTGAAGCGAGATGAGTTAAATTATCCGACTCATGACTTGGAGTTAGCAACGGTAATTTTGCCCTAAAGATTTGGAGACACTACCTATATGGGGTTCAGACTAGGATCTTCACGGACCACAAAAGTCTTAAGTACATTATGAGTTAGAAAGAGTTGAATTTAAGGCAGAGACGATGGTTGGAGTTGCTCAAGGACTATGACCTAATGATAGAGTATCATCCAGGCAAGGCGAATGTAGTGGCAGATGCTTTGAGCAGGAAGTCATCCATATCTTATGTGCAATCAGTTTACTTGCCTCTGTTGGAACAGATGGCCAAGTTGAAGATCGATTTAAAGGTGATGAATCGATGGTGTTTTTGCTCAATTCAGGGTGAGACCTATCCTTAGGGAGAAGGTCAAGGAGTTGCAGGAACAGGATACATAATTAAGTAAGCTGAGAGATGAAATTCAACATGGTAAGCAGTCAGAAGTGCAAGTAAGGGATGATGGGCTAATGGTAGTCGGAAACAGGTTATGTATTCCGAACGATAAGGCAGTTAAGGATGAGATCATGGATGAGGCACACAATGCGCCTTATTCCATGCACCCAGGCAGCACCAGAATGTACAGAGATTTGAAGGAACATTTCTGGTAGAAAGGCATGAAGATGGATGTAGCTGAATATGTGAGCAGATGTCTAGTGTGTCAGCAAGTCAAGGCTGAACACCAGGCACCTTCAGGCATGCTAAGGTCATTGTCCATTCCTGAATGGAAGTGACAAAGGATCACGATGGATTTTCTGATGGGCTTGCCTAGGACCAGCAAGAAGCATGATGCCATTTAGGTTATTGTTGATCGGTTGACCAAGTCAGCCTATTTTCTGGCAATCAAGCAAACAGATTCATTGCAAGTTTTAGCGAGGAAGTATATTGATGAAGTGGTAAGATTACATGGAGTTCCAGATTCTATAGTATCCGATAGGGATCCTCGATTTACGTCGAGATTCTGGAGTAGTTTACAGGAAGCTCTAGGGACTAAGTTGAGTTTCAGCACAGCATTTCATCCTCAGACGGATGGTCAGTCTGAGAGGACCATTCAGACCCTAGAGGGAATGCTCAGAGCGTGTGTCATGGACTTCAAAGGAGCATGGGATGAACATTTGCCGTTGGTCAAATTTGCCTATAACAATTCGTACTATTCGAGCATTCAGATGGCTCCTTATGAAGCGCTATATGGTAGGAGATGCAGGACAGAATGAAAAGTTATGCAGATGCTCACAGAAAGGAAATGGAGTATGCAGTAGGTGACAAGGTATTCCTTAAGACCTCTCCATGGAAAGGGGTCATGAGGTTTGGCAGGAAAGGGAAGTTAAGTCCTCGTTATGTAGGTCCGTATGAGATTCTAGAGAGGATCGGGCCGTTAGCTTACAGATTGGCATTGCCTCTAGAGTTGTCTCAGATCCATGATGTTTTTCATGTTTCCATGTTGAGAAGGTACAGATCAGATCCTTCTCACATTATTTAGACCTCGGAGGTTCAGCTGAGTGATGATCTGAGCTATGAGGAGATGCCAGTGGCAATTCTGGACGGTCGGGAGAAAGTTCTCCGGAACAAGACAGTTCAGCTAGTTAAAGTCCTTTGGAGGAATCATGTAGTTGAAGAGGCGACGTGGGAACCTTTGGATGCAGTGAAGGAGAAGTATTCACACCTCTTCAATGAATCAGGTAAGAATTTCGAGGGCGAAATTTTTTTAAGGGGGGGAGAAATGTTAGCCCCAAATTTTTTTTATTTAATTAAGCATGATTAGATTAATTAAGTAAGTTAAGTTAGCATAAATTGAATTGAGATTAATTAATGTGTGATAGCATTAAAGAGTTAGGTGGTGAGTTAATGAGGTTAAAGGTGTTAGTTGGGCCTTAATGAGGTAGGAAGGAAAAGAGATAAGATGGGCTTAAAGGATTATAGGCTTGAGTAGTATAAGGAGGAAAATAAGAAAGGAGGAAGAATAGGTGAATGGGCTTAAGTATATGGGCTTAAGTAAGTAAAAGAAGAGTATAAAAGAGAGGAATTAAATGAGTTAGTAGGAGAGGAAGAGAGGAGCACAAAATTTTAAAGGGAGAAGAGGGAGAAATTGTCGTGGAAGAGGAAAGAAGAAGGAGAAAAAGAAAGGTTTGGCTAGGGTTTGATATTCCAAGAGATTTAGTGAGTATTTGAAGAAAGTTCAAGAAGGAAAAGTGTAGAGGAGGAGCTAAGCTACATTTTGAGCCAAGAAACTCTTGGGTTGAGTCAAGAACCAAGGTAAGTTATGTAGGAAAATCCCGGGATGTACATCACATGTACAAGGTGCGGAAAACAAAAAATTTTTGTTACCGGGACCTTCCCGAAGGCCAGGATCTATGTGTCGGTATGAAGACTCAAACCTAAATAGCCAATAGAGACTATCTCTGTAACACCCCACACCCGTAAGACCCGAACCCGATATCGTTGGTGATATCTGAGTCCGTGTCCCACGAGAGTGGCGTACTACATCAGTCGATTTAAAATTCAGTATACATTTTTTTTTCTTATAGCCATTAACTCCACGCTCACACGGCAAACACAAGTAAGTAAATAAAATCCGTATTCAATATACACCAGTTTCCAGCTATTACGGTCATCCAAAGAATAATTACAATCAATCAAGGCAAGAAACATCCATACCACAAGGGCTCAAGAAAATACAATGCCTTGTTATATAGTGATTGCGAATACAATTTACTAAAACACTAATGCGATAACGAATCGATCCCGATCTCTAACCTTTACTCATCTACGATGAGACATACTCCGTGTCGACCGGGTATTCTTCAGACCTGAAAAATAAATGCAAATTTTGGGTGAGTTTTGCGAACTCGGTGAGAAACCATCATCGATGGTTCACTCAACTCATGCATTCACCAATCATATTAGCACACTGTAGCATTAATGATAATATCACATATTATCACATTTCAGTTCCAATTTCATATACACATACAATTTCATCATTTACATCTTCCACTCATTTACAATATATATATATATGCAATGCGCATGTGACACTGCTCCATTTTTATTTCGTTGTTGTGACTGTGCGCAAATCGTCCCAAGAATCGGCACATTGCGTTGAGCGGTGGCTCTCGAAAACATGGGCTTGAAGCCACGATATATCGAACTCATGATTTAAATACGTTGGACTGAGGTCCCATATGTTGAGTAAAGCTCTCACATAAATTGGGCTTGATATGCCCCGACACAATGGGTCGCCCGGTCACAACCGCTTTTATCGATCACACATTTATGTTTATGCATGCAATGTACATATTCAAATTTCCATTTACATATCATTACTATTTGCCAATTCTTCTGACTTTCGGTCCCAGATTTCAATTATCTACATTTCCAATTTATTGCATCCTACTATATCACATTTACAATCCCATCCAATGTATCAAACGAAATGCATAATTAACACTTCAATATCAATTTCCCATTTCTCGGACCTCGGTCCGAGATCTCCAATATAACATTTACAAACAAGCATTACTCACAAGTAGCACTTCGTTATCTCATTCCAAATATTTGAGACACCTATGGTCCAAATCAATCAAATTCAAATACACATAAACTATAAACCCTCCATTATCTCCATATGGCATAATTGCAAAAACTTAAACACATAAAGGTTGAGGAACCAACTAGGTTACTCACCTATTGCTTCCGAGCTAATGCCGAAAAACCTCGTGACGTCGGTCAATCGACGCTCCATTGGACCTCTATATGAATCGTAAAAAAATACGAGTC
This sequence comes from Erythroxylum novogranatense, assembly GCA_029891385.1. Taxonomy (NCBI): domain Eukaryota; kingdom Viridiplantae; phylum Streptophyta; class Magnoliopsida; order Malpighiales; family Erythroxylaceae; genus Erythroxylum; species Erythroxylum novogranatense. The sequence goes on along the minus strand of CM057225.1, from coordinate 15,218,932 downwards.
ACTAAATATGAAATTTGTGCTCATGATGATGAGATATGCATGTTCATGGATTCGGTCCTAATTCAATATTTTCAATAATAAAATTCTATCAAAATTAGAAATCCATAAGCGCCGACGGTGCATGCAATTCGGACCTCTATAGTCCCCAATTAAATAAAACAGTGTTTACAAGTTCCGTCAATAGGGCTACGCCAAATTCCGCCTAAAATTCCGCTTTCTCATAAAATGAAATTAAATATTCAACTAATCCGATGCCTCTGGAATCAGGTCAATCGGACGTCGGACGGAAAGAAATTGACAAAAGAACAATTGTACCATTTAATATCAAATAATAATCAAAATAAAAAATATATATATATATATACTGAACGCCCGCCTCTGGGCGAGACGCCGCCCTCGCGAGGCTAAATCGCCTCACTCCGTCGCGAGGCGAGGCGTCGCCTCGACCTGCCTCTTCGGATCTCGCCATCGCGGCGTAAACATCGCCTCATGAGATGGCTCCTTCTGCTTGCCTATTTTTTTCCAGATTTATAACTTAATTTCCATCCACTCTAACTTTTAGCACACAATTCAGAAAAATACCCACTATACCTCATTGGAAAGCTTATGAAAAGCTCTACAATTCTCAAGAAGACCAAAAAAATCAAATCCAACCCTAAGGGTATCAAATAACCCATCAAACCTTCTGCCTTCACAATTTCCCTCAACACAGGGCAGTACATTTACAATTTCATAACTCACTGATTCCTTAGTAATAAATTACCACAAAAATATGGTCAATAAGTTCACAATGTCCTCTACAACTTTCATGAACAACCCAAAATCAAATTCTATTGCAAACCAAGTCAATTAATTCATCTAATGTTACTGTCCCTGAAATCCTTCACTTTGGGCAGTAATCTTACAAGAAGCATAACTTCCAGTATATAAGTCAATAAAATCAGAACTTTATATCCTTGTAAAGATAACATCATAAACTTCATTTTCATGAAGCACTCAACACCCAATTCGATCTCTAACAATTTTAAAATTGTTATGGAAGTTTCTGTTATCATCAGCCATTCATAACCTAATGTAGGATCAGTTTTGAAAATCATATCTCCCAATTCTGACTTCTAAAATTACATACCAAATATCAATTTCAAGATAATCTCTTCCTCTAAAACTTTTCAGAAGCTCACTCACACCAATTCAGTCCACATAAAATGTTAAAATTGCCTCAAATCAGTAAACTCACAAAATCACACTTAAACTAGGTTTCATCCAAAATGCTCAAAACCAGTCATTAGTAATCAATTCATATCTCCCAATACACAATTCTAAAAATAGCAAGATCAGTAGAAATGGAAAGATAATCAAATATGCTACAACTTCCATGAAGACCATTTTCCCTAATTCCATTTCAATTAATTCATAAAAATCAACAAAACTCAGATGTCATGGTTGCGGTTACTGTTCATAGGCAATGGAACAGTAACTTTCCATTCAAAAATTCACCCTTCTAACATTGAAATTTAACAACACCTATTTCACACTAAATTGAAGCCAACATTCCAAAGTTTCAGTGGCCACAAACCTTGCCTCATTTTTATAACCACACAATGAGTTATGGTCAAATCAGTGTAATAGGTCAAATATCAAGTTTCCAGCTTTACTTCTCTATTCACTTCTTTTCATTCCAACACCCTTCCTACATCCATAAGCATCTCAATTGGACACAAAATTAGTCCCTAAATCATTCCTACATTCACTAGACATACCTACCAAGAATTGGCAGCACTAACCTCTTTCCTTTCCATGCAAAATTAATCATCAATATGAATTCAAAATCAAGCTAAAACCAATCAAAACCTTGTTCATTCATTAACCCTCTTCCATGTCTTACACAAACATACCCAATAATTCAACCCACATGTTTCATGAACTTCATGCATCATGAATCATAGAGAATGAACAATATTTACCAATCAATGCATCGACAACCAATTTATTTATTAAATGCATAATTGAAAGCTTAAAACCAAACCAAAACTTACCAAGTCAAGCTTTTCCTCTTAATTGCTTCAACTAACACCAACTTCTCCTACTACTTTATTTCTCAATCTTATGAATGGTTCTCCTCATGTAGGAAGAAGAAGGTGTAGGTTCATAAGCATGTAAGGGAATCTCTCAAGGTTAGAGGAAATAACACTTTAGCTTAGAAAGATGAAAAGTTTGATGGAGAGACAAAGTGAAAGAGGTTTTCGTGGAGGAGGAGTATTTTGCATTTAAAACTCTTCTCTTCATCTCTTCCTTAAGGCATATCCGAGAGTGAAGGATAAGGAAGCATAATGAAACATTAAAAGAAGGACAATGGGTGGCAAAAGATGATTTGTCCAAGTAAAAGGAAAAGTCAACAATTTCTACTATGATATATATTGAATCTAGCCACCCAATTTTCGGTTCCATAAAACAATAAGCCTCCCTTTCCACTTAAGTCACCGAAATCTAAAAGATGAAGGCATTAAATGACATAAACACTTGGCAATTTGTGGAGGAATGAAGAAAGTCAAAGAACCAATCCAATTGTTGACAAAAATCAACAAAGACCAAGCAAAATTTCATTCTAACTTCGGTCCTACCAATATTTAAGGATCCATTTATGGGTCCTCCCAAATATACAAGGGTTTAATTACCAAATAACAGAGAAAATCAACCGTTCGCCATTTGACGATTTTTTTTTCCGTCCGAATTTCCGGAATTTTCCTGAATCATTTTTCGAGAATTAATGAAATTCCTAAAATTATAAAACAGTAATAAAGCACTCCAAATAATTTTTCAATCACAAAATCACCTTTTCTACTCCAAAACAAGTTTAGGCCGATTCGATTTATTTTGCGATCCGGAATTTTCTCCGGAAAATTCCAGAAAAATTCCTATAAATCCCAAAAAATGTAAAACGCTCAATGGCGCACTCAGAATAATTTTTCAAATCCCATAACCACATTTATCACAATAAATTGCCGTTAGGCCCAATTACCGGGAATGTCATGAATGCATTTACTGTAATTCCATGTACACGATTGATACTGTGTATCAATCCTATTATGCATGAACAGTTCTAATTATTCCTTATCAATCTCATCCTATGCCAACTTTACTATTTTACCCTTCGAGGAGGGGTGGATGTTACAATTCTCCCTCCTTAAAAGAATTTCGTCCTCGAAATTCTCGATCAACCATTCACTATGACAAGAATCATATGATTCTACATATCTCATACACTTTTCCACTTAATAATTCACTTATCGAGTGATCACTATAACCACTCTCGATGTGGTTCGCCATCGATTTGGCTAACTCGTTATCACTTAAGACAAGAAACTGATTTGACAAGACTATCGCTTGACGTTCTCATTTTTCTTAGCTATCTCACTTACCATTTCTAGAACTGCTACTACCTTTGGTTTCGATATTTAACTTCGATTCAGATTTTCAACCTATTCACTTATCACATTTTATTCCTCTCCTCTAATACCTTTTCCCACAAAGGCCATATAGTCCAATTCAGTATTCCATTGAGGACATCTCCATGTCTTTGGTACCTCCTTAATCACGTCGTGGACGATTTACATTCCTTTGGTACCAATACAAGGACATTAAACTCCACTTCACTATAATCAAGAATAATGTACCTAATGCAGGTCATTTTTATATGCCATTCACTTTATATTTAAATTCGATTCTCGTAAGACAATTTCACTGTTCTATAGTGTTCACACACTTTATCCGGATATACAGTTTACTCTGTCTCATTTGTCCGATCCGATTCCACTTTAGCTAACCATGCAGTTTTCCTAAGTCACTTTCCTTTTTCTCACACATTTTAGTCTCTAATCCATCATGATCTTTGACTCCCAAAGAGGCAATCGCAAAGGTAACAAGATATATTCTTCAGTGAATCAGAATTCTATAACACGACCATAATCAAACCTTTTTCCTATTGGACATTCAACCTATAAACACTTGAGCCAAGAATCACTTCATTCTATACCTACAATTACTCAATTTCACCTTTCAAATATGCTTACTAGAATGTCTAACTTTGACAGTTCACTTTCTTGTTCTTATACCTTTTTATCGGTACACTTACTTCTTCTTCAACTTTTGTTCACTATAGTTTTCCAACTCCATTCGTATATTCAAACTCATCATAAGATTTCTCCCCATTTACTTTCTGCACTCTTAACCTTTCTTATCACTATTTTTTTTACAACTTCAATTTTCCAAAAACACTTCACTATTACCCAATATCTGCTTGACATTAATTGAAAACCCCAATATCTCAGAATTGATCCGTTCATCAAGTATTATCGTATTTACACCGGTCTTTTCCTCAAATTAACCCAAAGTATCCTTATGGGAATTTACATCTTCAAGGCTTTCAATCATGAGAATGGCACTAATACCATTTATCACAAATCGATTCAATTTATTTCATACTGCTCAACATATTGTCACGCTTCAATACTCACGCCCACTCTTTCCAATGTATGTATATCATCGATCGATTCCTCAATTAGTCCCATCGTTCTTTTACTTTTCATCGCTCCACAATTCCAAACACGCTCTATCTCTAATCACAACTACTACCATTTGCTTCCTTCAGATAAATCCCTACTAGGGTCTTATTGACTTTACCGTACATCTTTTACCCTTTTCATTGAGTTTACAATGAGTGTATCTACAATTTCTTTATGAAGGTGTCACTACATCACCTCATTGTCGGTTTCCTTGTTGACCCTCTTATCTCTATTCGCCACTCTTTTCATTTCTCTTCTCATTTGTTTTCATATCATTCCTATCAACATATGTTAATACCTTGTCATCTATATTTAAACCTCCAAAATTTTCCATTTTATTTTAGTATCTCTCTCGACGGACTCTTTTATTTTTCGTTTCAAATCTAGATTCCTCAACAGCTTTACATCATAACGGAGATCGATTCACTTCACATTGCAATTAGATTCACCTCAAATTAAAATCTCACTCATATGGAATTCTTTACATTCATTGTACATACAATGCGTATAATCTCGCATATGAGCTATGACCCAATTTCACTTTTAATTTTGTCCACAAAAGTCTCATCAATCAATTATTATTCCTAATTGCTTTTCAATCCTTCTTCACTATACGTACAATCTCAATTAAAACAATTTTATACCATAATTTAAATATCAGAACATTCCTTTCACGAAGGTTCCTTATGACAGTCACTTAGACACTTTCTTTACCACTTATTCAGTAATCTGTACCACAGCATTCTATCCGGAATCCAATTTGTAATCCATACAATTCAGACTTCCTTAAGACTCCTTTCCGTTTATACCCATCCTCAATTAAATGACTGATACCAGAATCACTTTTCAGTTCCACTCATACAGGCACACTTAGTCTACCTTTGTCTTACTTTAACCCATTAAGAACTTCACACTTAAAATCACTCTAAACATTCACCGCTCATTTCCTCTATGATTTCCATATATCTGTCACATACATTTCATTAGTCACAATCAACATTACTGTCCAATAGATATCCCTAACAGTAAATCGATTTAAATGCAATAACTCTTTTCATACACCACTATTGTGGTTTCATTCATTTCAAGATCTTTATTTCATTCTCCCCGTATCATTAAACTGTATGTCTCATTCCCCTGTCCGTTACGTGCAACTTGACCTTATAAGGTCATATCAATTTGGCTTATCATCTTATGATCTTTATTATTATTATTATTATTTCTTCTGTTTCTCCTACTTATCTTCTATTTTCCTCAAATAGTTTATGATCGGTGTTCACAATTCCTAATACCCGACAAAATCGTTGATACCACTCCATTTTATCTCTATCTATATACCTATCCATTTACCATTTTCGTGTCCATATACACCTAATTCAGAATTTCCCGATACACCATCAGTAGAAATCATCTGTCTGTCTTTTTTTTTTCCTTTATGATTTTATCATACGAATTTCTAACCTCGAAGCACCATAGTCACATAATCATTTCAGTTTCAAGCATATGCGGTCCTAATCCTAACCATTTCACGAATTCATTTCAGTTTATCTGTCACTTTTAGCTCACTCTAATAGGCACTGGGCACTTTACTTTTTCGGTTATTTCAGTTCTCAATAAACCGTTACAGTACTCTATTGAGCTTCTTTCCCTTTCGCTATTATCTTCTGCTTATAATATCTACTGATCTCTAACTCGAATACAGTGAATCAAAATATGCCCGATTGGACCATCTACATTTTACTCAATTCCTATATTTCCCCTTTCATAACATATACAGTCAGAACTGTAATTACCTAACCATCCCGGGCTTTTAATTTCACTTAGATCTACTATAACCAATATGCTTCCCATATCTCTAATGGATCTCTCCCAGTTCTCAACATCATCATTTTTCTGTCACCATAATATTGTTAATTTAATTCAGAATTTCTTAATCAGTCGAAGCCCACACAGTCATTCTGCTATCACTTATAAGGGTTTCTAACCCAGTACAATTTCAACCTTCTTATCCATTTTTTTTCCTTTATCCTTTCCTAATTGATTATCCCCTTTTTGGGATTTTCACTCTAATCCAGTCTCACTCTTCTCTCACTTAATCACTTGACACTTATGCACCCTTAGGCTTTATCCTCGCGACTCGACTAGGATCGCTACCACGATGCCTGCAACGACGCGACTCAAATGCATGCAACTTATGTTCCAAATCGTGCCCAGATACATTTCGCACTATCGGGCTCGATACCACCTAAATGTAACACCCCACACCCGTAAGACCCGAACCCGATATCGTTGGTGATATCCGAGTCCGTGTCCCACGAGAGTGGCGTACTACATCAGTCGATTTAAAATTCAGTATACATTTTTTTTTCTTATAGCCATTAACTCCACGTTCACACGGCAAACACAGTAAGTAAATAAAATCCGTATTCAATATACACCAGCCAGTTATTACAATATCCAAGAATAATTACAATCAACAAGGCAAGAAAAACATCCATACCACAAGGGCTCAAGAAAATACAATGCCTTGTTATATAGTGATTGCGAATACAATTTACTAAAACACTAATGCGCACCACTAACCGATCCCGATCTCTAACCTTTACTCATCTACAGAGACATACTCCGTGTCGACCGGGTATTCTTCAGACCTGAAAATAAATGCAAATTTTGGGTGAGTTTTATGAACTCGGTGAGAAACCATCATCGATGGTTCACTCAACTCATGCATTCACCAATCATATTAGCACACAGTAGCATTAATAAGAATATCACATATTATCACATTTCAGTTCCAATTTCATATACACATACAATTTCATCATTTACATCTTCCACTCATTTACAAATATATATATATATGCAATGCGATGTGACACTGCTCCATTTTCATTTCGTTGTTGTGACTGCATACTCAAATCGTCCCAAAGAACGGGCACATTGCGCTGAGCCGTGGCTCTGAAAACATTGGGCTTGAAGCCTCGATATATCGAGCTCGCGGCTCAATACGCTGGACTCGAGGTCCATATGCTGAAATGAAAGCTCACATACGTTAGGCGTGATATGCCCCGATCGATGGTCGCTCGGTCACAACCGCTTTTTATCCGATCACACATTTATGTTTATGCATGCAATGTACATATTCCAATTTCCATTTACATATCATTACTATTTGCCAATTCTTCTGACTTTCGGTCCCAGATTTCAATTATCTACATTTCCAATTTATTGCATCCTACTATATCACATTTACAATCCCATCCAATGTATCAAACGAAATGCATAATTAACACTTCAATATCAATTTCCCATTTCCTCGGACCTCGGTCCGAGATCTCCAATATAACATTTACAAACAAGCACTCACAAGTAGCACTTCGTTATCTCATTCCAAATATTTCGAGACACCTATGGTCCAAATCAATCAAATTCAAATACACATAAACTATAAACCTCCATTATCTCCATATGGCATAATTGCAAAACTTAAACACATAAAGGTTGAGGAACCAACTAGGTTACTCACCTATTGCTTCCGAAATCTAATGCCGAAAACCTCTCGTGACGTCGGTCAATCGACGCTCCAATTGGACCTCTATATGAATCAGAAAAAGTACGAGTCACTAAATATGAAATTTGTGCTCATGATGATGAGATATGCATGTTCATGGATTCCCGGTCCTAATTCAATATTTTTCCATAATAAAATTCTATCAAAAATTAGAAATCCATAGGCGCTGACGGTGCGCAATTCGGACCTCTATAGGTCCCCAATTAAATAAAACAGTGTTTACAAGTTCCGTCAATAGGGGTTACGTCAAATTCCCGTCTAAAAATTCCCGTTTTCTCATAAAATGAAATTAAATATTCAACGAATCCGATGCCTCTGGAATCAGGTCAATCGGACGTCGGACGGGAAAGAAATTGACAAAAGAACAATTGTACCATTTAATATCAAATAATAATCAAAAATAAAAAAATATATATATATATATGAACGCTCACCTCATGGGCGAGACGCCGCCCTGCGAGGCTAAATCGCCTCACTCCGTCGCGAGGCGAGGCGTCGCCTCGCGACCTGCCTCTTCGGATCTCGCCATGAGGCGTAAACATCGCCTCATGAGATGGCTCCTTCGCTTGCCTATTTTTTCCAGATTTATAACTTAATTTCCATCCACTCTAACTTTTAGCACACAATTCAGAAAATACCCACTATACCTCATTGGAAAGCTTATGAAAAGCTCTACAATTCTCAAGAAGACCAAAAAAATCAAATCCAACCCTAAGGGTATCAAATAACCCATCAAACCTTCTGCCTTCACAATTTCCCTCAACACAGGGCAGTACATTTACAATTTCATAACTCACTGATTCCTTAGTAATAAATTACCACAAAATATGGTCAATAAGTTCACAATGTCCTCTACAACTTTCATGAACAACCCAAAATCAAATTCTATTGCAAACCAAGTCAATTAATTCATCTAATGTTACTGTCCCTGAAATCCTTCACTTTGGGCAGTAATCTTACAAGAAGCATAACTTCCAGTATATAAGTCAATAAAATCAGAACTTTATATCCTTGTAAAGATAACATCATAAACTTCATTTTCATGAAGCACTCAACACCAATTCGATCTCTAACAATTTTAAAATTGTTATGGAAGTTTCTGTTATCATCAGCCATTCATAACCTAATGTAGGATCAGTTTTGAAAATCATATCTCCCAATTCTGACTTCTAAAATTACATACCAAATATCAATTTCAAGATAATCTCTTCCTCTACAACTTTTCAGAAGCTCACTCACACCAATTCAGTCCACATAAAATGTTAAAATTGCCTCAAATCAGTAAACTCACAAAATCACACTTAAACTAGGTTTCATCCAAAATGCTCAAAACCAGTCATTAGTAATCAATTCATATCTCCCAATACAAAATTCTAAAAATAGCACGATCAGTAGCAATGGAAAGATAATCAAATATGCTACAACTTCCATGAAGACCATTTTCCCTAATTCCATTTCAATTAATTCATAAAAATCAACAAAACTCAGATGTCATGGTTGCGGTTACTGTTCATAGGCAATGGAACAGTAACTTTCCATTCAAACATTCACCCTTCTAACATTGAAATTTAACAACACCTATTTCACACTAAATTGAAGCCAACATTCCAAAGTTTCAGTGGCCACAAACCTTGCCTCATTTGCATAACCACACAATGAGTTATGGTCAAATCAGTGTAATAGGTCAAATATCAAGTTTCCAGCTTTACTTCTCTATTCACTTCTTTTCATTCCAACACCCTTCCTACATCCATAAGCATCTCAATTGGACACAAAATTAGTCCCTAAATCATTCCTACATTCACTAGACATACCTACCAAGAATTGGCAGCACTAACCTCTTTCCTTTCCATGCAAAATTAATCATCAATATGAATTCAAAATCAAGCTAAAACCAATCAAAACCTTGTTCATTCATTAACCCTCTTCCATGTCTTACACAAACATACCCAATAATTCAACCCACATGTTTCATGAACTTCATGCATCATGAATCATAGAGAATGAACAATATTTACCAATCAATGCATCGACAACCAATTTATTTATTAAATGCATAATTGAAAGCTTAAACCAAACCAAAAACTTACCAAGTCAAGCTTTTCCTCTTAATTGCTTCAACTAACACCAACTTCTCCTACTACTTTATTTCTCAATCTTATGAATGGTTCTCCTCATGTAGGAAGAAGAAGGTGTAGGTTCATAAGCATGTAAGGGAATCTCTCAAGGTTAGAGGAAATAACACTTTAGCTTAGAAAGATGAAAAGTTTGATGGAGAGACAAAGTGAAAGAGGTTTTCGGTGGAGGAGGAGTATTTTGCATTTAAAACTCTTCTCTTCATCTCTTCCTTAAGGCATATCCGAGAGTGAAGGATAAGGAAGCATAATGAAACATTAAAAGAAGGACAATGGGTGGCAAAAGATGATTTGTCCAAGTAAAAGGAAAAGTCAACAATTTCTACTATGATATATATTGAATCTAGCCACCCAATTTTGGTTCCATAAAACAATAAGCCTCCCTTTCCACTTAAGTCACCGAAATCTAAAAATGAAGGCATTAAATGACATAAACACTTGGCAATTTGTGGAGGAATGAAGAAAGTCAAAGAACCAATCCAATTGTTGACAAAAATCAACAAAGACCAAGCAAAATTTCATTCTAACTTCGGTCCTACCAATATTTAAGGATCCATTTATGGGTCCTCCCAAATATACAAGGGTTTAATTACCAAATAACAGTAGAAAATCAACCGGTTCGCCATTTGACGATTTTTTTTTCCGGTCCGGGAATTTCCGGGAATTTTCCCCGAATCATTTTTCTGAGAATTAATGAAATTCCCTAAAATTATAAAACAGGTAACAGTGCACTCCAAATAATTTTTCAATCACAAAAATCACCTTTTCTACTCCAAAACAAGTTTAGGCTGCCATGGCGATTTTGCGGTCCGGAATTTTCTCCGAAAATTCCAGAAAATTCTATAAATCCCAAAAAATGTAAAACGCTCAATGGCGCACTCAGAATAATTTTTCAAATCCCATAACCACATTTATCACAATAAATTGCCGTTAGGCCCAATTACCGGGAATGTCATGAATGCATTTACTGTAATTCCATGTACACGATTGATACTGTGTATCAATCCTATTATGCATGAACAGTTCTAATTATTCCTTATCAATCTCATCCTATGCCAACTTTACTATTTTACCCTTCGAGGAGGGGGTGGGATGTTACAATCTCTAAAGGTATCCATGCAGAGATCAGAAAACCTAACCGAGACAAACCCCTTTGACCCGGGAATAGCTAGAACAAAGTAAAGGCTGCTAGACCCTACCTCTGTCCTTGGAGAGCTTGGATCAACGTTGATGAAGCTTGGAAGAAGCAAGGAGTCAATGATGATTTTGAGAGAGGAAGAATGAAATCTCTTATTTCAAAGCTTTTTCACTTAACTATTAAGTTCCTCCTTCTCCAAAGAAACCGATACCCATTCAACTTCTCATCCCATGTAGATATTTGTTTCACTAATTAAAGGACTTGGTAGAAAGCCATTCACGTGGATGACTTTAGTCCATTAATTCATGAATTAATTAAATAATTAAACTTTTGACTTTTCAAACCTTATCTACATCTCTTCATCCAACGATGGGCACATGGCTATATATATATTTAATTAATTAATCTTAATTAATTAATTAATATATATATAATTGCTAAAGAGGTCCAACAAATGGGGTCATCCTACTACCTATCGGGCCCCAGACTAAAATAGCTCCTAAACCTTTCTTAGCAATATTGATGTCGCGATCTCATCGGGACATATCCCGATTCCATCGGATGCATTTAATCCTAATGCTTCCATAATTGGAACTCGTCCAATTACTATTTTACGATTCTCTAAATCACTCTTATCGTGTGACCTTTAGGTTCCGGTTATGTTGGCCACTGATTAACAATTAATCTGAGCAAGTCATGAGCGTCTAGCAACACATCATGACCCCAATTGATCGGAAAGTAATCGGTTTGATGAATTCATCAAGAACCGATCACGAACCCTTCCATGAACAATTACTGTGCAATTTGTCCTTTCACCATCCTATACCCCACTTGGTTATGAGTATGGTCAAAGTGTCAACTCTCACTAGACGAGTCTAGCCCAAGTGATATTAGTTCTCGCCCTAGAATCATTACTCCATATGTCAATGAGGACACTCTTCATGACATATTTGTTGCCACTTATAAGTAATGATCTCGACAAGAGGCCATGGGTATCTCTTCCGCTAATCCGTAAGTGGTGAATCCTTTATTGGCTACTCAATTACCTTCAATACCTCAAGTCGCACTCCAAGCACCACCCTATGAGCGACCTCCGAAGGCAACAAGGAATGGAGTCAAAGCACGTAATCAAGATCAAGATATCCTCGAGTACCTCAAGTCTAAGGATACTTGCACCATTCTTATGATGAGATTATCACTAACACTAGAAGAAGATATCCATGTGAGGATCTCATGGCAGGTCATCCAATGTACTTACTACCGCTAGTAAGCATCCACATGTCAACTCTAAATATCTCATATTCACAGTTTCTGAGATCCACCGCTGATCCAATCAAGGAATATGACATGTGTTAGTCTAACCGGATTAATGATGTCCACCTCATTAATCCTATGACTAGGAAAATTTAGATCTTGACATAATTGCACATGATAGGAATCTCGATAGTATGATCACATCATAATTTCCTTCATGCTATGTCATATATCATGGATTTCATTAATTCGATTAAAGATCCAATCAATTCATAAACATTGTTCATGAATATCAAATTAATGAAATATGCCTTTCTTTATTTATTCATAAAGTCTATACACGACTTTGAATAAAACGCGCTAAAGGGGATTGCCTTTAGGACACTACTCCAACAATCTAATGGTACTGGACATCCATAAGTCGACTTACACTGGTGAACAAGGCGACTTATCAGTACCGATCAAGCATAAGTCGACTTACACATGGTACAAGTCGACTTACACTTACAAATCTCCCACTTGACCTAAAGCCAATCGCCTTGGTATCTAATACCATAAGCGCGTCCATGAGAATCACAATTCTTCCGTGACTATGGCTTTGTCAGCAGATTAGCAACACTTTGCTCGTGAGAATTCTCTATTAGGACATCACCTCGATCGATGATCTACCGAATCGATGGAATCGGTAGTACGTGTTCGGATCGTTGATGAGACCTTGGTTCCTTTGCTGCAAGACTAGCCCCATTGTATCACAATACAACCCTATGGACCCATCACGCCTAGGAACCGATCAAGTTCGAAATGAACTTCGATCCAAACCGCTTCCTTTCTTTGATCCGATGCGGCAATGTACTCGCCTCGGTTGTTGAATCAGCATCCTCTCTTGATTGAACTCTTTCCAACCGACCGCCAGCCGTTCGATGTGAATGTTTATAACCCGATCATGATTCGTAATCATCCTTATCGATTAAACCGGCATTTGTATGCCCGCCACTTGGAGATTTTCATCTCCATATGTTAAGAAAACATCCTTAGTGCTTCGCAAGTACTTGAGGATATTCTTGACAGCCACCCAAAGGACCTCACCAAGATCCGATTGGTATCCGCCGTAACACTTAGAGCATATGATACATCGGGTCTCGTCATAACATTGTTCCATGCTAAACCTCTTTAGCATCTTATCTATGTACGTTGATTGTGAAAGACCAGGCAATCTCTTTGATCTATCTCTATAAATCTTTATCCCAAGGATATAAGTTGCGTTACAAAGGTCTTTCATGGCAAAATGTTTGGACAACCAAATCTTAACTGATTGTAGCATAGAGACATCGTTTTCCTAGTATTAATATGTCATCTACTTATAATCACAAGGAATACGATTGCAATCCCATGAACCTTCTTATACACACAATGTACATCCGAATTTTGTGAGAAACCAAGCTCTTTGAGTACCTCATCAAAACGGATATTCCAACTCCTGAATGCTTGCTTCAATCCATACATGGATTTCTGAAGCTTGCATACCATTTCGCCATCATAGGAGGTGAAGTCCTCTGGTTGTGTCATATACACATCCTCGGGAAGATTTCCATTCAGGAAAGCTGTCTTCACATCCATTTGTCATATCTCATAATCATAATGAGTGACAATGGCTAGGAGTATCCTAATGGATTTAAGCATTGCTATGAAATTTGAAGGTCTCGTCATAGTCAACTCCTTGTTTCGATTTAAATCCTTTGGCTACAAGCCTTGCTTTATAAGTAATCACATTACCATCCATGTCGGTTTCTTCTTGAAAACCCATGTGCACCACTTTGGGCTTTATTCCTTCGTGCAACAACCAAAGTCCATACTTGGTTTTCATACATGGAATCCATTCGATTTTATGGCACAAAGCCATTTTTCGACTCGAACTTTTCGTAACCTCTTCATAGTAGTAGGCTCATCATCTCGTATGAGCAATCGTCATTCGCTCCCCACAAGAAATCCATATCTCTCGTGAACAGGCGTATCCTCGTGACTCTGAAATTCTTGTGTAATAGAAGGTTGAACTGCTACCTCATCTGTATGAGTTACGATTGCAGGAGTTCAGCGATTGATCTGCTTGTTCGAGCATCTTGAACTTCTTCAAGTTCAACTTTGCTCCCACCGTCCTCTTGTAAAGAAACTCTTTCTCTAAGAAAACAGATGCTTTAAAACAAACAACTTTTGTTCCTCAAAGAAGGTAGAATTGATATCCCACGATATCCTACGAACAAACACTTGTCGACTTTGCATCGTTAATCTGACGTGTCCGCTTCACATAAGCGTGACAACCCCAAACTTTCAGCCGAAAGATAGGGCTTTCAGTTAGTCCACATCTCATATGGAGTAACATCAACTCGTCTTTAATGGAACTCGCTTAACAAGTAAACAAATGCCTCGAAAGATACCCCAAAAAACTGCAAAACCTATCATTAATCGCACCATGTCTAACAGGTTCGATATCTCCTTTCAGCCACACCATTGTCTTTGCGGCGTGCAAGGTGGAGTGTCTTGAGATAAAATCCCATTATCTCGAGATAATCCAAAACTGTTGGTCTAAGCAATTTCCACCACGATCGATCGTAATGTATTCATACTTTTACCAAGTTAGTTTTCTACTTCATTTCAATTATTTGAACTTTTCAAACGCTTCAGATTTGTATCTCATCGACACTGTACCCATATCGTGAATAATCACCGATAAAAGTAATGAAGTAAAGACAACCACTTCGGCATGGATGGACATCGGACCACATACATCCAAATGTATCGGTCTAATATTCCATTCACTCGTTTTCCTTTCCTTAAAGGATAACTTGGTCATCTTGCCTAATAAACAAGATTCGCATGTGTCATATGATTCATAATCAAATGACCCTAAACCGCCACTCTTATGGAGCTTAGCGATGCGTGTCTCATTTATATGGCCGTCGACAATGCCATAAGTAAGTTGATTTTAAATTATCTCGATTATGTCTTTTCGCGTCATTGACATTCAAAATGGATATGACATATCTAATATGTCAATTCCATTGCATAATGTACCATGGCATAGAGCATTCCATTCAACTAATAGAACAACCATTGCTACTAAAAGTCCAATAGAAACCAAATCTATTGAAACAAGAAATGTATAATATGTTCTTTGTTAAAACAGTACAAAATGACAATCATCCAATTTGAATACAAGCCCACTAGGGAGTGACAAGACATAAGTGTCTCACGGCTAATGTAGCAACTCTTGCTGCATTACCTACACGAAGGTCTAGTTCTCCTTTATGAGTCGCTCATCGTCCTCAAGCCTCGATATCATTTCATATGTATGAGCCACAACCGGTATCAAATACCCATATGTTTTGATCAGAAATAGTATTAACCTCAATGAAAAACATATTTTAAGGAGTAGGGGCATCTGATGCCTTCTTCTGCTTCAGGAACTCCAGATAGACTTTACAATTTCACCTCTAGTGGCCAGTCTTGCCACAATGGAAGCAAAATCCTTTTGGGGCAGTTTCTTTGGTTTTTCTTTGATGGCACTTCCATTTGGTTTCTTGGCCTTTTTCTTCTTTGGACCAGAAGAAGAAGCATCCACCACTAGCACTTGCTTGCTATCCTTCTTGATAGCCTGCTCAGCTGTCTTGAGCAGATTGATCAGCTCAGGAATTGTTGTGGATATTTGGTTCATCTGATAGTTTAACACGAACTGTGAATAACTGTCAGACAATCCAACCAGAATTAAGTCTATACTTAACTCATAATCCATTACAAATCCTAAGACAGCCAATCTCTCTATATAGCCATTCATCTTCAGGGCATCCTGGACAGCAGATGTCCCTGGAGCCATCTTTGTGGTGAAGAGAAGCCTTGAGGTCTCGAACCTTTCAGACCGAGCTTACTCATCAAACAGCTCCCTAAGATGAAATACTATAGTGTGAGCATCCATAGACTCGTGCTGCTTCTGCAGCTCTGGTGACATCGAGGCAAGCATAATGCAAGTATCCATATCACTGTCCTTTAGATGCTTACGATATGCTTTCTGATCCTCATCAGAAGCATCGACAACATGTGCATCTGGAAGTGGAACATCTAGGACGTATCCCAGTTCCTCAGATCTGAGAACAATTCTCAGATTCCTCAGCCAATCAAGAAAATTCGGTCCAGAATAGGGAGCGAAAATTCACACTGAAAGACTTCTTCAATCAACCTAAGCGCGATAAAGAGAAAGAATGCTAGAATAGAAATGCCTGCATGATCATAAGGACTTGCATGACATGCATATGGCTCCCACTAGTTTCCTAGAATCCATAACCCTCTTTACGAATCCAAAGAAACAATATGACATAATGTCCTAGTGGGTCGATATCCGACATTGCTAAGAGTGATATTGGGTTTACCCAACAAGCCATAACTTAGGTCAATCGGTAGGTATCGGTCATACCAATTGCATCATCGATAACCGACATTAAGAATGACCTTGAGGTTAGCTCAACAAGCCACCTTATGTCTCGGGAGGTATCAGACATACCAATTACATCTTAGACACAACTATCGTCCAGTGCTATCAACTTGTTGATGTGTGCACTTACATTGGGTTATCAACTCTTTGATGCGCATACATCTGATGTACACTACCCAATTTCGCCTCTGTCCACGTTGACCTTGAGGTTAGCTCAACAAATCAACGCTTCTAGGAAAACCGACCCATTAATCCGAAAATCTCATTTTCATGGTTCGAACATATTCGTATAGAGTGAGCTTTAGGTTAGCTCAACAACCCAACCCTAGAAGAACTCTGGTTCTTACCATATTAATGGAAGGCGTTAGTTTTCATATTCCGAGGAGGATTTGAACTCTAGACTCAAGCTGAAGGATTATAGTCGCCAGGACTATATGGAATGATTTAGGTTTCATCAATCAAATTGAATCAATCCTTATAATCATCCATCATCCAACCTAAGCATGTCATAAGTCGCCTTACATCAGAATGCAAGTCGCCTTATGCTGCTGCCCACACACAAGTCGACTTATACGATACAAGTCGCCTTATGGCAATACCTAGAACAAGTCGACGTATGTACAATACAAGTCGACTTATCCAGCAATAATTGCTATACTTTCTAATCGGCTAATTCCTCAATCTATGTAATCCCAATTCACAATACCAACATACCTTAGGTAATATCTTGTTAATTTGATGTACCAATGAATACTTCATTGTTTCATGTTTGCCATATACAGTCAAACCATACATGAAAAGCTTAAAACCGAGTCATTACTCAAAGATATCCAAACAATTTAGGAACACCAAATTATCACCCTAAGCATCTCAAGCTAGTCTATACATTATCAAAATTACTTCGGCACAAGCCACAAAAATTATGACGGCCAAAACAAGCAAGATAATGAAATACACTAACGAGATGCTAATGTGACCTATTCGGCATCCGTAAAATTTTGGAAAACCAATTTCAAGCAATTCAGTTTGGCAAGCATACAACATCAAGATAACACATTTTCAATCACATTAAAAATGGTCCAAGGCATTGGAACTGAAAAATACACATTCAATTATGCCAAGCAAAACAGTCCTAGCAAGTTTCACAAAACTGCCAAGTTCTGTACATTACTCGAAATAATCATTGAAAAAATTTCAATAAATTCTGGGAAAATTACACATGTTACTACATGTTCAGAACATGCTTCATGAATTTGTTCAGGATTTATAGCCATCAAAAACTCAGTCAACCTAAGCAAAAAAACCGATTCAAAATCTGTGTTCATCAACACAGCTATTCCCAACAGCATAGAATAAATTCGTGAATAAATAGCAAATCACCTTGAAAACACTTTTCCATCCACATAGACATTTACAAACATCTTAGGGACATGTTGGTGAAGGCAAATCCGAAAAACAATTTTTATAAAATTTATTATCGAATTTATACACATGCCTGTTCACAGAATGTGTCACAAAACAGCATCTAGAACCTTAGGGAATAAATTAGCAAAACTATATCAAATCAAATCGATAAATTCTCATCTTTCACAGACATATTCTATAACATGTTATGAACAATTATGGGCAGAAAAATTTCGAAAAATATATCCCTATACAGAATCGAAATTGGGACAGCACACATGCATCAACGTCAAATTCACATAGGGCTTCCGATCTAGCTAGGGTTTTGGCTTCATACACGACACAAGTGGCTCTGATACCACTGTAGGAAACTCCCGGGATGTACATCACATGTACAAGGTGCGGAAAACAAAATTTTTTTATCGCCGGGACCTTCCCGAAGGCCAGGATCTATGTGTCGGTATGAAGACTCAAACCTAAATAGCCAATAGAGACTATCTCTAAAGGTATCCACGCAGAGATCAGAAAACCTAACCAAGACAAACCCCTTTGACCCGGGAATAGCTAGAACAAAGTAAAGGCTGCTAGACCCTACCTCTGTCTTTGGAGAGCTTGGATCAACGTTGATGAAGCTTGGAAGAAGCAAGGAGTCAATGATGATTTTGAGAGAGGAAGAATGAAATCTCTTATTTCAAAGCTTTTTCACTTAACTATTAAGTTCCCTCCTTCTCCAGCAAAACCGACAGCTCCATTCAACTTCTCATCCCATGTAGATATTTGTTTCACTAATTAAAGGACTTGGTAGAAAGCCATCCACGTGGATGACTTTAGTCCATTAATTCATGAATTAATTAAATAATTAAACTTTTGACTTTTCAAACCTTATCTACATCTCTTCATCCAACGATGGGCACATGGCTATATATATATTTAATTAATTAATCTTAATTAATTAATTAATATATATATAATTGCTAAAGAGGTCCATCAAGCGGGGTCATCCTACCTACCTATCGGGCCCTTGTGCTAAAACAACTCTAAATCTTTCTTAGCAATATTGATGTCGCGATCTCATCGGGACATATCCCGATTCCATCGGGATGCATTTAATCCTAATGCTCTCCATAATTGGAACTCTGTCCAATTACTATTTTACAGATTCTCTAAATCACTCTTATGCGTGTGACCCTTTAGGTTCCCGGTTATGTTGGCCACTTAGATTAACAATTAATCTGAGCAAGTCATGAGCGGCGTCTAGCAACACATCATGACCCCCAATTGACCGGAAAGTAATCGGTTTGATGAATTCATCAAGAACCAGATCACGAACCCTTCCATAGACAATTACTGTGCAATTCGTCCTTTCACCATCCTATACCCCACTTGGTTATGAGTATGGTCAAAGTGTCAACTCTCACTAGACTGAGTCTAGCCCAAGTGATATTAGTTCTCGTCCTAGGACTCATTACTCCATATGTCAATGAGGACACTCTTCATGACATATTTGCTGGCCAGCCTTATAAGTAATGATCCCGACAAGAGGCCATGGGTATCTCTTCTGCTAATCCAGAAGTGGTGAATCCTTTATTGGCTACTCAATTACCTTCGAATACCTCAAGCTGTACCCAAGCACCACCCTATGAGCGACCTCTGGAAGGCAACAAGGAATGGAGTCAAAGCACAGAATCAGTATCCAAGATATCCTTGAGTACCTCAAGTCTAAGGATACTTGCACCATTGCTATGATGAGATTATCACTGACACTAGAAGAAGATATCCATGTGAGGATCTCATGGCAGGTCATCCAATGTACTTACTACCGCTAGTAAGCATCCACATGTCAACTCTAAATATCTCATATTCACAGTTTCTGAGATCCACTGCTTGATCCAATCAAGGAATATGACATGTGCTAGTCTAACCGGATTAATGATGTCCAGTCTCATTAATCCTATGACTAGGGATAATTTAGATACTGACATAATTACACATGATAGGAATCTCAGTAGCATGATCACATCATAATTTCCTTCATGCTATGTCATATATCATGGATTTCATTAATTCGATTAAAAATCCAATCAATTCATAAACACTGTTCATGAATATCAAATTAATGAAATATGCCTTTTTTTATTTATTCATAAAGTCTATACACGACTTTGAATAAAACGCGCTAAAGGGGATTGCCTTTAGGACACTACTCTAACAATCTAACGATACTGGACATCCATAAGTCGACTTACACTGGTGAACAAGGCGACTTATCAATACCGATCAAGCATAAGTCGACTTACACATGGTACAAGTCGACTTACACTTAAAAGTTATAATTTCAAGTGTTAGTTTTTGGTTGGGTTTTGGTGTAGATAGCTTAGAAAGAGGATGGGTTTAGTGATTCTAAAGTTCATATCATGATTTAGGTTCTTTAGGTTTTCAATTTTTGAAACCCTAAGTGATATGAGGTTATTTTCTTGTCATGGATGAAGAAGGACAAGAAGAAAGAGAAGAGCAAGAGGAGGAGCTCCATTTAGCAAAGATTTAGCAAGTTATAAGGTGGGTCTCACTTTTATCTTTATGTTAGTAAGTATTAAATGCTACTTTAACTAATGAATTTAATGATTTGTAACTATTTGAGATAAGCATTGATTGTGCCTTGATCATGTGCGTAAGATGGTGTATGATTGCCATTAAGTGAGCATTTTAACAGTGTATGACATTGCTTGTTATTGCTTGAAATTGCCATGAATTGAATGAGCATGAATGAGGTCATGAAATGTGAGCTAAGCATGAAATATATCATTTTCAAGAATCAGCTTTATGGATGCATGAAAATCCATTTTCAAAAAATCAGTCAGTAGACAAGACAAGTCCAGTTTTTATGCATAAAATTCAGTGTTATGTGGGTTAGTTAAGTCCACCAGCAAAGTCACGTGCACGTTGACCAAGATAGCCTTCGCTTTGCGATTGTGGCATAGGATGTTCCTTTTGGACTCCTCAGCATATGACTACACTTGTGTTGCTCATCAGTAACCCGTGGACTTTTCGAACCATCAGCTATGTGTTTATGTGTTAGCATATATTTGCAAGAATGAGAATTACATGGATCATGAACATTGTGTTTTGAGATTGATAAATTTCATGAAATGCATGATTGTATGATTGCTATACAAAAGTGCTAAAAGTATGATTAATGAAACAATGTAGCTTATTAGCCTAAATATAAATGTGTTACCCACGAGCGAAAGCTTACCCCCACCTTCCCATCCCATCTCCAGGTGAAGATCGGGATCTCGAAGAATGAGCTCAAGGCATACTCCAAGATCTTAGTGTTTTGATTTTGTATTTTCAAGATAACTTTTGTAAATCAATGCTTTAGATGCATTTTGGGCAAATGATGTTTTTGCAAGTTTATGTTTTGGATTTGATATAGTGGCTTAAAATGCCCTCTAAAGCTTTGTAATAACTCATATTTTTCATATGAAAGCAAGAATATTCAGTTCTAAGGTATTTTGAGCAATTCATGTATGTTTTGAAACAATTGCATCATTGTATAGCTTGGATATGATTAGAATGTTAGGAGTGTGGTTGTTGCCTTGAATTGAGTTGGAGTTACTTTTGGGATTAAGTTGTGTTACATGAGGTTGCATGTTGAGTTTTATGCAGGTGGAAGCATTAGAATTGCAAATTGGTTAGTTGTATTTTTCAAGGGAAGTGCTGTCAAATTTTCCTAAAATTTGACAGAACTTCGCTTCAGTTTTAGACCCTCTTAGAGCTTGATTTAGATTAGGAAGTCTTCATGAAGATTGTAGTAAAAGTATAGAGCTTTCTAAGGGTGTATGATTTGCTTCATTTGGACTTAGGGTTAAAAATTTATGAGGTGAAGAACACATTCAGTTACTGTTCATGTACTGTTACATTGGTCTTTAATGTGCAGTGTCCTTTGAGTGACTTTTTACCTTGATTAATGATGAAGTTAGCCTTTGCATCCTTCACGAGATTTGTAGTTCATCTTATTATCTTTCCATGAAGGTATATTATGCACCAATTGGAGCTAGAAATAAGAAGTTATGACTTTAGAAAGGTGGTAGTCTCAAGTGGTTTTAAGGATGAGAGGTTGGAAGTTCTGGAAAATGGCGTGTCCGTTAAACGGACAGCCTCGGGGGCCAAAACACCTCTTCACCTGTCCATGTCCGTTAGACGGCTAGAATGAGCTCCAACAGCTATTTTTCTTCTTATATAAAGGTTGGATGATGGATGAAGAGATTACCCAGGTTCTACAAGCCATAATACTCTTCAATTGCTCAAAATTGCTATTTATTGCTCACATCTTGTTACACTATTGTATTGAGCACTTGTTCTTCAATCTTTGTCATATTTCTTTTACAATTTGAGTGACGAGTGGAAGGTCACATGTGAGGTAGGATTTGTGCCGTAAGTCAAATCGATTGTAAAGGTAGCTTGAGCCGGAAATCAAGTGGCGTTGTAAAAAGTTCACACTCAACTACAAAGTGTGCAATAAAGTGATTGGCAAAATCCTAAGTGGGAGCTTAGGTAGAGGACGTAGGTCTTAGCACCGAACCTATATAAAAACAGTGTTTGATCTTCTTCCCTACACTTTTCATTTAAGTTTATCCAAATTGTTTTTGTGTGTATTTACTTCTGATTTTCTTGTAGAAATTTTCAAAAAGCTTAAAGATCTATTCAACCCCCCTTCTAGATCACTTACAATTGGTATCAGAGCAGAAGTATCCAGGGATGGCACACAACAACCTAGCGGAAGAAGGTAACACAAACAATCGCCCTCCTTTATTTCATGGTACTAATTATTCTTCTTGAAAAAATCCTATGAAGTATCACATCATTAGCGAGGGAGTAGAATATTGGAAGATCATTATCTTCGGTCCACAACCACCGTTGAAAGAAAATGGTGAGTTAAAAACAGAGCTGGAATATGACGACAATGACTGGAGGCAAGCCTACATCAATGCAAAAGCGATGAAGCTAATCTATTGTGCTCTCACAGTCGAGGAAAGAAATCGAGTTAATTCTTGTACCAGTGCTAAAGAAATGTGGGAAAGGCTTCACATCACCCATGAAGGAACCAACCAAGTACGGGAAATAAAGATCAATATGCTTCTCCATGACTATGAAATGTTTGTCATGAAGGAAGGTGAGTCTATTTCTACTATGCTTGATCGTTTTGCAGAAATCATTAATGGATTAGGCAACCTTGGAAAGCATATGACGGATAGCGAGAAGGTCAAGAAAATTCTTCGATCACTACCAAAAGAGTGGGATTCACAAGTCACTGCCATTATGGAATCCAAGGATCTAAATCATTTGGAATTCAACACCTTGGTGGGATCACTCATCAACTATGAGATCATCCTCAAATCCAGAAGAGGTAGAGGTAAGTCATAAAAGTCAATTGCTTTTAAAGCTAACACTTCTTTTGTTGATGAAAGTGATGAAGAAATAGATGAAGAAGAGGATGATGAAGAAATGGCAATGTACGCTAGAAATTTTAGGAAGTTCAAGGGACTTCTCAAAAATCGGAGGAAAGAATTAAATGGCGGAAGACGTGGAGAAAGAAAGAGGTTTGCCGCGGAAAGAAAATCAAAAGGATATGATGAAAAGAAAAGCAATGAGGAATGTTGGAAATGTGGAAAGAAGGGACACCATGCAAGAGAATGCCAGAGTACATCTACCACATCAAACTTCCAGAAAAGTGACAAATACGACAAAGGGAAAAAGAAAACTAGCCTAGTAGCTACTTGGAGTGACGACGAGGAAGCATACCTAAGCAATGATGAAAACAACTTGGCGCTAATGGCAAATAGCTCATCTAGTGATGATGAAAATGAGGTAATTTTCAATGACCAAGATCTAAGAGATTCTTTTGATGCTTTGCAAGCTGATTTTGAAGAAGCTATTGAGATTAACAAAAAATTAAGAAAGAAAATAAGAGAATTGGTTGCTGAAAATAATGCCTTACATGAGACTATTGATGATTTAGATAGTCCAAAGGAAGATCATTCTGCATGTCTTGTTGAAAAAGAAAATCTTATTTGTGAACTTGATAGACTTAGAAAAGAATTTTCGTTTGTCGTTGGAAAATTTGCGAATGGAAATGAACAGTTTGAAAAATTGTTATCATTGCAAAGATATTCAATTTCTAAACATGGATTAGGATATGACCCTTTTGATAGGGATTGTTCTTTAATTTCCAAATTTACTAAGGATGGAAAAATCGCTCAATGTGCTAGATGCTTGAAAGATGGTCATATAGAAATTGCATGCAAAAGTACTAGGATATGTGTTAAGGTTAAGAAAGTTTGGGTCTTAAAAGGCTCAATACCACGTAATGTGGTTTATATGGCTAACCAAAATGGACCCAAAATGGCTTGGGTACCTATAAGAAGAAAGAACGTTGATATTGTAAGTACAAGCAAGGAATGAAAGGCCGTCAAGCACTTGGTACATCGATAGCGGATGTTCAAGACACATGAGTGGAGACAAGAACCTTTTTGCGGAAATTAAACCAAAGAATCAAGGATACGTCACTTTTGGAGACAACAACAAAGGTAAGGTCATTGGTATTGGTAAAGTGGGTAAGGAACCTTTGCCAACCATTGACAATGTTTTGCTTGTTGATGGCTTAAAACACAACTTGTTAAGTGTTTCTCAACTATATGATATGAATTTCAATGTAGTCTTTGAATCATCACATTGCATGGTTAAAAAGGATGGTCATGTTGCTTTTATTGGTTTGAGACATGGAAATACATACATTGTAGATTTACATGATGATAGCTCCTTTAATGAAAAATGTTTGGTAACATTAGAAGAAAATGTATTTTTATGGCATAGAAAATTAGGACATTCTCCTTTGCCTCTAATTTCTAAGCTTTCGAAAAATGACATAGTGAGAGGATTGCCTAAGATCAAATTTGTTAAAGATCAATTGTGTGAATCTTGTTTAAAGGGCAAACATGTTAGAGAATTTTTCAAACCTAAGAAAGAAATTTGCATATCTAGAATTCTTGAACTTGTGCACATGGATTTGATTGGACCATCTAGACATGCTAGTCTTAGTGGAAAATTATATGTACTTGTGATTGTGGATGATTTTTCTAGATTTACTTGGGTGAGATTTCTTGCGAATAAAAGTGATGCCTTTAATGAATTTACCAAGTGGTGTAGATTGGTTCAAAATGAGAAAAATTTGCCTATCGTTGCAATTAGAACCGATCATGGAGGTGAATTTGAATGTGAACCTTTCGAAAGTCTTTGCGACAAATACTGAATGGAGCACAATTTCTCAACACCAAGGACTCCGCAACAAAATGGTGTAGTGGAAAGGAAGAATTGCTCACTTGAAGAAATGAGCAGAACTATGTTAAATAAGTACAACCTTCCTAAATCATTTTGGGCGGAAGCGGTCAATGCCGCATGCTACGTCATTAATAGGGTGCACTTACGAAGAGACAAAAATAAGACACCATACGAGCTTTGGAAAGGTAAGAAACCCAATATTTCTTACTTTCATCCTTTTGGTTGTAAAGTTTTTATTCATAATAATGGTAAGAACAATTTAGGAAAATTTGATTCGAAATCTGATGTTGGTGTGTTTATTCACTATTCTCAATCTAGTAAGGCTTTTAGAGTTTATAATAATAGGACTAAATGTGTTGAAGAAAGTATTCATGTTAAGTTCGATGATATGATTTCACCCCCGAGAAAGGTTTGTTTTGATGATGATGCAGGAAGTTCAGGTAATAAAGTTGAAGAAATTGAATCCAAGATTGAGGAATTGAAGTTAGATGAAGAAAATCATGTACCCGACATTAAATCATGGGCAAAAGCAAAGAACCATCCTATGGAACAGGTTATTGGTGATTTAAATGATGGTTTGAGGACCAGGAGAAATGTCTATGAGAATATGAGCAATTCAGCCTTCATCTCATTAGTAGAACCCAAGAATATAGAAGAAGCTCTTAAAGATGAAAACTGGTTATTAGCCATGCAAGAAGAGCTTAATCAATTCAAACGGAATGATGTATGGGATTTGGTAGCTCCACCAAAGGACAAGACTATTATTAGAGTCAAGTGGGTAAATCAGATAAAATATGATGAGAATGGTAAAGCGATTAAAAATAAATCAAGGTTAGTGGCTCAAGGATTTTACCAAGAAGAAGGCCTTGATTATAATGAGACATATGCTCCTGTGGCTCGTTTGGAGGCAATTAGGCTACTATGTGCTTTTGCATCTCATAAAAGGATCAAATTAAATCAAATGGACGTCAAGAGCGCATTTCTCAATGGATATATTCAAGAGGAAGTCTATGTCAAACAACCACCGGGATTTGAAGATCATGAGCATCCGGATTATGTCTACAAACTCAAGAAGGCACTTTATGGATTAAAGCAAGCACCTAGAGCATGGTATGAGAGGTTAAGTACTTTTCTAACTCAACATGGATATGTTCGTGGTAAGATTGATAATACTTTGTTTATTAAACATGTTGATCATGATATGCTTATTTGTCAAATTTATGTTGATGACATTGTGTTTGGTGCCACTAATGAATTTTTGTGAAAAGAATTTAGTGATTTAATGCAAGGTGAATTTGAAATGAACATGATGGGGGAACTCAAGTTCTTTCTTAGATTGCAAATCAAGCAACACAAAAATGGCATTTTCATCCATCAATCGAAGTATACCAAGGAACTTCTTAAGAAGTTTAAAATGGAAGGATGCAAAGTGGCAGCAACACCAATGGCAACAAATGTGGTCTTGGAGAAACATGAACATGAAGAAGATGTTGATCAAAAGCTCTATAGAGGTATGATCAGCTCTCTCTTGTATTTAACTGCTTCTAGACCTGATATTATGTTTGCCACGTGTCTTTGTGCTAGATTTCAATCTTGCCCTAAGATTTCTCATTTGAGTGCTTGCAAAAGAATTTTTAGATATTTGAGTAGAACTGTTAATCATGGTTTATAGTATCCTAGTTGTGAATCCTTTGGTTAAAAATATTCCTATTTATTGTGATAATACCAGTGCAATTTGTTTAAGTAAAAATCCAATTTTGCATAGTAGAACAAAGCATATAGAAATTAGACATCATTTCATCCGTGATCATTGTTTAAAAGGTGACATTTGCTTGAAGCATGTATCATCTAGTGACCAATTAGTTGACATTTTTACTAAACCTCTTAAGGAAGATGTGTTTGTGAATATTACATTGAGACTAGGCATGTGTGATTTAAATTCCTTTGGTTGAATTTACTTTTGGTTACATTCATATATCAAATGGTCAAATTTTGAGGCAAAAGTGCAATCATCACAATAAATTGGAAAAAGTGACTTATTTGGAGTATTGGACACATTTTCTGACTTGACCATTAGCAAGTCAACTTATTTGGAGTATTGATGCTATGTTTGGTTATAAACTTCATTAATCTTCATTTGAGTCTATTTTTTACTATTGATTTTTGATTATGACAAAAAGGGGGAGTAAAATTGGAAATTGATATTTGATTAAGGGGAGACAAGTTATTTCATTGATTTGTAATTATGTTGATTTCTATTTTAATCTTTGATTTATTAATTAAGGGGGAGACAAACTAACCATCAAGACAAGGGAAACCTTGATCAAGTTTTATGTCTTTCAAATTTCTTTTCAATTTCTACATATTTTGTCATTATCAAAAAGGGGGAGATTGTTGGACCAATGGTGGTTAACAAATTAAATCCCTTTGTGTTTTGATAATAATAAAATATCCAGAATTAGTTAAGAAATTATTTAAGGTATTATTCAATAAAAGAATTGTGCAAATCAAGATGAGCAAGTGTCTAATCATTGAAGAATCAAGATGGGAGTTTCCTTATAAGTATAAATGGCATAAAACATGAGGATTATAGAGGATTTGGTTGGATGTTACCGTTGAAGGCAACACAAGTCGACTTACAAATCATAAGTCGACTTACACATGGAGATATGTCAACACAAGTCGACTAATCATACATAAGTTACATAGCACAAGTTGACTTATTGGAGAGCGGAGATAAAACTTTACGTAAATGGTTGAAACAAGTCGACTTATTCATTCGACAAGTCGACTTATGGATGCAGTAAATCAGCTCCAACGGTCCAATTAGCCAAAAATGGAAAAGAGATTATCAAGGAACGGCTATACCAATCATGCAACGGCTAGAATGAGCTCCAACAGCTATTTTTCTTCTTATATAAAGGTTGGATGATGGATGAAGAGATTACCAAGGTTCTACAAGCCATAATACTCTTCAATTGCTCAAAATTTCTCTTTATTGCTCACATCTTGTTACACTATTGTATTGAGCACTTGTTCTTCAATCTTTGCCATATTTTTTTTACAATTTGAGTGACGAGTGGAAGGTCACGTGTGAGGTAGGATTTGTGCCGTAAGACAAATCGATTGTAAAGGTAGCTTGAGCCGGAAATCAAGTGGCATTGTAAAAAGTTCACACTCAACTACAAAGTGTGTAATAAATTGATTGACAAAATCCTAAGTGGGAGCTTAGGTAGAGGACGTAGGTCTTAGTACCGAACCTCTATAAAAACAGTGTTTGATCTTCTTCCCTACACTTTTCATTTAAGTTTATCCAAATTATTTTTGTGTGTATTTACTTCTGATTTTCTTGTAAAAATTTTCAAAAAGCTTAAAGATCTATTCAACCCCCCCTTCTAGATCACTTACAGATGACATGTGCAGGGCAGAAACTTTGATTGAGAGTTTGACCCATTTAGAGGTTGAATTTGCTTTCAAGTTGTTCATGAAAGTTGTATAATATGTTTTGATCTTTCTTTTGATATAAAGCTTGGAATTTTTGGTAAAGGGAATGGGAAGATGTGATTTTTGGAAGAATGTTGTACTGCTTTGGAAAATTGTGATTAAGCAGAAACTTTGATTGAATTTTTGACACCCTTAGGGATGAAATTGGTTTGTGAGTCCTTGAAGGAACTTATAGGGTTTTCTGTTAGCTTTCTAATGATGCCAAATTTGTCACATTTGGACACTTGTGTGAAAAGTTAGGTTTTGTGAAAGAAGAGAGGGAAATAGATGCAAATGTGATTTTCTTTGAATTGTAGCTTTTTGTTCTAATTTGACCCTTTTGTCATTCTTTTGTGTATAATTTTGTCATCCAACCTCCGATTGACTCTATTTTTGGGGCGTCGGATTCGTAAGTCATTTAATTGCTCCTCATGAGAATTTGTGAATTTTGGAGATTAAATTGAAAGTGATGGATTAAATAAAAGTTAGAGAACCGAGCGATTATTTTTCTAGTCCGTATTTTAGCAACAATTAGGCCTATAGGGATCCGAATTGAGTAATTTTGGTGTCTATAGATTTGTAAAATGTAGGGTAATATTTTCTGATGTGATTTGTGGAATAATACCGGGAAAGTCACGACATGCATTATACACTTTTTAATTTCTACATGTGCATTATTAAACATTTGTGATTGTACATTTAGTAATATTTGTGTATTTTAATTGTTATAGAGGCGCATTTGGAACGTCAACCCACCGACGTTGCTGAGACTTCTAGGCATTAGCTCGGAAGCTATTGGTGAGTGACCTAGACGGTTCTCTAAATTATTATTTGCTTAGAATACTGTGGTGAATAATGGTGGGTTTGAGAATTATAACTGATTGTGGATTTCGGACAGAAGGGCCGATGTATTTGGGAGCTATGACATAGAAGTGCTACTTTTATGTGAATTTGTGAACTACTTGCTTGAGATGTGATAAATTGTGACACATGTATTGATTGTGATGTATATGATGTGAGACTTCCTGCTCAAAGCATCTGTCACCATATTAGCCTTCCCTGGGTGGTACTCAATCGTACAATCATAATCTTTCAGCAGCTCTATTCATCTCCTCTGCCTCAAATTCAACTCCCTCTAACTCAGCAGATACCTCAAACTCTTATGATCAGTGTAAATATGAAACTTCTCACCATACAAGTAATGTCTCCAAATCTTCAGGGCAAAAACAACTGCAACTAACTCCAAATCATGCACTAGATAGTTGACCTCGTGAGACCACAACTGTCTCGAGGCATAAGCAATCACTCTACCATGCTGCATCAAAACACACCCAAATCCCTGATGGGAAGCATCACTATACACCTCATAACTTCCAGTCCCAGATGGAATAGCTAACACCGGTGCAGTGGTCAACTGATATTTCAGCTCCTCAAAGCTCTTCTGGCACTCCTCAATCCATCTGAATGGTGCATTCTTCCTCAGAAGTTTTGTCAGAGGGGCTGGATCAATGAAAACCCCTCGACAAACCTTCGGTAATAACTGGTCAATCCTAGGAAACTCTGAATCTCAGACACATTCCTAGGAGCTTCCCACTTCATCACAGCCTCAATCTTATTAGGATCGACCTAAATACCCTCTCCGATCACTATATGGCCCAGAAACACCACCTCATCCAGCCAAAATTCACACTTACTGAATTTGGCATATAGTCGTTTCTCCCTCATAAGCTGCAAAATAGTCCTCAAATGCTTAGCATGCTCCTGTCTACTCCTCGAATACACCAATATGTCATCAATGAACACAATAACAAACTGATCAAGACCATAAAAGATGTCGCGGCATTAATCAACCCAAACGGCATCACCAGAAACTCAAAATGCCCATACCTGCTCCTGAAGGCACTCTTAGGCACATCAGCATCTGCTATCTTCAGCTGATAATACCCTGACCTCAAATCCAGCTTAGTGAACACCTGAGCTCCCTACAACTGATCAAACAAGCCATCGATCCTAGGCAGTGGATACTTATTCTTTACTATCACTCGATTCAGCTGCCTGTAATCGATGCACAATCTAAGAGTCCCATCCTTCTTCTTCACAAACAATACCGGAGCTCCCCAAACTGAGACACTGGGCCTGATAAAACCCTTCTTCAGTAACTCCTGCAATTGAGCCTTCAGCTCCCTCAGTTCCATAGGTGTCATCTTATATGGAGGTATAGATATAGGAGCAGTACCTGGAACTAAGTCAATAGTAAACTCTGTCTCTTGATCCGACGGTAAACCCGGTAACTCATTATGTTGGACCCCGATCCTTAAGTGGCAAATTAGATATATGAAATGAATTCAATAAGTGTTTTCGGATATGAATTGTGTTATAGAAGTTTTTACGCCTTGAGGAAATTGATGAGAAAAGGAATTTATTGGTTTTGATGACTTTGAAGATTAGTCTTGGTTATGAAAGTTTAGGTGGATGAGATGATTGAAATGGAATTTGAAAGTAAGAAATAATTAGTGAAAGTGTTATATTTTGAAGAAAATTAGAAAGTTTAACTTTTTGAAGTAAAAAGTTGACTTTTGGTTTAGGCAAAATTTGAGGAAATGATCTTCATAAAATTGTAGCTTATGTTGAGAGCTTTTCGTAGACATAAAGTATGCTATTTTTCGATATCGGGATTGAAAGTTATGATCTTTGAAAGTTAAGTATATTTTACTTTGATTTTGGAAAATGCTCTAAGTGTAGGATGGTATATGTTGTGTTTTGAGGTGATTTCCGTACTGATGTGGTTTGAATTGGATTAAATAGTTACGTGAAAGTTATAGAGAATTTGAATAGCTTTAAAATGATGTATGATATGTGATTTTTGGTTGTGGAGGTTGAAAGATATGATAATGTGAAAATTGGATATTGCGTAGGTGATGGATATCGGTGAAACTTGATTGAAAAATTAACTTAGATAGAGGTTGAAGTTGTTTTGGAGTTCTTCATGAACATTGTAGAGCTTGTTTTATCTTTCTATTGATATAAAGCACGAAAATATTGGACAAGGGAGTAGAAAGTTATGATTTTAGAAGTTACGATCTTTGTTTAGTGTGAAGCTGATCGACCGGTCAGCTTTGTGTGAAGTTTTTGACCCATTTAGAGGTCGATCTGATTCTTAGGCCTTCATAAAAGTTGTAGAGGGTTCTTTTACCTTTCCATAGACACCAAGTTTGTCAAATTTGGAGTTATGGATCTAAAGTTATGATGTTTACAAGTTTTGGTACTGTTGAGGAGTTTATCGATCGGTCACCTTGTAGCAAACTTTTGATTCCTTTAGTATCCGAGCTTGCCTTTGAGTCCTTCTTGAAAATGGTAGAGCTATCTTTTAGCTTTCCAACGAAACAAACCGCGTGTCATTTGGAGCTTGGAGTCAAAAGATATGAAAGTTTGAAGTTTAGAAGTCGGATCGCGTGGTCGATCTCTCGGCAGCGAGCACGCGCGGGTGCGCGAGTGACCCGCTCGGCAGTTGATCGATCGACCCGCGGGGTAGAATTTCAGCCGACCTATCTCTCTTCCTTGTTTTGGCCATAACTTCTTTGTCCGACATCTGATCGACCTAATTTTTGAAGTGTTGGATTCCTAAGACATTTTTCTATCTTTTCATACTAGATTGATCAATTTTGGAATTAAATTGAAAAAGGTGCATTGAAACAAAGTGAGCTGATCAGTTGTAAAAGTTTGAACAATATTCAGTATTTTGGATATATCTTGATCTCTAGAGCTCAGATTGAGTTCATTCTTGTTTCTAATTAAACTAGAGACATGGGGATACAAATGTTATGAAGGAGCCGATCGACAATGTAGTCTCTAAGACTTTCAAATACGGGTCGGAAGTTAGGTATAGAGTTCAGTCTCAGCTTTGTAATGGTATGAGCAGTGTTCAGTATTTTGGAGTTATATCGGTCGCTAGAGCTCCGATCAATCTGATTATTTTTGTAAATTAAACTAGAGACATAGATCTATAAATGTTATTAAGGAACCGATCGACTATTGAGCCTCTAAGACTTCCAAATTCGGGTCGGAAGTTAAGTGTAGAGTTCAGTCTCAGTTTTGTAATGGCTGAACCGACTTCGGTATTTTGGATATATCTTGAGCTATAGAGCTTTGATTGAGTTGATTCTTTTTGGAAATTAAAATAAAGACATGGGGCTACAAATGTTATGAAGGAGCCGAGCTATAAGGTAGCCTCCAAGACTTTCAAATATGGGTCGGAAGTCAGGTGTAATGTTCAGCCTCGAGTTTGAAGAACAGACTTCAGTATTTTTGAGATATCTTGAGCTATAGAGCTCTGATCGATCTGATTCTTGAAGCGATGGATTCGTAAGACATAGAGGGACATTTCTCTAAAGTTTTTAAGGCAAAAAGGAAGGGGCAATTTTGGAAGTTTACTTAAAGGGGTTAACTTTATAGGCTTAAATAGAGGGGCATATGGGTCATTCCTCATTTATTAAATGACATGGCAATATAAAAGACAGTGGCTGTTGTATAAGGCATAAAGAAGCAAAGAAATGAAAGACTTAAGAAAATAAGAGAGAAGAGGGAAGGGAGAGAAAACTTCGGAGAAGAAAGAAGGGAGAGCTTAGGGTTTCGGATTTTTGGGGGTTCAAGCTCAGTTTTTTTCGTTGATTCATGAAGGAAAAAGATGGAAGGAGAAGAGAGCTTCCTTCCAAGCCTAATAAATCCAAAATGGTGAAAAGTTTGAGGTAAGAGAAAAGTTGAGCTTTGAGCTTTTCTTCGATTTATGGTTTAGAAATATAGAAAATGGTATGGGTTTGTGGAGTATGAAGTCAATTTTGATGATTGCTAAGTATGATGGGTTTAATTTGGGATTTTGAGAATTAGGGTTTATGCCCAAATTTGGAATTTGGGCCTTTTGGAAATTTGTAATTTAGAAAGCTTGAATATATGAGAGATTTATGTTTTCTAAGTTCAATTTGAGGATTAAGTTATTTATGATGTTGAATTTGGGTGAAATTGCTTTAAGTGAAGTTAAATTGGAAGAAAGAAGGAACCAATGGACAAAGTGGAGCTAGGAACAACTTTCTAGCATCGAATCGAGGTGGGTACCAGTTTATAATAGAATTTATAAGCCACTACTGCTTTCTTTCAATAAAGGGATTTTCTGATTTCAATTGCATCATAAGTGTTGCATCATTGTGTGAATGATTTCAAAAATCATCATTGATTCCATACATGAGCTTTTGATGAATTGCAAAATACATTTGTGTTATGCCTCGAAAGATTCCATGGCATTTCGTATATTCGAAAGAAAGAGCCTTCAATAAATGATATTGAGCTTGAACATGATAAAGGTTTGAAAAATTATGATTTCCGATTAGTTTTAAGAGCTTTTATAAAATATGGTTTTATGTAAAAGTTTGAAAACTTGTGATTTCTGCATAAATTCGGAAGTGTATAGAAAATATTGTTTATGGAAATATTTGAAAGTTTTGATTCCTAAAATGCTTTGAAATTGTCTAAAAATGGTTTATGCAAATGTTTGAAAATTTATGATTTCGAATACTTTGAAATTAGTTAGAAAATGTTGTTTATAAAAGTGGTTGAAAGATTTGATTTCAATGTCTAATGTTTATAAAAAAGTATTTGAAAATTATGATTTCCGACATTGTTTATAAAAGTGTTTGAAAAGTTTACGATTTCCAAACTTGTTTATAAAATGTTTGACAAAGTGTGATTTCAAATGCATTTGAAATTGTTTAGAAAATAAGGTTTATTTAAATGTTAAAAGTATGATTTTCAAAAGCGCTTGAAATTGTTTTAGAAACTGTTTTAAGAATTTATACAAGTTTTAAATGTTTGATAAATTAAGAAAATTTCTGAAGTTTGAAAAATGACACAAAGGCCCAATTTCTTGTCTTGAAATGATTTGGGAGATTGATTGAAAATTGAGAAAGTATTGAATTTTATTATTCCGAATATTTTGGAAAAGGGTTACGAGTTTTAAAATGAATTGAGAAATGAAGAAAGATTTTGAAATTTATTTAGTGATTTGGATTTAAGAAATTATGTAAAGTGTTAAATTCGTTATTTTCATTTAATTTGATAAGTTATGAAAATGTTTTGAATGTTTTAAGAAAATACAAGATTTATAAAATAAATAAATAAATAAAATTGAATAATGTGCTTTATGAACCTGTATACATTGATTTATGTCTTAAAGAAATCACTTGCATTCATTGTTCTGATGTTGATCCATACGTGATTACATTGTTGAATTGAGATTGAATAGGTTTATTGATGTGATAATGTTATGCCATTGGAGTGTGCCATGTCATTTTGATTTGAATGGAAAGAAGAAAAGAAAATGGAGGCATATCATTTTAATAAATGATCTTGACCATTGCTTATATGCTTTTGTGTGGGCGAGAGAGTTACGGATGGATAGTCACGTGCATGTCGACGTATAGTTATAGCCTTCTCCCGGCTACCAGCTTGAGGCAACGAGATCCTTGAGAAATCGGACTCGGATAGTTTACGGTATAAACTTCGATTTATCCGTTGTGTTTACGGAACTCTCGAGCCATGTGTTGTTGTGCATTGCTTATGTGATTGCCATTGCATCTATGAATTGTCAAGTTGATGCATTCATGTTTTATAAACTTATGGGTTTATGGCTGAAAGCCTAAAAATCATATGTTTTGCAAATGGAGATTTTAGCTACAAGAAGAGAAAAGAACCTTTTGAAAATGTGCTTTACGGTTTCAAAGAAATGTTTTCTAAGACCGTAAAAGAAAAAGAATTTCAAGGATTTTGTTTATATATTTGTTATAAATTGTTACCCACGAGTTATAAGCTCACCTCTTCATTCTCATCCACGGTGATGAGAAGAAGATCGGTGAAAGAAAATGAAGATTTCTATTTGCATGTGTTTATATTGTATTGTTGTTAAGTAAGATAGTGTTGAGAAATTCAAAATTTGTTGTGTATTATGTACTTTGGATTTTGGTGTTGATATTGTATATGGCCTGAATTGCCACGAGTGTATGAAGAGTAGTCATTCCGGGACATATGTGATTCTGAAATTGTGTATATAGTGAGTATAAGGTGTATGGATTTCGGAATTATGCATTGATTTAAGTTATGTTTGGGGTGTGTGTATGATTATGAATGTGATAATGTATTTTGGATTGAGTTTGGTTATGAAAGAAATGAAAAGGAAAGGAATAAGAAAGAAAGAAAAGAAAGGAAAAATTTATACCGGATTTAGAATGTCTTAAGGTTTCCAACGCGACAACGATTTCTAAGATTTTGTTCACGGATGTCGGTACTTGTGTTTCAGTTCGAATGCTTCTATTCGATTTGTGATTCGTGATCGTTTGTTTGGTTTGTCTCCGAGCCAATTCGATTTGACTTTGTTTGTATGCTTCGCTTCAAGTTGGCTTCGATTCGTTAATGATTTGTTTCTCTTTGTGATCAATCGTTTATTCGTTCGCCTTTTGTGATTAATTCGTCTCCGTTTTTTCGGTTGGGCGCGGTCTCGGATCGGGTCCCAACATTTGTGGTATCGAGCCCGATAATATGATCTTACTTGGGCGTATGTGTATAGTAAGCGGATAAGAGTTTGTGAGGATAAGATTGATCTTGTGAGAATGTGAGCATGATGTGTTTGTCTTTCATGAATTATTTGATGAATCTAAATGATTGTTTGATTGAGGTGATGAGTTATATGATTGAATTAGTGAGAGTGTGATATTGATGTGAATAAGTGTTCATGAATTATTCGAGGAATAACAGTGACTAATTGATTTAAGTGTCAAGAGTATGATTGATTTTAAGATTGTGTGTATGGAAATTAAGATTAGAAATTCATGATGAGTTTGGATGATTTGACTACGAACATATAGGAGATGCAATAGCAGAATACTTGAAAGATGAGATAAATGATAGAGATATATATGTATAGAAGTTCAAAAGGTTGATTTTGAATGGTGATTGGTTCATATTAAGGTTATTAAGAATTGGACCATTGACTTGTGTAAATATGTTAAGGAATATTGATTTGTGGGTATAGTAATGTTGACATGGAATTGGTGGTATTAGATACAAGAAGTGAAGGATATCTCAATAAGAAGGAAATTAAATAAGAAAAGTTTTTTATTATGATCTATTGGAGATAAATTAGTTAAGAGATTGTGATACTTGATAATGTCTTAGTAGGAATTTCGTGGACGAAATTCTTTTAAGAGGGGGAGAATTGTTAGACCCCGATCCTTAAGTGGCAAATTAGAGATATGAAATGAATTCAATAAGTATTTTCGGATATGAATTGTGTTATAGAAGTTTTTACGCCTTGAGGAAATTGATGAGAAAAGGAATTTATTGGTTTTGATGACTTTGAAGATTAGTCTTGGTTATGAATGTAACACCCCACTCCTGCATGACCCGAACCCGACATCGATGGTGATATCCGAGTTCATGCCCATGAGAATGGCGTGCTACATCACTCGGTCGATCAAAATTCGTATAAATAAATTTTTTCAAACATTCATTCCATCGAGCCATTTCCTTTTCTTTCATTTACACTAATGTGCTTGAAAAACGAGAGACAATTTGCATCAACGTGCATAGATAACCATTTTCGTTAATACAATCAGTTTGATTATTACAAATAGTCAACCATAAATTACAATAACCATTTTATGTACAAAAGAACCACATTGGCGATTACACATCCAATTAGTCATTTTGGAATACAATTCTATTGGACACTAATGCGATTTAAAACCGATCCCGATCTCTTCTCTGCTTCAATACCTAACAACGTTATCGCCTGTTGCCTAACGGGTATTTTTCTGAGTCCTGAAAAATAATTGTAAATTTTGGGTGAGTTTTGCGAACTCAGTGAGAAACCATCATCGATGGTTCACTCAACTCATGCATATTCAATCAATTTACTAAATAATACATACGATCACATTTCTCAAATGTAAGGCATTTCGCCTTTAACACAATTCATATTCAATCATTTATAGATGCAATGCACATGTGACACTTTTCATTTCATTTCATTGTTGTGAGCGTGTGCCTAAAATCGCCCCAAAGGATTTCGCACATTCGTTGAGCGCTGGCTCGAAAATATTGGGCTTGAAGCCACGATATATTGAGCTGAGACTCGAATACGTTGGACCCGAGGTCTGTGCGTTGAGTGAAAGCTCTCATATCGTTAGGCGTGATATGCCCTGAACGGGCTCTCCGGT
Source organism: Erythroxylum novogranatense (assembly GCA_029891385.1). Classification (NCBI taxonomy): domain Eukaryota; kingdom Viridiplantae; phylum Streptophyta; class Magnoliopsida; order Malpighiales; family Erythroxylaceae; genus Erythroxylum; species Erythroxylum novogranatense. The sequence goes on along the minus strand of CM057225.1, from coordinate 15,180,307 downwards.
CACAACCGCCTTTATCGATCATACTTTTATGCATGCAATGACGTGTTCCAATTCACATTCACAATCATTTTACATTTCAAAGACCAATTCCATTCCTTGGACCTTCGATCCGTAATTCAATCACTAATAAATTTCATATTCACAAATTATTCCATTGAAGCACCCATGCATAGTTACACACAAATAGCACTTCGATATCACATTCCAAATATTTCAGACACCTACGGTCCAAAATCGGTCAAAATCAAACACACATAACCCTCCATTATCTCCACATGACATAATTGAAAAATATTAAACACATAAAGGTTGAGGAACCAACTAGGTTACTCACCTGTATTTTCGAGCTAAAATTTGGCCGTCTCAGTGACGTCGGTGGACCGACGCTTCAAGTGTGACTCTATAACAGTGACAGTATACAAACATTATCAATTGTTCAATCAGAACTATATCAGAATGCACATGTAACACTTAGAAGGTGCACAATGCATGATCATGATATTCCCGTCCTTAATCCCATTTTTTTTCATCATAAAAATCTGTCTAAAAATTAGAAACCTATTGGCGCTGACGGTGCGCAATTCGGACCTCTATAGGTCCCCAATTAAACAAAACAGTAATTAGACAGACCCTTATCCGGACCCATGTCAATTTCCCGTCTAAAAATCCCGAATCTCTCAGAAAATGAAATTCAATATTCTATGAATCCGATGTCTCAAGAATCAGGTCAATCGGACGTCGGACGGAAGAGTTATTCACGAAAGAAACCAAAATTCACATTAAATGTATAACCCTTATTTCCTTCTTTGTTTTCCTGATTTCTAACCAAAATTTAATCTATCATATCCCTTTCTACACATTTCAGAAAAATGCAAACTATACCTTGTTGGAAAGATAATGAAACCCTCTACAATTCTCAAGAAGATTATAAAAATCAATTTCATCCTTAAGGGTGTTAAAAATCCAATCAAACCTACTGCCCACTCAAAACCTATCAAAACAGGGCAGTACATTGCAAATTCAGTAACTCTCTGATTCTTCAGTCAACAATTACACAATAATTAAGGAAGTAAGATCACAACGTTATCTACAACTTTCATGAACAATCCAAAATCAGATTCACTTGCTAACTATGTCAAACAATTCACCAAAGCATCAGCCCTCAGAATTTTCCCAATCTGAACAGCACATTTCACAATAGTATATCTCTTAGCAAAAATGTCACCAAATTCACTACCTTATATCACTGAAAAGATAAGATCTCAAACTTCAATTTTCATGAAGAACTTAACATCCAATTCGATTTCTAACAATTTCAAATCTGTTATACAAGTTTCTGTCATGATCAGCAGTTAACATCCTAATGCAGGTTCAGATTTTGAAAATCCATAACTCCCACATCTGATCTCTAAAACTTATATGCCATATACCATTTTCAAGATAAATTTGTCTTATAAAACTCTTCAGTAGATCCTAACACCAATTTAGTTCACACAAATTACTAAAATTCCTCCAAATCAGAATGTACACCAAATCTACCATTTCAACTAGGTTTCATTCAATGCATTAAAACAGCCAACAGTTATTGGTCCATAACTCCTACTAGACATATCGAAAAATTGCAAAATCATTTGCATTGGAAAGCTAACTTAATAGGCTTAAACTTTCATTTAGTCCATTTTTCCTAATTCCTTCTCAATTAATTTAGAAAAATTTGCAAAACTCATAGGTTATAAATCCGGACACTGTTCACATCATTTCCAGCAGTAACTTTCCAGGCCATATTTCACCCTCTTATAGCTAAAATTGGACAACACCTATTTCACACAAAAATGTAGCCAACAAACCAAAGTTTAAGTGGGCACAAACCTTGCCTAATTTACATATCTAAACAATGAGTTATGATCAAATCAGTATACTAGGTCAAAAATCAATTTCCAGCTTTACTTCTCCAATTCACTTCCTATCATACCAATTCAATTCCTACTACCATAGTCATCTCATTTTAACACAAAATCAGTACCTACAATATTCATACATTCACTAGGGCTAATACTCAAAATTTTGCAGCACTCAATTCTTCATTTCTAAGTAAAATCAATCATCCATTTGTATTCAAAATCAAGTTAAAAACACTCATTCATACTCCTTCATCAATTCATAACTAACCCTAACCTAACACCCACTAATTCAAGTCATATTAGTCATCAATTTAAGGCATCAATAATCATAATAAATGTACCAAACCTCCCATTAATTACTCCTAACTACCATGGCATTCAATTTCTAAATCAAATCATAAAGAAAGCTTAACAACAAAACTTACCTACTAGCTTTTCCAACCTTGAATTCCTTTCACCTCTTTACTTCCTACCTTCACTAATCACTTCTTCTACCACCATAATATATATTATATCATCATGGGAAGACTATAGCTTAGTGACAAGTAAGAGAGTTCTTGAGTGTTTGGAGGAAGATGAAAAGAAGAAGAAGCAAAAATCGATGGTGGTGGGAGAGATGAGTGTTTTAGGTGGAAAACAACAATCCAAGCAGTTAAAGCTTGTTTCCCTTCTTTCCTATAACCACAACCGTGGGTGAGTGATGATAAGAAGGCATTAATGAGAGGCTAGGTGGCTTTATGCCATTAGTCCAACAATGTAGATGAAAAGTCAACCTATTAATATTTTAATCAATTTAAACTTAGTCCAAAATTAATCCAATCAATTCCAATGACCATAATTTCAATCCCAAAATAATATACCTAATAATACAGTGCCAGTGGGTAGAAACTTTCACTACCGAAAATCGACTGGTTCGCCAATTGGCGATTTTTTTCCGGTCTGGGAATTTTCTCCGGAAAAATTCCTAAAAATCCCTTAAAATAGAAAACAATTTATGACACACTCATAATAATTTTTCAAACCCATTAACCACGTTAATCCCAATAAAATTATCTTAGGCACGCAAACTGGGAATATCATGTATGCATGCACAGTAATTTCATGTGCACAAATATGAGTGTGGACCAATCCTATTATGCATGAGCAATCCTATGAAAACCCAATCTAGCTCATCCTATGCCAATTTACTATTCTACTCTTCCAATTGAGGGTGGGATGTTACAATGAAAGTTTAGGTGGATGAGATGATTGAAATGAAAGTTGAAAGTAAGAAATAATTAGTGAAAGTGTTATATTTTGAAGAAAATTAAAAAGTTTGACTTTTTGAAGTAAAAAGTTAACTTTTGGTTTAGGCAAAATTTGAGGAAATGATCTTCATGAAATTGTAGCTTATGTTGAGAGCTTTTCGTAGCCATAAAGTATGCTATTTTTCGATATCGGGATTGAAAGTTATGATCTTTGAAAGTTAAGTGTATTTTGCTTTGGTTTTGGAAAATGCTCTAAGTGTAGGATGATATATGTTGTGTTTTAAGGCGATTTTCGTACTGATGTGGTTTGAATTGGAGTAAATAGTTACGTGAAAGTTATAGAGAATTTGAATAGCTTTAAAATGATGTATGATATGTGATTTTTGGTTGTGGAGGTTGAAAGATATGATAATGTGAAATTTGGATATTGCGTAGGTGATGGATATCAGGGCAGAAACTTCGATTGAAAAATTAACTTAGATAGAGGTTGAAGTTGTTTTGGAGTTCTTCATGAACATTGTAGAGCTTGTTTTTATCTTTCTATTGATATAAAGCACGAAAAATATTGGACAAGGGAGTAGAAAGTTATGATTTTAGAAGTTACGATCTTTGTTTAGTGTGAAGTCGATCGACCAGTCAGCTTTGTGTGGAGTTTTGACCCATTTAGAGGTCGATCTGATTCTTAAGGCCTTCATAAAAGTTGTAGAGGGTTCTTTTACCTTTCCATAGACACCAAGTTTGTCAAATTTGGAGTTCTGGATCTAAAGTTATGATGTTTACAAGTTTTGGTACTGTTGAGGAGTTTATCGATCGGTCACCTTGTAGCAAACTTTTGATTCCTTTAGTGCCCGAGTTTGCCTTTGAGTCCTTCTTGAAAATGGTAGAGCTGTCTCTTAGCTTTCCAACGAAACAAACCGCGTGTCATTTGGAGCTCGGAGTCAAAAGATATGAAAGTTTGAAATTTAGTGGTCGGATCACGTGGTCGATCGCTCGGCGAAAGCAACAACTTAGCGTTGAGCTTGTACATGAAAGTGACCCGCTCGGCAGTTGGTCGATCAGCCCGCGGGGTAAAATTTCAGCCGACCGACCTCTTTTCTTTGTTTTGGCCATAACTTCTTCGTTCGACATCCGATCGACCTGATTTTCGAAGCGTTGGATTCCTAAGACATTTTTCTATCTTTTCATACTAGATTGACCAGTTTTGGAATTAAATTGAAAAAGGTGCATTGAAACAAAGTGAGCTGATCAGTTGTAAAAGTTTGAACAGTATTCAGTATTTTGGATATATCTTGATCTCTAGAGCTCAGATTGAGTTCATTCTTATTTCTAATTAAACTAGAGACATGGGGATACAAATGTTATGAAGGAGCCAATCGACAATGTAGCCTTTAAGACTTTCAAATACGGGTCGGAAGTTAGGTATAGAGTTCAGTCTCAGCTTTGTAATGGTATGAGCAGTGTTCAGTATTTTGGAGTTATATCGGTAGCTAGAGCTCCGATCGATCTGATTCTTTTTGTAAATTAAACTAGAGACATAGATCTATAAATGTTATTAAGGAGCCGATCGACTATTTGTTAGAGTAGTGCCCTGAAGGCAATCGCCTTTAGCGTATTTTGTACAAAGTTGTGTACACACTTTATGAATAAATAAAGAAAGGCATATTTCATTAACTTGTTGTTCATTAATTATGAATGGATATTGATCTATAAGCAAATTAATGAAGTCCATGATATATGACATAGCATGAAGGAAATTGTGATGTGATCATACTAAAGATTCCTATCATGTGCAATTATGTCGATATCTAAATTATCCTAGTCATAGGATTCTTGAGGCGGACATCGGTAATCCGGAGAGACTAGTACATCTCAAGCTCCTTGATTTGATCAAGCAGTGGATCTCAGAAGCTATAAATATGAGATATTTAGGGTTGAGATGTGGATGCTTACTAGAGGTAGTAAGTACATTGGATGACCTGCTATGAGATCATCACATGGATGTCCTATTCTAATGTCAGTGATAATCTCATCATAACAATGGTGCAAGTATCCTTAGACTTGAGGTGCTCAAGGATATCTTGGATACTGATTCTGTGATTTGACTCCATTCCTTGTTGCCTTACAGAGGTCGCTCATATGGTGATGATTGGGTACAGCTTGAGGTATTCGAAGGTAATTGAGTAGTCAATAGAGGATTCACCACTTTTGTTATAGCAAAAGATGATATCCATGGCCTCTTGTCAGGGTCATTACTTGGAAGTCTCTGGCCGGAGCATATATGTCATGAAGAATGTCTTCATTGACATATAAAGTAATGAGTCCCAAGACAAGAACTGATATCACTTGGACTAGATTTGACGTAGTCAGTCTAGTAAGAGTTGACACATTGCCCATACTCATAACCAAGTGGGGTATAGCATGGTGAAAGGACGAATTGCACGGTAATTGTCTATGGAAAGGTTCGTGATATGGTTCATGATGAATACATGTTCATTCGTCAAACCAATTACTTTCCGGTCAATTGGGGGTCATGATGTATTGCTAGATACCGCTCATGACTTGCTTGGATTAAGTGTTAATCTAAGTGGCCAACATAACCGGGAACCTAATGGGTCACACGCATAAGAGTGTCTCAGAGAATTCGTAAAATAGTTTTGGACAGAGTTCCAATATTTGGAGAGCAAAAGGATTAAATGGATCCCGATGAGATCGAGATATGTCTCGATGAGATCGCGACATCGATATTGCTGAAAAAGGTTTTCGGGGGTTTTTCCCATACCGGGACCCGGTAGGCCGGTAGGACCGACCCCAGTGTGACTGGACCACTTCAGCATTTATATATATATATATATATGTTATACGTGGATGAAGAAGCATGAGAAGCTTCTTTGATATGCCTTGTCACCATAAGCATTAAATGTCCTTAAAAGATTAAAAGACAAATGGCAAAGTGTGAGAGGAAGGGGGATGATCGTGGGTTTAAACAAAACCTAAAAGGTTTTGGAAGTAGAAATGTTCGTGGGTTTTAGAAAAGAGAAGAACGAAAGGGTTTTGAAAAGTGTTTTTAAAATCCAAAGTTCTTCATCTCTTCTCCATCGATCATCACTCTCCAAGCTTCATTTGTCTTCATCGTGATTCCAAGCTCTCCAAGAAAAAGGTAAGATCTAGCAGTCTTCAACTTGTTCTAGCTATTCCCGGGTCAAAGGGTTTGTCCCGATTAGGTTCTCTGATCTCTGCATGGATACCGTTAGAGACGGTCTCCTTTGGCCGTTATGGTTTGAGTTGGTTGTATAGACACATGGATCCTGGCTTTCGGGAAGGTCCCGGAACAAAAATTTTTGTTTTCCGCACTGTGGGCATGTGATGCTTACACCGGGATTTTCCTACAGTGGTATCAGAGCCACTTGTGTCGTATATAACGAAGAAACCATGACTAGGTCGGAGTTGCCTATTGCTTGTGACGATAATGCATATTGATTGTGTGAATTTCGAATTCAATATAGAAATATATTTTTCAAAATTTTCTTGCCCAGATATGTTCACAAGATGTTGTTGCATATGTCTGTGGAAGCTCAGAATTTATCAATGTGATTTGGTATGGTTTTGCTAATTTATTCCCCAATGTTCTGGTTGTTGTCTTTGTGCACATTTAATGAACAGGCATGCTTATAAATTCGAGAATAAATTGTAGAAAAATTTTTTTCGGATTTGCTTTCACCAACATGTCTCTAAGATGTTTAAGAATGTCTATGAGAATGGAAAAATGTTTTCGAGGTGATTTATTATTTATTTGAGAATTTATTGTGTGCTGCTGGGAATAACTGTGTTGAGGAACACAGATTGTACATTGGCTTTGTTGCTGAGGTTGGATGAGTTTTTGTTGGAAATAAATCCTGAAAACATTCATGGAACATGTTGTGAACATGTTGTAACCTCTGTAATTTTATCAGAATTTATTGAAATTTTTTCAATGAGTTTTTCAAGCAAAACACAGAGCTTGGCAGTTTTGAGAAAGTTGCTGGAGCTGTTTTGTTTGGAATGATAAATTGTTTATTTCTCAATTCCAATGCCTTGGATCATTTTTAATGTGATTAAAAATGTGTTATATTGATGTTGTATGTTTTCAAAATTGAATTTCTTGAAATTGGATTTCCAAAAATTTTCGGATGTCAAATGTGTCACATTAGCGTCTCGTTAGTGCATTTCCTTGTCCTGATTATTTTGGCCGTCACAAATTTTGTGACCAGTGCCGAAGTAATCTTGATAAAGTTTAGACTACCTAGAGATACTTAGGGTGATAGTTTGATATTCTCAAATTATTTGGAGATCTGAATGAATAAGAGTATATTCATTGATTTCAAGTACATTTATACATGGTAAGCATGGAACAATGAAAGTGTTTCATTGGTACATCATAATAAAGTGTATTACACTTGGTATTGTGAATTGAAACTGCACGGATTGAGAAATTAGCCGATTAGATAGCAATTCCACATGGATAAGTCGACTTATAAAGATACAAGTCGACTTGTTCGTACATTGTAGACGCATAAGTCGACTTGCACAATGGTACAAGTCGACTTGTTTGTGCACAGCTGCATAAGTCGACTTACATATGCATAAGTCGACTTACACACTAGCATAAGTCGACTTACACATATACAAGTCGACTTACAACATGCAAAGGTGGGATGATGGATGATTTTAGGTATAGATTCAACGTTATTGATGAAATACCCTAAATCATTCCATATAGTCATGGTGACTATAATCCTACGGCTTGGAGGAGAAGAAGATGAGACCTGAAAACCCTCACCCATCATATGAAAACTAACGCCTTCCATTAATATAGGGAGAACCAGAGTTCTTATAGAGTTGGGTTGTTGGGTAAACCCAAGCTCACTCTATACGGATATGTTCGAATCATGAAAATAAGATTTTCGGATTAATGGGTCGGTTTTCACTAGAAGCGTTGATTTGTTGAGTAAACTCAAGGTCAACGTGGACAGAGGCGAAATTGGGTAGTGTGCATCAGATGTACGCGCATCAAGAGTTGATAACCCAATGTGTGTGCATACATCACGAGTTGATAGCACTAGTTGATAGTTGCATCTATGAAGCAAATGGTATGACCGATACCTGCCGATAGAGCTAAGGTGGCTTGTTGGGTAAACCCAAGGTCATTTTAGTAATGTCGGATATCTATGATGCAATTGGTATGACCGATACCTACCGATTGACCTAAGGTGGCTTGTTGGATAAACCCAAGGTCATTTTAGTAATGTCGGATATCGACCCACTAGGACATTTTGTCATAATGTTTCTTGGATTCGTACTGAGGGTTATGGATTCTTTGAAACTAGTGGGAGCCATATGCATGTCATTCAAGTCCTTATAATCATGCATGTAATTCTACTCTAACATTCTTTCTCTCTTTCCCTATAGGTTATTGAAAATGACTTCCAGTGTGAACTTGCGCTCGCTTATGGACTCCAACAAATTAACTGGACCAAATTTTCTCGATTGGATGAGAAATCTGAGAATTGTTCTCAGGTTTGAGGAACTGGGATATGTCCTAGATGTTCCACTTCCTGATCCACTTGTTGTCGATGCTTCTGATGAGGATCGGAAAGTTTATCGTAAGCATCTCAAAGGAAGTGCAGCCAAGAACAAAACCAAAGAAACTGCACCAAAAGGAACTTGCTTCCATTGTGGCAAGACTGGCCACTGGAAGCGAAACAGTAAAGTCTATCTGGAAGAATTGAAGCAGAAGAAGGCATCAGATGCCTCGACTTCTTCAGGTATGTTTGTCATTGAGGTTATCTTGTTTACGACCATAACATATGGGTATTAGATACGGTTGTGGCTCACATATGCAATGATATCTGCAGGGCCTCGTGGATGATGAGATGTATCGTGAAGGAGAACTAGACTGCGTGTGGGAAATGGAGCAAGAGTTCTTTGCATTAGCCGTAAGGCACTTACTTTTGTCACTTCCCACCGGGCTTGTAATTAAATTGGATGAATGTTATTTTGTACCAGTATTAACAAAGAACATATTATGCATTTCTTGTTTAAATAGAATGGTTTCTATTTGACTTTTAGTAACAATGGTTGTTCTATTAGTTTGAATGGAATGCTTTATGGTAATGGTACATTATGCAATGGAATTTACATATTAGATATGTCACATTCAATTATGAATGTCAATGACACGAAAAGACATAAACGAGATAATTTAAAATCAACTTACTTATGGCATTGTCGCCGGCCATATAAATGAGAGACGATAGCTAAGCTCCATAAGAGTGGTAGTTTAGGGTCATTTGATTATGAATCATATGACACATGCGAATCTTGTTTATTAGGCAAGATGACTAAATTATCCTTTAAGGGAAAGGGTGAACGAGCGACTGGAGTATTAGACCTAATATATTCAGATGTATGTGGTCCGATGTCCATCCATGCCAGAAGTGGTTGTCTTTACTTCATTACCTTTATTGATGATTATTCTCGATATGGGTACCAGATCGATGAGATACAAATCAAGCATTTGAAAAGTTCAAACAATTCAAAATGAAGTAGAAAACCAACTTGGGAAAAGTATCAAGACATTACGATCGGATCGTGGTGGGGAATACTTAGACCAAGAGTTTTGGATTATCTCGGAGATAATGGGATTTTATCTCAATGGACTCCTCCTTACACACCACAAATAATGGTGCGGCGAGAAGGAGAAATCGAACCTTGTTAGACATGGTACGATCAATGATGGGCTTTGCAAAGTTACCAAAATCCTTTTAGGAATATGCAATCGAGACAATTGTTTACTTGTTAAACGAGTTCCATCAAGACAGTTGATGTTACTCCATATGAGATGTGGACTAACAAAGACCCTATATTACTCATTTGAAAGTTTGGGGTTGTCACCTTATGTGAAGCGCACTCGGTCGAGATAAACTTGATGCAAAGTCGACAAGTGTTTGTTCGTAGGATATCCTAAAGAAACAATAGGATATCAATTTTACCATCTTGAGGAACAAAAGGTGTTTGTTTGAAGCATGCTGTCTTTAGAAAGAGTTTCTTTTACAAGAAGGCGGTGGGAGCAAAATTGAGCTTGAAGAAGTTCGAATGCTCGAGCAGACGCAGATCAATCGCTCAACTCAAACTGTGACTCATACGGATGAAGTAATAGTTCAACCTTCTACAACACACGAAGTTCGGTGGGTCACGTAGGATACGCTCTGTTCCCGAGAGATATGGATTTCTCGTGAATGAACAGAATGACGTATTGCTCATAGAAGATGATGAGCCTACAACCTATGAAGAGGTTATGAAGAGTTCAGATTTTGAGAAATGGCTTCAAGCCATGAAGGCTGAAATGGATTCCATGTATGAAAACCAAGTATAGACTTTGGTTGAGGCACCCGAAGGAATCAAACCTATAGGGTGCAAATGGGTTTTCAAAAAGAAAACCGACATGGATGGTAATGTAATTACCTATAAAGCAAGGCTTGTGGCTAAAGGCTTTCGTCAAAGACAAGGAGTTGACTACGACGAGACCTTTAGCCCAGTAACAATGCTTAAATCCATTAGAATACTCCTAGCCATTGCCACTCATTATGATTATGAGATATGGCAAATGGATGTGAAGACAACTTTCCTAAATGGAAATCTAGCTGAGGATGTGTATATGACACAACCTGAGGGCTTCACCTCCTATGATGGCGAAAAGGTATGCAAGCTATAGAAATCCATCTATGGATTGAAACAAGCATCCAGGAGTTGGAATATCCGTTTTGATGAGGTAATCAAAGAGTTTGGTTTCTCACAAAATCCGGATGAACACTGTGTGTATAAGAAGGTTAATGGGACTGCAATCGTATTCCTTGTGTTGTATGTAGATGACATATTATTGCTAGGAAACGATGTCTCTATGCTACAATCAATGAAGATTTGGTTGTCTAAACAATTTGCCATGAAAGACCTTGGTGAAGCAACTTACATCCTTGGGATAAGGATCTATAGAGATAGATCAAAAAGGTTGCTTGGTCTTTCACAATCAACGTACATAGACAAGATGCTAAAAAGGTTTAGCATGGAGCAATCCAAGAGAGGGTACCTTCCCGTGACTCATGGGATAACACTCTCGAAATCTATCTGTCCTAAGACACAAGATGAGATGATGCGCATGAGTATGATCCCGTATGCATCTGAGGTAGGATCTATCATGTATGCTATGCTATGTACGAGACCCGATGTATCATATGCTCTAAGTGTTACGAGCAGATACCAATCGGATCTGGTGAGGGTCATCGGGTTCTTTGTCAAGAATATCCTCAAGTACTTGCGAAGGACTAAGGATGTTTTCTTGATATATGGAGATGGAGATCTCAAAGTGGCGGGTATATAGATGCCGCTTTTCAATCGATAAGGATGATTCCAAATCTCAATCAGTTATGTATTCACACCGAATGGCGGGCGGTCGGTTGGAAGAGTTTCAAACAAGAGGCATTGCCGATTCAACGATCGAGGCGAGTACATTGCCGCTTGTAGCAAAAGAAAGGAAGAAGTTTGGATCAGAAAGTTCATTACTGAACTTAGTGTGGTTCCTAGCTGTGATGGGCCCATGCAATTGTATTGTGACAACAATGGGGCTATTGCGCAGGCGAAAGAACCAAGGTCTCATCAACGATCCAAACATGTACTCTGCATATATCATCTGATCAGGGAGATCATAGGACGAGGTGATGTCCAGATCGAGAGAATTCCCACCGAGCAGAATATTGCTGATCCATTGACAAAGCCATTATCACAAAAGAGTTTTGATTCTCATGTACTACTTTATGGTATTAGATATCAAGGCGATTGGCTTTAGGTCAAGTGGGAGATTGTTAGAGTAGTGCCACAAGGCAATCGCCTTTAGCGCATTTTGTACAAAGTTATTATACGCACTTTATGAATAAATAAAGAAAGGCATATTTCATTAACTTGCTGTTCATTAATTATGAATGGATATTGATCTATAAGCAAACTAATGAAGTCCATGATATATGACATAGCATGAAGGAAATTGTGATGTGATCATACTACTGAGATTCCTATCATGTGCAATTATGTCAGTATCTAAATTATCCCTAGTCATAGGATTACTGAGACTGGACATCGGTAATCCGGAGAGACTAGTACATCTCAAGCTCCTTGATTTGATCAAGCAGTGTGTAACATCCCACCCCCTCCTGGAAGGGTAAAATAGTAAAGTTGGCATATGATGAGATTAATTAGGAATAATTATTACTGTTCATGCATAACAGATTGATACGATATCAATTGTGTATCTGAATTACTGATAAATGCATTCATGACATTCCCGGAAATTGGGCCTAAAGCAATTTTATTGGAATTAATGGGATAATTGAGGTTGGAAAATTGTTTGGACTGCACCATAAATGGTTTTACATTTTTTGGGATTTATAGGAATTTTTCAGGAATTTTTCTGGAATTTTCCGGAGAAAATTCCCGGACCGGCAAAATCGCCGGTAACTGGCCTAAACGTGTTTTGGGGTGTTACATTTAGGTGGTATCAGAGCCCAGTAGTACGTAATGTATCTGGGCACAGTTTGGAACATAGGTTTCATGCATTTGAGTCGTGTCATTGCAGACCGTGGTAACTGATCCCTAGTCAGAGTCACACGAGGATAAAGTCTAAGGGTGCATAAGTGTCAAGTGATTAAGTGAGAGAAGAGTGATACTGGATTAGAGTGTAAATCCCTAAAAGGGGAGAATCAATTAGGAAAGGATAAAGGAAAAATGGATAAGAAGATTGAAATTGTACTGGGTTGGAAACCCTCATATGTGATAACAGAATGACTGTGTTGGCCTAGACTGATTAAGAATTTCCGAATTAAATTGACAATATTATGGTGACAGAAAAATGCAGATGTTGAGAATCGAGAGATTCATTAGAGATATGGGAAGTTTATTGGTTATAGTAGATCTAAGCGAAATTAAAAAGCCCGGGATAGTTAGGTAATTACAGTTCTGACTGTATATGACATGAAAGGGGGAAATATTGGAATTGAGTAAAATGTAGATGGTCCAATCGGGCATATTTTGATTCACTGTATTCAAGTTAGAGATTAGTAGAGTTTATAGGCAGATGATAATAGCGAAATGGAAAGAAGCTCAATAAAATCAGAACGGTTTATTGAGAACTGAAAGAATCGAAAAGGAAAGATGTTCAATTACCTATTTGAGTGAGATAAAAGTGTCTGAGATAGATGAAATGAATTCGGAAATGGTTATGAACTAGACCGCATAAGTTTGAGACTGAAATTGTTAGGTGATTATGGTGCTTGAGGTTGGAAATTAGTATGATAAAATCGTAAAGGAAAAGACAGATGATGATTTCTCTTGATGGTGTATCGGAAATCTTGAATTAGGTGTATATGGACACAAAATGGTAAATGGATAGGTATATAGATAGAGATAAAATGGAGTGGTATCAACGATTTTGTCGGGTATTGGGGACTGTGAACACCGATCATAAACTATTTGAGGAAAATAGAAGATAAGTAGCAGAAAAATGAATAAAAAATAGGAATAAAGATCATAAGATGAGAAGCCAAATTGTTATGACCTTACAAGGTCAAGTTACGAATCTGATAGGGAATGAGACATACAGGTTTAATGATATGGTGAGAATGAAATAAAGATCTTGAAAAGAATGAAATCACAATAGCGGTATATGAAAAGAGTTATTGTATTTAAGTCGATTCTTGTTGGGGATATCTATTGACAAGAATGTTGATTGTGATTAATGAAATGTATGTGATGTATATGGAAATCATAGAGGAAATGAGCGGTAAATGTTTAGAGTGATTTTAAGTGTGAAGTTCTTAAGAGGTTAAAGTAAGACAAAAGTGGATCGAGTGTGCCTCTATGAGAGGAAATGAAAATGATTACGTATCGCTTATTTAATTGAGGATGTGTATAAGCGGAAAGGAGTTTTAAGGAAATCTGAATTGTATGGGTTACAAATTGGTTTCCTGATAAAGTGCTATGGTATAGATTCTTGAATAACCGTGAAAGAAAGTGTTTAAGTGATCATCATAAGGAACCTTCGTGAAAGGAATGTTCGATATTTAAATTATGGCATAAAATTGTTCTAATTGAGATTGTATGTATAGTAAAGAAGGATTGAAACACAATTAGGAATAATCATTGGTTGATGAGACTTTTGTGGACAAAATTAAAAGTGAAATTGGGTCATAGCTCATACTGCTGAGATTATCTGCACTGTATGTACAGAAATGTAAAGTATCCAACATAAGTGAAATTCTAATTGGAGGTAATCTAATTGCAATGTAAAGTGAATCGATCTCCGCTTATGATGTAAAGCTGTTGAGAATCTAGATTTGAAACGAAGAATAAAAGAGTCCCGAACTGAGAATTGAGAGACTAAAATAAAAAAATGGCAATTTTTGGAGGTTTAAATATGGATGACAAGGTATCAACATATGTTGATATGAATGATATGAAAACAAATTAGAAGAGAAAATGAAAAAAAAGAGTAACTGAATAGAGACAAGAGGGTCAACAAGGGAAACTGACAATGAGGTGATGTAGTGACACCTTCATAAAGAAATTGTAGATACACTCAGTGTAGACTCAATGAAAAGGGTAAAAGATATACGGTAACGTCAATAAGACCCTAATAGGGAATTATGCGAGGCAGGTTTCCGTATATATATATATATATATTTATTTTTATTTTTGATTATTTTTTGATATTAAATGGTACAATTGTTCTTTTGTCAATTTCTTTCCCGTCTGACGTCCGATTGACCTGATTCCAGAGGCATCGGATTCGTTGAATATTTAATTTCATATTATGAGAAAACGGAATTTTAGACGGCAATTTGACGTAGCCTATCGACGGAACTTGTAAACACTGCTTTATTTAATTTGGGACCTATAGAGGTCCGAATTATGCACCGTCAGCGCCTATGGATTTCTAAATTTTGATAGAATTTTATTATGGGAAAATATTGAATTAGGACCGGGAATTCATGAACATGCATATCTCATCAACATGAGCACAAATTTCATATTTAGTGACTCGTACTTTTCTCGATTCATATAGAGGTCCAATTGAGCGTCGATTGACCGACGTCACAGAGGCTTTCCGCATTAGCTCGAAGTAATAGGTGAGTAACCTAGTTGGTTTCTCAAATTTCTGGTTGTTTACATGCTCAACGTGAATTACGTGCAAAGGTGAATTGTATGATTTCTGGCATGTATAAAAGTGGATGATTGTATTGTATGATTTTACTGTACTGAATGATACTGATATTGATAGACTGGGCTTTATAGCCACCATACTGAACACTGCTATACTGGGCTTTATAGCCATATCGTGGATTCACTGATACACCGGGCTTTATAGCCAAACACCGTCACGCCAAACATCAGTACATTTATCATCTATCGCATCGCATGCATAATTGCATGATCGATAATGGACGTGCCTAAGTTGCTATTTTACCGATAAGAGCTTGAGCTCTCATATCGCATTGACCGCCACGAGCCCGAGGGAGAAATCACGATCGTCCCCACCGAACACCGATCGAGCACTTGGGCAATCTTGAATAATCGGAAAGAGTCACATATGCATTGCATTTGCACAAATGACTGCTCGTGATATATACTGCTTTCATAATGGTATGAATTATTGTGAATGGTTTCATATTACTTGTAAATTATTCTTGATCGCCATCGGTAATTGATTATTCTTGTCTTATCTTTATCAGACGCCATGTGCGTAATGCATGATTTGAGTGAACCATCGATGATGGTTTCACCGAGTTCGCAAAACTCACCCAAAATTTGCATATATTTTCAGGTCTGAAGAATACCCCTTGACACGGAGTATGTCTCTCAGACGGCAGTAAAGGTTAGAAGTCGGGATCGGTTAGGTATGCGCATTAGTGTTTTAGTAAATTGTATTCGCAATCATCTTTGATAACAAGGCATTATATTTTCTTGAGCCATTGTGATAGTAATATTTTACTTGCATTGATGATTGTAATTATGATGGATGACTGTAATAAGCGAAGCAGATTCTATTAAACACGGATTTTATTTACTTACTTGTGTTTGCCGTGTGAACGTGGAGTTAATGGCTACAAAAAGAAAAAAAAGTGTATCTTGAATTTTAAATCGATGATGTAAGACGTCACTCTCGTGGGGCGCGGACTCGGATATCACTAACGATATCGGGTTGGGTCTTACGGAGTGGGTGTTACTGATGGATCTCGAAAGTCGTAAACATGAGATATTTAGGGTTGAGATGTGGATGCTTACTAGAGGTAGTAAGTACATTGGATGACTGCTATGATATCATCACATGGATGTCCTATTCTAATGTCGTTGATAATCTCATCATAGCAATGGTGCAAATATCCTTAGACTTGAGGTGCTCAAGGATATCTTGAATCTTGATTACGTGCTTTGACTCCATTCCTTGTTGCCTTACGAGAGGCGCTCATAGGGTGGTGATTGGGTGCAGTTTGAGGTATTCAAGGTAATTGAGTAGCCAATAGAGGATTCACCACTTCGTGATAGCGAAGATGATATCCATGGCCTCTTATCGGGGTCATTACTTGAAGTCTCTCGTCGGAGCATATATGTCATGAAGAATGTCTTCATTGACATATAAAGTAATGAGTCCCGTGACAAGAACGATATCACTGGACTA
The DNA here is from genome assembly GCA_029891385.1 of Erythroxylum novogranatense. NCBI lineage: Eukaryota > Viridiplantae > Streptophyta > Magnoliopsida > Malpighiales > Erythroxylaceae > Erythroxylum > Erythroxylum novogranatense. The sequence goes on along the minus strand of CM057225.1, from coordinate 15,163,400 downwards.
GATTTGGCGTAGTCGATCTAGTAAGAGTTGACACATTTCCCATACTCATAACCAAGTGGGGTATAGCATGGTGAAAGGACGAATTGCACGGTAATTGTCTATGGAAAGGTTCGTGATATGGTTCATGATGAATACATGTTCATTCGTCAAACCAATTACTTTCCGGTCAATTGGAGGTCATGATGTGTTGCTAGATACCGCTCATGAATTGCTTGGATTAAGTGTTAATCTGAGTGGCCAACATAACCGGGAACCTAATGGGTCACACGCATAAGAGTGTCTCGGAGAATTCGTAAAATAGTTTTGGACAGAGTTCCAATATATGGAGAGAAAAAGGATTAAATGGATCCCGATGAGATCGAGATATGTCTCGATGAGATCGTGACATCGATATTGCTGAAAAAGGTTTTCGGGAGTTTTTCCTATACCGGGACCCGGTAGGTCGGTAGGACCGACCCAGTGTGACTGGACCACTTGAGTATTTATATATATATATATATATATATATATATATATATATATATATATATATATATATATATGTTATACGTGGATGAAGAAGCATGAAGCTTCTTTGATATGCCTTGTCACCATAAGCATTAAATGTCCTTAAAAGATTAAAAGACAAATGGCAAAGTGTGAGAGGAAGGGGGATGATCGTGGGTTTAAACAAAACCTAAAAGGTTTTGGAAGTAGAAATGTTCGTGGGTTTTAGAAAAGAGAAGAACAAAAGGGTTTTGAAAAGTGTTTTTAAAATCCAAAGTTCTTCATCTCTTCTCCATCGATCATCACTCTCCAAGCTTCATTTGTCTTCATCGTGATTCCAAGCTCTCCAAGAACAAGGTAAGATCTAGCAGTCTTCAACTTATTCTAGCTATTCCCGGGTCAAAGGGTTTGTCCCGGTTAGGTTCTCTAATCTCTGCGTGGATACCATTAGAGACGGTCTCCTTTGGCCGTTATGGTTTGAGTTTGTTGTATAGACACATGGATCCTGGCTTTCGGGAAGGTCCCGGAACAAAATTTTTTGTTTTCCGCACCGTGGGCATGTGATGCTCACACCGGGATTTTCCTACACTATTGAGCCTCTAAGACATCCAAATTCGGGTCGGAAGTTAAGTGTAGAGTTCAGTCTCAGTTTTGTAATGGCTGAACCGACTTCGGTATTTTGGATATATCTTGAGCTATAGAGCTCTGATTGAGTTGATTCTTTTTGGAAATTAAAATAGAGACATGGGGCTACAAATGTTATGAAGGAGCCGAGCTATAAGGTAGCCTCCAAGACTTTCAAATATGGGTCGGAAATCAGGTGTAATGTTCAGCCTCGAGTTTGAAGAACAGACTTCAGTATTTTTTAGATATCTTGAGCTATAGAGCTCTGATCGATCTGATTCTTGAAGCGATGGATTCGTAAGACATAGAGGGACATTTCTCTAAAGTTTTTAAGGCAAAAAGAAGGGACAATTTTGGAAGTTTACTTAAAGGGGTTAAGTTTATAGGCTTAAATGGAGGGGCATATGGGTCATTCCCCATTTATTAAATGACATGGCAATATAAAAGACAGTGGTTGTCGTATAAGGCATAAGGAAGCATAGAAATGAAAGACTTAAGAAAATAAGAGAGAAGAGGGAAGGGAGAGCAAACTTCGGAGAAGAAAGAAGGGAGAGCTTAGGGTTTCGGATTTTTGGGGGTTCAAGCTCAGTTTTTTTCGTTGATTCATGAAGGAAAAAGATGGAAGGAGAAGAGAGCTTCCTTCCAAGCCTAATAAATCCGAAAATGGTGAAAAGTTTGAGGTAAGAGAAAAGTTGAGCTTTGAGCTTTTCTTCGATTTATGGTTTAGAAATATGGAAAATGGTATGGGTTTGTGGAGTATGAAGTCAAATTTGATGATTGCTAAGTATGATGGGTTTAATTTGAGATTTTGAGAATTAGGGTTTATGCCCAAATTTGGAATTTGGAGCTTTTGGAAATTTGTAATTTAGAAAGCTTGAATATATGAGAGATTTATGTTTTCTAAGTTCAATTTGAGGATTAATTTATTTATGATGTTGAATTTGGGTGAAATTGCTTTAGGTGAAGTTAAATTGGAAGAAAGAAGGAACCAATGGACAAAGTGGAGCTAGGAACAACTTTCTAGCATCGAATCGAGGTGGGTACCAGTTTATAATAGAATTTATAAGCCACTACTGCTTTCTTCCAATAAAGGGATTTTCTGATTTCAATTGCATCATAAGTGTTGCATCATTGTGTGAATGATTTGAAAAATCATCATTGATTCCATACATGAGCTTTTGATGAATTGCAAAATACATTTGTGTTATACCTCGAAAGATTCCATGGCATTTCGTATATTCGAAAGAAAGAACATTCAATAAATGATATTGAACTTGAACATGATAAAGGTTTGAAAAATTATGATTTCTGATTAGTTTTAAGAGCTTTTATAAAATATGGTTTTATGTAAAAGTTTGAAAACTTGTGATTTCCGCATAAATTGGAAGTGTATAGAAAATATTGTTTATGGAAATATTTGAAAGTTTTGATTCCTAAAAATGCTTTGAAATTGTCTAGAAAATGGTTTATGCAAATGTTTGAAAATTTATGATTTCCGAATACTTTCGAAATTAGTTAGAAAATGTTGTTTATAAAAGTGGTTGAAAGATTTCGATTTCCGAATGTCTAATGTTTATAAAAAAAAGTATTTGAAAAATTATGATTTCCGACATTGTTTATAAAAGTGTTTGAAAAGTTTACGATTTCCAAACTTGTTTATAAAAATGTTTGACAAAGTGTGATTTTCGAAATGCATTTGAAATTGTTTAGAAAATAAGGTTTATTTAAATGTTGAAAAGTATGATTTTCGAAAGGCGTTTGAAATAGTTTTAGAAACTGTTTTTAAAATTTATACAAGTTTTAAATGTTTGATAAATTAAGAAAATTTCTGAAGTTTCGAAAAATGACACAAAGGCCCAATTTCTTGTCTTCAAATGATTTGGGAGATTGATTGAAAAATTGAGAAAGTATTGAATTTTATTATTCCCAAATATTTTTAGAAAAGGGTTACGAGTTTTAAAATGAATTGAGAAATGAAGAAAGATTTTGAAATTTATTTCCGTGATTTGGATTTAAGAAATTGCGTAAAGTGTTAAATTCGTTATTTTCGACGAATTTGATAAGTTATGAAAATGTTTTCGGAATGTTTTTAAGAAAATATAAGATTTATAAAAATAAATAAATAAATAAAATTGAATAATGTGCTTTATGAACCTGCATACGTTGATTTATGTCTTAAAGAAATCACTTTCATTCATTGTTCTGATGTTGATCCATACGTGATTACATTGTTGAATTGAGATTGAATATGTTTGTTGATGTGATAATGTTATGCCATTGGAGTGTGCCATGTCATTTTGATTTGAATGGAAAGAAGAAAAGAAAATGGAAGCATATCATTTTGATAAATGATCTTGACCATTGCTTATATGTTTTTGTGTGGGCGAGAGAGTTACGGATGGATAGTCACGTGCACGTCGACGTATAGTTATAGCCTTCTCCTGGCTGCCCTTTTGAGGCAACGAGATCCTTGAGAAATCGGACTCAGATAGTTTACGGTATAAACTTTGGTTTATCCGTTATGTTTACGGAACTCTCGAGCCATGTGTTGTTGTGCATTGCTTATGTGATTGCCATTGCATCTATGAATTGTCAAGTTGATGCATTCATGTTTTATAAACTTATGGGTTTATGGCTGAAAGCCTAAAAATCATATGTTTTGCAAATGGAGATTTTGGCTACAGCAAGGAAAAGAACCTTTTGAAAATGTGCTTTACGGATTTCAAAGAAATGTTTTCTAAGACCGTAAAAGAAAAGAATTTCAAGGATTTTGCTTATATATTTGTTATAAATCGTTACCCACTTAGCTATAAGCTCACCCCCCTTCATTCCCATCCACAGGTGATGAGAAGAAGATCGAGTAAAGAAAATGAAGATTTCTATTTGCATATATTTATATTGTATTGTTGTTAAGTAAGATAGTGTTGAGAAATTCAAAATTTGTTGTGTATTGTGTACTTTGGATTTTGGTGTTGATAATGTATATGGTCTGAATTGCCACGAGTGTATGAAGAGTAGTCATTCCAGGACATATGTGATTTATGAAATTGTGTATATAGTGAGTATAAGGTGTATGGATTTCTGGAATTATGCATTGATTTAAGTTATGTTTGGGATGTGTGTATGATTATGAATGTGATAATATATTTTGGATTGAGTTTGGTTATGAAAGAAATGAAAAGGAAAGGAATAAGAAAGATAGAAAAGAAAAGAAAAATTTATACCGGATTTAGAATGTCTTAAGGTTTCCAACGCGATAGCAATTTCTAAGATTTTGTTCACGGATGTCGGTACTTGTGTTTCAGTTCAAATGCTTCGATTCGATTTGTGATTCGTGATCGTTTGTTTGGTTTGTCTCCGAGCCAATTCGATTTGGCTTTCTTTGTATGCTTCGCTTCCAAGTTGGCTTTCGATTCATTAATGATTTGTTTCTCTTTGTGATCAATCGTTTATTCGTTCCGCCTCTTTGTGATTCGTTTCGTCTCCCGTTTTCCGGTTGGGGCGCCGGCCTCCGGATCGGGTCCCAACACATCAGGAAACACATCTGGAAATTCCTTAACCACGGGAATATCCTGCAGCCTCAGCTCGATTCTGGTGTCAATAACATGGGCCAAATAGGCCTCATATCCTCCCTGCATCAACCTCAGCGCACTCAGGAAAGAGATCATCCGGGCTGGCACTGCCTGACTAACTCCTCTGAACACTGCTCTAGGCTGACCAGAAGACTCTAAGACAACCTCCTTGGTATAGCAGTCCATGATGACCCTATGTGTCGGGACCCGACCCGGTAGACCGGACCCCAACTATTGGATCCGAGACCTAACTATATGGAACTTATACTTATCACACTTGCTTTGATACCATAGATGTCGATCTCGTGACCCAACTGCTTAACTATCGTACTCCTGAAACCTTGCACTTACGACATTTCAGTGTTATAAGCTGTTATTCCATAAAAGTGATGAGCGCACACTACCTATTCATCATAATCACTTATTGCCTTATTCATAACAAATATATCTTAAAGTCTCACGTTCGCATAGAGGCAAGAATCACCTCAATTGGAGTTATGTAACTCAAGCTACACTCCAAAAACCTAAAAGAGTTCATAGCTAAAACATGCTCTCTTAACTGACCTCTCACTTCTTTTAATGCAAACTTTCTCCATTTGACTCGAATTGATACCAAATTTTGTTGAGTGAAGGATATATGTCTTATAAATCCAATGGTTCAAGCCTCACCTCATTTGGAGGTCGTATGAGGGATTTATGCCCAAAGCAATAGACCATGCTCACTTCAAGAATCCAAATGAAACTCTTTTGGCGCGATTCTCATAACTTTTAATATAGAGGTGGGATTGTGTTCGTTCTTTCACCATTTGAAAGTAGACATCTAGATATACAACTCTTGTGAAGACTACAAAACCAAATTCGGCTTCCAACAATGTCCAAAATGCCACTTTTCCCGTAGCTGTCCGTTAAACGGACAGCCATGTCCGTTTAACGGACACATTCGGGTGAATGGGTACCAAACTCTTCGCAAATGTCCGTTAAACGGACATGCATGTCCGTCTAACGGACACGGGTAGGGCAAGGGGTGTTTTGACACCCGAGGCTATCCGTTTAACGGAAATAACGGACACGCCATTTTACAAAACTTCTAACCCTCTCACTTCAAAACCACTTGGAGCCCTCATCTTTCAACACTCATAACTTCTTACCCCTAGCTCCAATAGGTGCATACTATACCTCCATGGAAAGATAACAAAGTGAACTACAATTCTCATGAATAGTACAAAAGCTAGATCCATCATTCATCAAGGTAAAAACTCACTCAAAGGTCACTGCTCAATAAGACCAATGTAACAGTAACATTTGCAACATGAGCGATGAATCGAATGTGTTCTAATCCTCATAACTTTTTAACCCTAACTCCAAATGAGACAAACGATATATCCTTAGAAAGCTCTGAACTTCTACTACAATATTCATGAAGACTTCCCGATCTAATTCAACCCTTAAGAGGGTCTAATACTGAGGTGAAGTTCTGTCAAATTTTAGGAAAATTTGACAGCACTTTCCTTGAAAATGCAACTAACCAATTTTTCAATCCTAATACTTCCACCTGCATAAAACTCAACATACAACCTCATATAACATGTTTAAACTCTAAGGTATTTCCAAATACCATTTTAGGCAACAACCGCACTCTTAATCATCTAACCATGTTCATGCTATACAATGATGCAAATTGTTTTTGAAACATACATGGATTTTACAAAATACATTATAACTGAACATTTTTGCATTCATATGAAAATATAAGTTATTACAAGGCTTTAGAGGGCATTTCAAGCCCTTTTACAACATGATTCAAAATACATTTCCAAAATGCTACTGTTTTCTTGAAATGCATCTAAAGCATTGGTTACAACAAAATGACTTGAATTTCATCAAAAACAAAAACTTGGAGTATGCCTTTTATGCTCGTTCCTCGAAATCGCGCTCTTCACCTGGAGATGGGACGGGAAGGTGGGGGTGAGCTTTCGCTCGTAGGTAACACGTTTATATTTAGGCTAATAAGCTACATTGCTTCATTAATCATACTTTTAGCACTTTGGTATAGCAATCAAACAATCATGCATTTCATGAAATTTATCAATCTCAAAACACAATGTTCATAATCCATGAAATTTTCATTCTTGCAAACATATGCTTAACATGTAACACATAGCTGATGGTTCGAAAAGTCCATGGGTTACTGATGAGCTACACAAGTGTAGTCATATGCTGAGGAGTCTAAAAAGGAACATCCTATGCCACTATCGGGCAGCCGGGAGAAGGCTATACTGGTCAACGTGCACGTGACTTTGCTGGTAGACTTAACTAACCCATATAACACTGAATTTCATGCATAAAAAAATTGGACTTGTCTTGTCCACTGACTGATTTCCTGAAAATGGATTTCCATGCATCCATAAAGCTGATTCTTGAAAATGATATATTTCATGCTTAGCTCACATTTCATGATCTCATTCATGCTCATTCAATTCATGGCAATTTCAAGCAATATCATATACTAATCAATTTCTCACATAATGACAATCACAATTCAATTTACACATAATTCAAAACTCAATCAATACTCATTCCAAGGTAGTTGGAAAACATTAATTTTCCTTAGTTGAGATAGTATTTAAAGCATTACTAACATAAAGATAAAAGTGAAACCCACCTTATACTTGCTAAATCCTTGCTAAATGGAGCTCTTCCTCTTGCTCTTCTCCTCTCTCTTGCTCTTCTTCAAGAGAAAATAAAAACCCAAATCAACACAAATCCAATAGAAATTCTATAAAACCTCTTTCATGAAATTAGTTTAAGAATCACTAAACCCACTTGATTCTTAAACCTTCTACACCAAAACCCAACTAAAAACCAACTCTTAAAAACTTAACTTACCTTAGATCTTAACTCAACCCAAGAGTTTCTTGGCTCAAAAGGTAGCTTAGCTTCTCGTCTTCACTTTTTCTTCTTGCACTTTCTTCAAACACTCTCTAAATCTCTTGGAAAAATCAACCATAACCAAGAACTCTTCTTTTATCCTTCTTCTTTCTCCCTTGCACGAACTCTCCCCCTCTCTCCCTTTAAATTTTCGTAAACTTCTTCTTCTCCCTACAACTCATTTAATTCTTCTTCTTTTATACTCCTCTTCATTTACTTAAGCCCATTAACTTAAAGCCCAAATCACTTACTCTTCTTTCCTTCTTCCTTCCTTCTTTAACCTACTCAAGCCCACTTCTTCATTTAAACCCATTTCATATATATATCCTCTCTTCTTTCTTTATTCATTTGGGCCCAAGGCCCAATTAACACATTCACTACATCTAACTCATTTAATCACATTCATTTATTACCTAACTCATTTAATTCATGCCAACTAATTTATTTATGACATCTTACTTACTTACAACTAAATTAATGCTAACTCAATTACTTAATTAATCTAACCATGCTTAACTTAAAAAAAAATTTGGGCTAACATTTCTCCCCCCTTAAGAAATTTCGTCCTCGAAATTCTTACCTGATTCATTGAAGAGGTGTGGATACTTCTCCTTCATTGCATCCAAAGGTTCCCACGTGGCCTCTTCAACTGCATGATTCCTCCAAAGGACTTTAACTAGCTGAATTGTCTTGTTCCTGAGAACCTTCTGCTTGCTATCCAGAATTGCCACTGGCATCTCCTCATAGCTCAGATCATCACTCAACTAAACCTCTGAGATCTGAATGATGTGAGAAGGATCTGATCTGTACCTTCTCAGCATCGAGACATGGAATACATCATGAATCTGCGACAATTTTGGCGGCAATGCCAGTCTGTAGGCCAACGGCCCAATCCTCTCCAATACTTCATACGGACCCACATAGCGAGGACTTAACTTCCCCTTATTGTCGAATCTCATAACCCCCTTCCATGGAGACGTCTTGAGGAATACTTTGTCACCTACTGCATATTCCATTTCTTTTCTGTTAGCATCGGCATAACTCTTCATTTTATCCTGGGCTGCTTTAAGCCGCTATTTGATTACATCCACTTTGTCAACTGTCATCTGGACCAACTCTGGTCCCACTAGCTTCCTCTCACCTTCTTCATCCCAACATATCGGAGTCCTACATCTTCTGCCATAAAGGGCTTCATAAGGAGCCATCTGTATGCTCGAATGGTACGAATTGTTATAGGCAAATTCGACCAACGGCAAATGATCATCCCATGCTCCTCTGAAGTCCATGACACATGCTCTAAGCATCCCCTCTAGAGTCTGGATTGTCCTCTCAGACTGACCATCCGTCTGAGGATGAAACGTCGTACTGAAATTCAGCTTAGTTCCTAATGCTTCCGGCAAACTTCCCCAAAATCTCGATGTGAATCGAGGATTTCTGTCGGATACTATGGAATCCGGAAATCCATGTAATCTCACTATCTCATCAATGTATTTCCTTGCTAACACCTGCAACGAATCTGTCTGCTTAATTGCCAGAAAATGGGCTGACTTGGTTAACCGATCTACGATAACCCATATGGCATCATGCTTCCTAACAGTCCTGGGTAAACTCATCAGAAAATCCATAGTGATCCTTTGCCACTTCCATTCAGGAATGGACAATGGCCTTAATAAGTTCGAAGGTGCACGTGTTCACCTTGACCTGCTGACACACTAGACATCTGCTCACATACTCTGCTACATCCCTCTTCATGCCTTTCCACCAGAAATGCTCCTTCAAATCCCTGTACATCCTGGTGCTGCCTGGGTGCATGAAATAAGGCGCATTGTGTGCCTCATCCATGATCTCATCCTTAACTGCCTTATCATTCGGAATACATAACCTATTTCCGACTACCATTAGCCCATCATCCCTTACTTGCACTTCTGACTGCTTACCATGTTGAATTTCATCTCTCAGCTTACTTAATTCTGTATCCTGCTCCTGCAACTCCTTGACCTTCTCCCTAAGGATAGGTCTCACCCTGAATTGAGCAAAAATACCATCTGATTCATCCTGCTTTAAACTGATCTTCAACTTGGCCATCTGTTCCAACATAGGCAAGTAAACTGATTGCACATAAGATATGGATGACTTCCTGCTCAAAGCATCTGCCACTACATTTGCCATACCTGGATGGTACTCCATCATTAGGTCATAGTCCTTAAGCAACTCCAACCATCGTCTCTGCCTTAAATTCAACTCTTTCTGGCTTAGCAAGTACTTAAGGCTTTTGTGATCCGTGAAAACCCTTGTCTGAACCCCATATAGGTAGTGTCTCCAAATCTTTAGGGCAAAAATTACCGCTGCTAACTCCAAGTCATGAGTCGGATAATTTAATTCATACTGCTTCAACTGTCGTGAAGCATAGGCTATTACTGTCATCCCGCATCAAGACACATCCTAAACCCTTCCTCAAGCATCATCAGACATCAGATACCCCGATCCCCATTGGGCAAAACCAATACTGGAGCACTTGTCAATCTGTTCTTGAGCTCCTCAAAGCTCTTCTGACATTCCTCACTCCATATGAACTGCTGATTCTTTCTTAACAGCTTAGTCATAGGGGCAGCTATTATTGAGAATCCTTCCACGAATCTCCTATAATAACCTGCCAAACCTAGAAAGCTTCTTACCTCTTTCACTGTCTTAGGCTCTTGCCAATTCACTACTGCTTCTACTTTCCTCGGATCAACATGGATCCCTTTGCTAGAAATCACATGTCCAAGGAAAACCACTTCATGCAGCCAAAATTCACACTTGCTGAATTTGACATACAGCTCCTGCTCTCTCAATCTCTGCAATACTATCCTGAGATGCTCTGCATGTTCCTCCTCATCCTTGGAATAGACCAAAATGTCATCGATAAATACTATGACAAACTGATCTAAAAACTCCTGAAAAACCCTGTTCATAAGGTCCATGAATGCAGCTGGAGCATTAGTCAGTCCGAAGGGCATGACCCTAAACTCATAGTGCCCGTAGCGGGTCCTGAAGGTGTCTTGTTAACATCAGACTCCCTGATTCGGAGTTGATGATAACCTGATATGAGATCTATCTTCGAAAAGACCCTTGCTTCCTGCAGCTGATCAAACAGATCATCTATCCTAGGTAAAGGATATCATTTTTACCGTCACTTTGTTAAGCTTCCTGTAATCTATACACATGCGCCAGGTTCCATCCTTCTTCTTAACGAATAGGACTGGCGCTCCCCAAGGTGATGAACTTGGCCTGATAAATTGCTTCTCTAACAACTCCTGCAATTGCTCCTTGAGTTCTCTCAACTCAACTGGAGCCATTCTGTAGGGTGGTATAGAGATTGGCGCGGTTCCGGGAATCAAGTCAATTGCAAACTCAATTTCCCTCACCGGCGGCAACCCCGGTAACTCTTCTGGGAACACATCTGAAAACTCCCTGACAACCTGATAATCCTGCAATCTTCCAACATTTACCTCTGGACTCACCACATGCGCCAAGAAAGCCTTGCACCCTTGGCTCATCATCTTGTCGCCTAACATACCAAATTATCCTCGAGATCGGCGCTTTCTGTCCCCTCAAGATTACTTTTTGACCATCTCCCAGATCAAATTCTACTTCCTTGAGACTACAGTCTAGTTTTGCCTTATACTTCTCTCCATGACATCCATTCCTACTATGACATCTAGCCCTTTAAGGTCTAGAGGTAGCAAATCTACTACCAACCTAGTACCACTGATGCTGAGCTCACAATCCTTGTAAATCAAATTGATCACTACTTTACTTCCCAAATGAGTACTAACAACCAGAAAGTTATCCATAATCTCAAGATTAACTGCATGCATATTCATACTTGAGGAAACAAATGAATGTGTGGAACCCGTATCAATCAAAACATAAACTGCAGAATTGAACAACTGAGCCATACCAGTCACAACTTCAGGAGCAGCTGTAGCTTCCTCTCTGTTCATGGAAAACACTCTAGCTGGTGCCTGATCCTGTGCTCTTGGCCTCCCTGCAGGATTAGCCCTCCTGACTGCTCCAGAACTGCCTACTTTTGTGACTGGCCTGGTTCCCACTATCTCCGTCTGCCTCTGAGCTTGAACTTGGGAACCCTCCTGTCTCAGCCTCTGGGGACAATCTCTCATCATATGCCCCTTCTCTCCACACTGGAAGCAACCACCAAACCCTTTGAGACACCTCCCTGGATGAAACTTCCCGCACCGATCACACTGGGAATTCTTGCCCTTCCATGACTTTCCTGGGCCTCCCACACTAGAGACCTGTTCAGAAATTGCCCTGAACTGCTGACTCTTGGCAGGACCACTTTTGCCCATGCCACTCTGAGTATAATGTGTCCCAGTGCTCTTTCAGTCTTGGAGCACTCACTCCCTTCCCGGAGGATGTTCTCTGTTCTTCCTTTTCCCGCCACTTCACCTTTAATATTCTCCACTTCTCGGCTGAGCGCCGATCCACTAACTGTTGGTAATCCCGAAACTATGGATCATCACCTTCTCTTTGATCCCTAAGTGCAATCCCCTTCAAACTTGCGGCACTTGTCCACTTCATTGGCCACAATGTTGGTCATACACCGAAAGTTGAGTGAACTTCATTCATACTCACTCACCGCCGATCCTCTAGTAAGGTTCAAATTCCCGACCTTCTCTTGATCGTAGACCATCGAGAAGTACTTCCTCCAAGGCTTCTAAAATTCCCTCCATGTCGACTCTGGAGGTATCGCTTAATCGCGAGGCATCGACTCCCACCAAAGTAGTGCATCCCCTCAGTGTGGTCGATCGCATAATCTAGCTTCTCTTCATCCGAGCACTTCATCTGCTTGGGACCCTCTCGGTCCTCTTCAACCATGCTTCGCCTCCTGGATTAGTAGTCCCGCTGAAATCGACAGCCCCATACTTAGAAGCTTGTCATCTGCCCACTCCGATCTGCTGGAGTTGATACTTGAGCTGCCTTCCTCGCCCATAAAGATATGCAAAAGCTCGGGCGAAGGCCCAAAGAATCAATGGGTCTCTTGGATTTGGCATAGGAGGAGGCTGGAGAGGCACCTCATGCTGCACACTTGGTGCCTCGGAATCAAAAGCAGGATGGTCCTCGCATCCGGGAATGTGGGATTCATCCGCATTTCCCTCCGAGAGCTGATCGAGATTGAGCTCCTCGAGTTCTTCTTGGTGACATATTACTCCTTTAAATGAAAACCATTTCAAATCTTTAGCTCATGCTTTGTGAAACCAATTTAAATCATGTAAAACAATTCAAAACCAATGATGCATGTACTGTATTTAAAACAATGCTTAGGGTTCATGTAACATGATGCATGCTGACTCTACCCTTGAGACTACCCACTAGGGTTCCTAGGAAATCATAAACCTAGAGCTGCTCTGATACCACATTATGTCGGGACCGGACCCGATAGACCGGACCCCAACTGTTGGATCTGAGACCCAACTACATGGAACTTATACTTATCACACTTGCTTTGATACCATAGATGTCGGATCTCGTGACCCAACTGCTTAACTATCGTACTCCTGAAACCTTGCACTTACGACATTTCAGTGTTATAAGTTGTTATTCCATAAAAGTGATGAGCGCACACTACCTATTCATCATAATCACTTATTGCCTTATTCATAACAAATATAGCTTAAAGTCTCACGTTCGCATAGAGGCAAGAATCACCTCAATTGGAGTTATGTAACTCAAGCTACACTCCAAAAACCTAAAAGAGTTCATAGCTGAAACATGCTCTCTTAACTGACCTCTCACTTCTTTTAATTACAACTTTCTCAATTTGACTCTAATTGATACCAAATTTTATGTAGTGAAGGATATATGTCTTATAAATCCAATGGTTCAAGCCTCACCTCATTTGGAGGTCGTATGAGGGATTTATGCCCAAAGCAATAGACCATGCTCACTTCAAGAATCCAAATGAAACGCTTTTGGCGCGATTCTCATAACTTTTAATATAGAGGTCGGATTGTGTTCTTTCTTTCACCATTTGAAAGTAGACATATAGATATACAACTCTTGTGAAGACCACAAAACCAAATTCGGCTTCCAACAATGTCCAAAATGCCACTTTTCCCGTAAATGGACAGCCATGTCAGTTTAACGGACACATTCGGGTGAATGGGTACCAAACTCTTCGCAAATGTCCGTTAAACGGACATGCATGTCCGTCTAATGTACACGGGTAGGGCAAGGGGTGTTTTGACACCCGAGGCTGTCTGTTTAAGGGACATTCGTGTCCGTTTAACGGACACGCCATTTTACAAAACTTCTAACCCTCTCACTTCAAAACCACTTGGAGCCCTCATCTTTCAACACTCATAACTTCTTACCCCTAGCTCCAATAGGTGCATACTATACCTCCATGGAAAGATAACAAGGTGAACTACAATTCTCATGATGAGTGAAAAAGCTAGATCCATCATTCATCAAGGTAAAACTCACTCAAAGGTCATCGCTCAATAAGACCAATGTAACAAAGAACATTTGCAACATGAACGAGAATCGAATGTGTTCTAATCCTCATAACTTTTAACCCTAACTCCAAATGAGACAAACGATATATCCTTAGAAAGCTCTGAACTTCTACTACAATATTCATGAGGACTTCCGATCTAATTCAACCCTTAAGAGGGTCTAATACTGAGGCGAAGTTCTGTCAAATTTAGGAAATTTGACAGCACTTCCTGAAAATGCAACTAACCAATTTTTCAATCCTAATACTTCCACCGCATAAAACTCAACATACAACCTCATATAACATGTTTAAACTCTAAGGTATTTCCAAATACCATTTTAGGCAACAACCGCACTCTTAATCATCTAACCATGTTCATGCTATACAATGATGCAAATTGTTTTTGAAACATACATAGATTTTACAAAATACATTATAACCGAACATTTTGCATTCATATGAAAATATAAGTTATTACTGAGGCTTTAGAGGGCATTTCAAGCCCTTTTACAACATGATTCAAAATACATTTCAAAATGCTACTGTTTTCTTGAAATGCATCTAAAGCATTGGTTACAACAAAATGACTTGAATTTCATCAAAACAAAAACTTGAGTATGCCTTTTATGCTCGTTCCTCAAATCGCGCTCTTCACCCTGGAGATGGGACGGGAAGGTGGGGTGAGCTTTCGCTCAGAGGTAACACGCTTATATTTAGGCTAATAAGCTACATTGCTTCATTAATCATACTTTTAGCACTTTGGTATAGCAATCATACAATCATGCATTTCATGAAATTTATCAATCTCAAAACACAATGTTCATGATCCATGAAATTTTCATTCTTGCAAACATATGCTTAACATGTAACACATAGGCGATGGTTCAAAAGTCCACGGATTATCATGAGCTACACAAGTGTAGTCATATGTTGAGGAGTCCAAAGGAACATCCTTTGCCACTATCGGGCGGTCGGAGAAGGCTATACCGTCAACGTGCACGTGACTTTCTTGGTGGACTTAACTAACCCATATAACACCAATTTCATGGATAAAAAATCGGACTTGTCTTGTCATTGGTGATTTCCTGAAAATGGATTTTCATGCATCCATAAAGCTTATCTTAAAAATGATATATTTCATGCTTAGCTTACATTTCATTATCTCATTCATGCTCATTCAATTCATGGCAATTTCAAGCAATATCATATACTAATCAATTTCTCACATAATGGCAATCACAATTCAATTTACACATAATTCAAAACTCAATCAATACTCATTCCAAGGTAGTTGGAAAACATTAATTTTCCTTAGTTGAGATAGTATTTAAAGCATTACTAACATAAAGATAAAAGTGAAACCCACCTTATACTTGCTAAATCCTTGCTAAATAGAGCTCTTCCTCTTGCTCTTCTCCTCTCTCTTGCTCTTCTTCAAGAGAAAATAAAAACCCAAATCAACACAAATCCAATAGAAATTCTATAAAACCTCTTTCATGAAATTAGCTTAAGAATCACTAAACCCACTTGATTCTTAAACCTTCTACACCAAAACCCAACTAAAAACCAACTCTTAAAAACTTAACTTACCTTAGATCTTAACTCAACCCAAGAGTTTCTTGGCTCAAAAGGTAGCTTAGCTTCTTCTCTTCACTTTTTCTTCTTGCACTTTCTTCAAACACTCTCTAAATCTCTTGGAAAAATCAACCATAACCAAGAACTCTTCTTTTCTCCTTCTTCTTTCTCCCTTGCACGAACTCTCCCCCTCTCTTCCTTTAAATTTTCGTAAACTTCTTCTTCTCCCTACAACTCATTTAATTCTTCTTCTTTTATACTCCTCTTCATTTACTTAAGCCCATTAACTTAAAGCCCAAATCACTTACTCTTCTTTCCTTCTTCCTTCCTTCTTTAACCTACTCAAGCCCACTTCTTCATTTAAACCCATTTCATATATATATGCTCTCTTCTTTCTTTATTCATTTAGGCCCAAGGCCCAATTAACACATTCACTACATGTAACTCATTTAATCACATTCATTTATTACCTAACTCATTTAATTCATGCCAACTAATTTATTTATAACATCTTACTTACTTACAACTAAATTAATGCTAACTCAATTACTTAATTAATCTAATCATGCTTAACTTAAAAAAAAATTTTGGGGCTAACACTATGGGCAGTAATCCAGTCTATACCCAGAATCACATCGATCTCTCTCAATGGTAACACTATAAGGTCTGCTCTCAACACTGCTTGATCGATCTGGATCGAGCACCCCTTGCAGACCTCTCCCAATGCAGTAGTACTACCTAGAGGTGTACTCACCTCTAGCCCATACTGTAATATCTCTCTATCTCCATGCAATCTACATGCCAATGTCATAAATAAGAAGCAAACCAGCTATTACATCTGGAGAATCCTGGGCCTCTTGCCTAGTCATGGCGTAGACCACGGCACGACCTGTGGTCGATCGCCCGACCCTCGATCCTCACAAAGGATCCTCGGCTCTGCCTCGGCATCTACCCTACCCCTCTGCGGATCCACCACCTCTACTCATTGTGCAGTGGTATTCTTGCTGATCTCGCACTAACAAAGCAGATCGAGCTCCCACAAGAAGGCAGGGTAATCCACGATCGATGATCCATGGAGCCGATTTAAGCGTGCTCAGTCAATCGCCAACACTCCCCATCAGTGCCTCTTGTCGCAATGCTCACAAACCGGAGGATTACGCCTGTGCACTTTCATCATTGCCATCACCACTGTGCAAACCTCCCTCTCTGCCCAAAACTAGACTGCCTAGATCCACCTGGTGACCTGAAAGTCCTGCTCTGATGCTTGCTAAACCCTCTGCCAGAACTGCCCTGACTATCAATCGGTCTCTTCCCCCTGGACCCCTGACCAATCTCAGCCTGTCGCTGTCTCATCAGTTGCTTAACTCGCACTGCAGCAGCTCTCAGCTCAACAAAAGTGCCCATATCCGATCGGGCCAACCTGGTGCAGATCTCCAAATTGAGGCCATTCTCGAACCTCTGGCACTTATCAGCCTCAGTGGAAATCAAAGCAGTAGCATATCCCATAAGCTCATTAAACCTCACCTCATACTCTGCCACTGTCATCCTACCCTGCTTCAGCTATAGGTACTCCTGCATATTCATCTCAAGATATACCTTGGGCATGTAATTGTCTTTGAATGCCCTCAGAAAATCCTCCCATGTCAATAGGCAAGGCCTGGTGGTACTGCCAGGGACAGTCTTCCACCACTGATAAGTTGGGCCCTGCAGGAGAGATACTGCATAATCGAAGCGCTCATCTGAATCACAATCCATTTGGTCTAAGACTCTTTCACCCTCTCCACCATCCCTCGGCCTCGGCGTCCTCAGGCTGCCATAAAATCCACAGCCCTCGCCAGCAGCTTTGTCATACATCCTCTCCTGTCTCACGGGAACTCTAGGAGGCAACTCCTCAGAACGAGGCACCGAGGACTCCCTACTAGCTCCGACTGATCCCTGGTCAACTGGTTGATCAATCCGATCACCAAGAACGGATGACCTATAACAAAGCAATAATCCCGATTAGTTTATGTATTTCTCACAATAATCCAAGCCTAAATATTTGACTAGTCCCAATAGATGCCAAACCATGCTCTGATACCACCTAAATGTAGCACCCCCTTATCATAGGGTATACACCAGGACGCCCGTAGATCATTCCGATACATATCCTACGATAAGGGTGAACTACGAACAGTCACTACTGTACCTCACATGGCATCAAATCATAAAGCATCAATACTAAAAATCACTAATTTTTGAAACCATAAAATTTTCTCATTTCATATCATCAAAAGCATTAATTTACATAACTGCCAGTTTTTTACTGTCTATACATTACTCCAAAAGAAATCTACTACAAAAACCCTAACTAAGTCATCCCTCAAAAATGCCAGCTGAACGACCTGTGAGCTATGACTTCTCTTGCCAACACGATCTACATGGTAGGAAAAGTCTCTCTGAAGTTAGGAGTCTACTCTCTCGGCCCTGAAAAATAATTTGCAATTTTGGGTGAGTTTGCGAACTCAGTGAGGAACCATCATCGATGGTTCACCCAATTCATGCATAGTCAAACAAATTACAGTTATATCATAATAGCCTATTCAGAAGAACCACATGATTATTCACATGAACACAAGGCGTTTTGCCTTTCACTCAATCAAGACATTCAATCAAATGCATATGTAATGCGTATGTGACCCTTTTTTCAATTTATTACGTTGTTGTGACCGAGCGCCTAATATGTCCCAATAAGGGCGCATTAATCAGTGAGCCTGAGGCTCTAAATCACTGTGGGCTCGAGACCCAATTACGTTGAGCTTTAAGCTCTCGGTGGCTGCTCCGGTCACAACTGTCAATTACTGATCATGCCTTTATGCATGGAATGCATATGTCGAAACAAAGCAAAGCCAACATCATAATCGATCGCAAATTAACAAATTCACACAAGTAGTTCACAATTAATCACATTAAAGTCACATATCGCACTTTTATGTCATACTCTCCCAATACATCAGACCTCCTGTCCGGAATCCAGTCATAAACAAACGCACAAGCTCTCCACTATTCTCCACAGTGTTATAAGTGCAAAATTATAAACAATTAATAATTGAGAAACCATCTAGGTTACTCACCAAATAGCTTCCGATCTAATGCCGGGAAGTCTCGGCAACGTCCGTGGGATGACGTTCCAACTGTGCCTCTATAACATTCAAAATATTCACACATTACCAAATGCATAATCAGAAATATTAAATAATGCACATGTAGCAATTTAGATGTGTACAATGCATGTTCGTGAAATTCCCGGTGCCATTCTATAAGTCACATCACAAAATATTTTCCTATGTCTTAGGAACCCATAGACACCAGAATTACTCAATTTGGACCTCTATAGATCTGGATATTGCTAAAATTTAATCAATTCTCTCACTTGGATTCAATCCCTAAATTTCAGTTAAATCCCACAAGTCCATAATTCTACATGGAGAGGTAGATAATTGTCTTATGAATCCGATGCCTCGATAATCAGGTCAATCGGAGGTCGGATGACGAAGATATAAGCAAAAGAAACTTTAGGACAAAACAAAAGATAAGATAGTTTACACTTATTTCCCTCTCTTCCACTATCTGAATTTCTAACATGCATAACTCTTTACACACTTATCCAAAAATTACAAACAAGGTCTCATTGGAAAGGTAACAAGAAACCCTAAAAGTTCCTTCGAGGACACTTGAACTAATTTCACCCCTAAGGGTGTCAAAAATTCAATCAAAGTTACTACTTAGTCATAAGGTCCCAAAACAGAACAACATTTTTCCAAGAGCATAACTTCTCATTCCCTTTACCAAAAATTCCAAGTTTTATGCAAAAAGAAATATCAAAACATGCTCTACAACTTTCATGAACAATTTGAAAGCAAATTCAATCTTTAAACAACTCAAATTCTCAATCAAAGGTTCTGCCCATAAATGACCCCCTGAACAGTCACACAATCTTTCAAAAATCATAACTCCTTACCCAAATGTCCAAAAAATGCATACTTTATATCAATAAAAAGATCAGACAACATACTAAAACTCTCATGAACGACTTGGAAGCCAATTAGATTTATAACTAGGTCAATTTCTTCCATGACAGTGGCTGCCCTGTTAAAGCTTATTAACTATCAGAGGACCTAAATCAGATTCATTCTTGCAAAATCCATAACTCACAATTCGTACATCTAAAAATAGCATATTATGCACCATTTTAAAGCTAAAACATTCTTCTACAACTTTCCAGAAGACCATTTGAGCTAATTAATATCACAACAGTTCAGAATTTAGCTTCAATGCATAATCACCACAAACCTTATACTTAACACATTTTCTAGCACTAAGCATATTAACACCCAAAAGTCAACAGATCAGTACTCTCAACCTAGATATAAAAAAATTTCATACTTAGTGGCGATGGAAAGATAACAAGACCATATTCAAGTTTCATGAAGAGCTTGAAATTTAATAATACCTCTAAGGGTGTCAAATATGCACTCAAAGATACTGCCTAGTCACACATTTACCATAATAGTGCAACGCTTTTCCAAAATCATAACTTTTCATCCCCTTAGTGAAAAATTCCATACCATATAGCAATAAAAAGCTCAGACAATATACCAAAATTCTCAAGAAGGACTTAAAACCAAATTCCATCTCTAATTAGGTCAAATCCTCCCATTAATGTGGCTGTCCTGTCAGGGTTTATGAAATCAGCATTTAACCTAAACCATAACAAAACTTTACAAATTTATATCTTACAATCCTTACATCCAAAATTAGCATATAATATATCATTAGAAATCTACAACAATCCTCTACAACTTTACAGAAGGTCACTTGAGCCAATTTCACCCTTAGCAGTCCAAAATTAACATCAGAACACAAAAAGCACAAAACCTATACACTTAGAGCATTTGCACACAAGACACATGTTGGGTTGAATTACCACCTGTACATTAACAAACCATAACTTTCAATCTACACATAAAAAAAAGTCATACTTAGTGGCGTTAGAAAGATAAAACAAAAATTTTCAACTTTCATGAAGACCAAATTAGCAAATTCAATCCAAATCAACCTAAAAAAAATCATCAAAGTTTCAGGTCACAAGGTTCGGATTAGTGTTCATATAACACCTACAACTCACTTTCAAGGCCAAATTCAAGCTCCTTAAAGGCACAATTTAGTATCACTTCCTTCATATGAAATCTAACCATACTTCTTAAGTTTAATTTAAGCTAAAGATCATATCCATAGCACAACCATACCAAAAGTTATAAGCAAAAATCTGACACCTACATAAAGTAAAATTTTCCAGATTTCATATCAAGCTCAACTTCTTTCATTCCAACACCAATCCTACATCAATAAGCATCCAATTTAATCTCTAATTCAGCCACAAGTTCATCTAGACATTCACTTGAATAAATAATCACAATTTGGCAGCACACAACACACCATCTTCTTACTTGAATTTATCACTTATCTAACATTATTCAAACATCAAAATCAATCCAAAACCAATCCAAAACTCTTAATTCACATACTCCACCTACCATGTCATTTATCCCTATACAAACATAACCTTATACCCATACCATCAACACACAAACTTCATGCAATTTATACACAATAAAGTATAATTAATGCTTCTAACTACCAAATTGAAGAACATAAACACAAAGTCTTACCTAACAAACTTCAAATCTTTAATTCTCCAACCAACACCAATTCCTTCACCTCACTTCACTTATACGAAAATCACCATTTTTAAGAGATGTAGGAGGCTTAAGCTTGAACACATGGAAAGGAAACACTTAAGGTAGAAGAGAAGAGAGTAAGTAGGCTAGAATAAGTGAAGAAGACCAAAGGAGAAGAAGAAGGGAGAAGAACCCACGGATGGAGGAGAAGAAAGAACTTAAATCACCTTTTTTTTACTCTTTCCCTTAAAGTGTCATGGAAGCTTAAGTGTCTTAGGTTAATTTAATAACCTTTAAGTCTAAGACTAAGTAGGCAAGTGACATGTGTCACTTGCCACTTGTCTTCTTCCTATACTCTCTTAAGGTCCTTTCTCCTTTCAATTCAATTTCTAGTCCAATTTGTCTCCAAATTCCAATGGCTCAAAGTTCATAATTCCTAAAATCATATGTCTCATAGTCCAGTACCATTGGACAGTCATTTTCAGTACCGAAAATCTATCAGTCCGCCGCTTGGCGATTTTTTCGGTCCAGACATTTTTCCTTAGAAATTTCAGAAAAATTCCTAAAAGTTCCTAAAAATGTAAAACACACATAAATCACTCCAATTCAATTTTTCAAACACAATTATCACATATTTCACAAAAATTTACATTTAGACACATATGCCGGGAAATGTCATGAATGCATGTACAAATCATGTGCATGTGCAAAAATTACCATTCATATCTATATAGAGGCTATATGATGCATGAATATACCGAGGTATATTTACACTTGCCTAACCCATCCCAAATGACCAATTTACCCTTCTCATCGATGATGGGATGTTACAGAATTTGTCTTTGAGCTCTTCATGATAATTTTATATCTAGAAATCTTCTTTCAAACCGTCTAAAAATGAACTCAATCCAACACCTATAGTGATAGTTATGGCAATTGCGCCAAGACATGTACAATATGAGTAAAGACAAGCACATGTTAGATTCTTTTGACCATAAATTTTTCTCTAGAAACCCAAATAACTTGCTTCTTGAACCATTTGACTTGTAATACATTGCTATACATCTCCACCAAAAATCATGGCCATCTGAAATGAATGGAGAAAGATTGTATGAAAAGAGTGGGACGGGTACAGTGAGTGTGCTCTTAAGTAATATGAACTGATGGTATTCTACTGAACATACTTCAGTATTTTGAGTATATCTGGATCTATAGGATTCCAAATGAAATGATTTCTGATTTATGGTAAACTAGAGACATGGAGATGCAAATGGTATGAAGAAATTGGAATCTAATTCAGTCTCTAGGAAGTTTAAATTTTGGATAGAATTTGTGCATAGTATACTGATTTGGACAAAAACAGTCCAAAAATGTTTGAAGTGTATCTTTTGAAGTGTTGGACCAAATGGATTGATTTCGGTGTCATTGGAAAATTAAGACAAGGGGGAACATTTTTCTAAAAAGAAAGAGTTATGTTAGAATATTCAAGGGTGCTTTTGGTAAGAAACTTAAGTATAAAAGACATAAGGCATAAATGGAAGGGCAAATGGGACAATTCTCGATTATTAAGGGCATAATTGGAAGAAAAAGTGTTGTCTTGCTTATAAATGAAGAAGAAAAATGTGAATGGAAGGATAAGCAAAAGAGAAGAATGAAAATTTAAGAGAAAAGAGAGAGAAATACAAAGAGAAGGAGAGAAGGAGAGAAAGAAGAGAAAACAAGCTAGGGTTTCAATTTTCCTAGCCTATAAGAGAGATTTTGAGGTTGTTCAAAAAAGGAATAGCAAGAGAAGAGCTTCCCTTTGAGTTAAGAATCCCTTCATTTTGTGAAGAATGAAGGTAAGATAATTTTAAATCTTTTGGATTTTTGGAAGGATTTTAGTTCATGGAGTCTAGAAAAGGTTAAGTTTAAGTATTCTAGAACCAATTTTAGTGATTGTGCTTTGAGGAATTTTCCATTAAAAACCCTATTGAGTGGGATTTTTGTTATTGAACATAGGGATCAAAGAGGCAAGAGGAACAAGAGAAAAGGCATGTTTGAACAATGCTATAAGCAAGGAAATCAGGTGGATACATGTTTATAATAGAGTAAATAAGCTACTACTGTTTTTCCTTAAAGTAAAGAAGTTTACTAATTTAAATTGCATTTTAAGTGTTGCATCCTTTGCTTTTGCATGATTTGTGAAATCTACTATATGTTTGCTACATGAACTGTGTAATGATTTATAAAGATATTTTTCAAGTGATTTATGAAAAGAATAGAAATTTATGAAATCCAGTTTTGAAAGCGCACATGAAATATTGTATGCTCATGAAACTCAAATTTTCAAGAAATGCCAGTTTGGGCAACACAAGATTACAAGTTTTGAAATATATATGTTATGTGGGTTTGTAGTCATCCCTCAAGAACCGTCACATGCACGTTGACCCAAGTTTAAGGCTTCTCCTGCCTATCCGCTAATGGCACGAAGCTCATTTAAGGACTTCCTCAAGTTTACGACTACTCAGGACCATTATATGGGAATGTGTAGTGAGTCATGTTTTGGATCTACCCAAACCATTCTGATATGCTTATATGCTCATGATATGTTTGACATGATGGATGCATACATGATTTGTACTATTGAAAATTTTTGACAAGTTAAGAATTTCATTAAACAAGTGTTGGATGAGTTTAATTGCAAAATTTCTATGGTTTCAAAAAAAAGTACAATGGCAATGAGTTTTTAAAAAGGTTTTGCTTATCTTCTTTTTATTATAAACTATTACCCACGAGCTTTCGAGCTCACTCCCTCTCTGTCCCCTCCTCAGGTGATAGTTAAGAAGTCAAGCGAGCAAGAGTCTAAAGGAAATTCTTCAAATTCGCTATTTTGTATTTCAAGCTAGATTTTGTAACCAGGAGGGTTTAGTTGCATTTATGAAAATTAGTAGTTCTTGTTACTTCTGTATTATGAGATTTTTGGATTATACTGTATTGTGACTTGTAAGACCCTTTTGTTATGAGGGTAATGAAATATGAATGATGATATTAGTTGTAAGTAATGTATTAAAGATGTACGATGAAGTAAAGATATGAGAGTCTTATGACTTTTTAGCAAGAGTTGGGCTTCATATTCAGAGATAGGATCCAACATTAAGGTAATAAGTTTGTTTCGATATTTGATTGTCATGGGCACGCCACCCTTGTGGAATGATGCCTGATAAGGGTTTTTGAAAATAACCCTACAGGATCATTCGCTCAAGTATTATGATATTCGCAACAGGTTGGGTTCCGAAAACGGGTTCCAACAGTTGTGGTAGTTCAGCAAGAGTTAGATTTTGGAATCAAGCGGGATCCAACAGTTGTGGTATCAGAACAAGAGTTAGATTCCAGAATTAAGTGGGATCCAACATTTGTGGTATCAGAGCAAGAGTTGGATTTCGGATTCAAGCGGGATCTAACATGAAACTATTGTGAGTATAGGACCATGGATTTATGAGTTGGTATTACCAGTAAAAGATATTTCGGATTCACACAGTATTACATAGATATGTTTAGGAAATATCGTTATGATCCCGTATAAGTGTTATTAAAACTAAAAGTGAAATTTTTTTTAGTAATCTGAAATTTATCAAGGAAATAGCTGATCAGGTAGTGTGATATTTGAATAAGTGATTGAAAGACCAAGGGAGTCTATCGACTGTGGTCAATTAGGTGAAAGTATTCAGGTAATAAGGTTACATGGAAAATGGAGGAGCATATGAGGAACGATTACTCCTACCATACTGATCCATCAGTTATTAATTTTGAGGACGAAATTTCTTTAAGGAGGGGAGAGTTGTAATAACCCATTCTTGTGGGAAGTTTAAAATTGTAAATGTGAAACATTACGAAGAAAATAGGAAACACATTCATGCTCATGCATTTCATGATATGCACATATATATGAATAGTAAATTTTTACATACCTCAAAATGACTGTACATGCATTCATTGACATTTTTGGGTATAATTAGATTGTGTTGTGATTTTTAGGTGTTTTAAGAATTTTGAATTTATCTATATTGAAAATTCTATTGGTTAGTAAGAATATTGTATTTGTGAATTTGGTGAATTTAGGCATAAATTTTGGGGGGGAATTATAGAAAATAGGAAAAAGACATCAAATGAAGATTTTGAAATAGTTGAATTATAAAGATGAGAGTTTAGGGGAGTTAGTTTCAAAAGAAACTAAGTTAGAGCTTAGAGGTGAGGGAAGTGACAAATGTCACTTAGGCTTGATACTTTTCTAGAAGTATGTCACTGTTTTCTGAAAGTTGAAAGGTTAAGTTATATGTCTAAGTTCATTCTTCATTGGGATCATCTCCAAATTTTCTTCCCATACACAGAGTGTTTCATCGAACCCCTTCTAAGAGATTTCTCTACTTTTCTTTCCTACACCAAATACACTTTGCTATTTGTGTCTTCTACCCTAAGAAAAACCAGAAGCTGGTCATTGTCCTCAGTGAAGTACATAAATTGCATGGAGTTAGGGCTTAAAGATTTTGAAGTTTTCAAAAGGTAAGTAGTGAATAAATCATTTAGAGATGGAGATTTATGAAATAAAGTTGATGAATTACTATCATCTACATGGAAATGGTATTTAAGTGTATATTCATAAATATTGTGTCGTTGGGAGAAAAAATTTGGATATAGAGTTAATTTTAGTTTTTGAAATATTATTAGTGATTAGGTGAAGAAAAAGTGATGTTGGAGTTGAGATAGCAAAAACTTGATCTGAAATTTCAGTAAAACTTCTGTACCAATCTAGATACATTCGTCAAAAAAATGGCCTTTATGAAAGTTATAGATCTTCCTTTTCATCTTCCCAATTGTATATAGTATTAAAACTATGTTTATCTAAGCTGAAAGTCAGGGTCCTTATAAGGGAAGATGTTCAAAAGTGAAATTTACTTCTTCTGTCTTTTTGCTTCTTCTGTGATGACGTCATCTTCTTCTTTGATGACGTCATCTTCTTCTTTGATGACGTCATCTTCTTCTATGTTTTATTCCTTCTGAGTTTTTCTCCTTCTGTGTTACAGTTCATGAACTCCTTCTGTGTTTTGTTCGTTTTCACTTCTTCTGTGTTACTGTTCATGAACTCCTTCTGTGTTTTGTTCCTTCTGAGTTTCGCTTATTCTATGTTACTATTCATGAACTCCTCCTGTGTTACTATTCATGAATTCCTTTTGTGTTACTGTTCATGAACTCCTTCTATGTTTTGTTCCTTTTGAGTTTTACTTCTTTTGTGTTTTACCGACGCGTCTTCTTCTGTGTTTTGTTGACGCGTCTTCTTCTGTGTTTTATTCTTCTTCTGTGTTTTACTGGCGTGTCTTCTTCTGGGTTTTACTTCTTCTGAGTTTTGTTTCTTTTGAGTTTGCTTTTTTTGTCTTTTTCTGCCCAACCATAACTTCTTCTCTAGACACCCAAATGAATTGAATCTTGAACCATGGGACTCGTAAGGCATTTCCCTATATCTCCACCCAAAACTCTTAGCCATATGAAATGAATTGAGAAAGAATGAGTGAGAAACATGGAACGGATATAGTGAGTGCGCTCTTAAAATTTTATGAACTAGGGTTATTCCACTGAACATACTTCGGTGTTTTGATTATGTCTGGATCTATAGGATTCCAAATGAGTAATGAATTGTGATTTCGATGGTTCTAGTGAGGCATAAACCTAAGTATGAATCATACTTAAATGAGTTTTGGATATAAGACTGATAATGTGATGAGAATAAGGGAACGATACCCGGGATTATCATGAGCATGTATGGTACATATTTTATACACATACTTGTGCATAAGGGAATGCTTATAATTGTGCAATTATTAATGTGTGTGTATCGTGTGTTTGACATATTGATGTGTAGGATAAACGTTTGCATTCAAATGTTTCCAAATCTTGAAGCTAGTACTAATCTGGAGCATACTGTGAGTAGACCGAGATGGTCTCACTTCATTGTTTGTTGTGTTTGAATTTTGTATTAATTGACTACTAAATGATGTTATGAATGTAAATGATTGTGTTGGTTTCCGGACAAAAGGTCCGATGAATATGATGCATGAATGAAATATTGAAGTGTTTCTTGTATGTGAATTGGATGAAATATATGAGTCATTACTTAGTTGCTAAATGTTGGACTTAATTCCGAAGGAAAGTGGGATCATGCATATAAATGGAAATGTGAATTCTCAACGAAAGTTAAATGCCGAGCTTAGGTACGATGATAATGAGTTTCTGATTAAACATTGCATGTGATTATCTGATATGACATAATTAGTATTTGATGCATTTCATAAAATGCATGTTTAGATAAAGGTGTTGTGACTTGAGTAGCCAGTATGAAGCGCTTCCGCTTAAAGCTTTGCTCCGTGATATATGTTCTGCACATAGAGCTATGCTCTGTAACTCTGTTCTGACTGAGCCCTATGGGCCAGTATTTGTATAAGTATGTGACAGACACTCAGTCACATCAAAATAATAAATGAAAAGTGGGTCACATGCGCACTGCATGTACATAATGTAAATGATTAAATTGCATTGAATGTGAAACGTCAACTGATGTGAATGTGATTTGGGTGTTATATGACTGGGTGAGCCATCAATGATGGTCACTCATGGAGTTCGAAAAACTCATCCAAAATTTGCAAATATTTTTTCAGGAATCAGAAGAAGACCCCGTTAGGCCAACGGGAGTATACATACAGTATTCAAGTGAAGGATAGAGGTCGGGATTAGTACACATCTGCATCTTTATTTTCATAAATTTTCGTATGAGAGGATGTATTCTAAGATTTCTGTATTATGTTTATTTATCAAACTTGATTTGTGATAAAGTTTCCAAAATGGAAAGGGTTACAAATGAAATTGATTTCTGAGTGCAATTATTAAAAGTGTAATTGAAAATGTTTATGAATGAAAGTAAGCCCTATATGAAAAATGCTTTCTATAAAAGTGTGCATTATTTTAAAATAAAAATTTTATACTACAAAATTTTGACTGATTAAGTGTTCTAACATGCCACCCTCTCGGGGCGCGGACTCGGATATCACCCATCGATGTCGGGTTCGGGTCTTGCGGGAGTGGGGTGTTACATTGCTTCTTTTTCCTTTTGCTTCTTCTATTATGACGTCATCTTCTTCTATGTTTCTTATGTGATGACGTCATCTTCTTCTGTGTTTTGCTTCTTCTGTGATGACATCATCTTCTTCTGTGTTTTGCTTCTTCTACCTTTTTGTTTCTTTTGTGATGACGTCATCTTCTTCTATGTTTTGCTTCTTTTATTTTTTCTCCTAGCCTATGTTTTTCAACCCCTCAAACTATTGAATCTACCTTTATGGTTTCCATGACAGTTGTTGAAGTCCTCTTTCGAACCATATAAAGACCACCCTAATCCGATATCTGTAGGGAAAGTTATAACAATTTTTCCACTTCTTCATCCTTTTTGCTTCTTATGTGATGACGTCATCTTCTTCTGTATTTCTTCTGTGATGATATCATCTTCTTCTAGGTTTTGCTTCTTCTGTGAAGATGTCATCTTCTTCTGTGTTTTACTTCTTCTATCTTTCTGTTTCTTCTGTGATGTCGTCATCTTCTTCTATGTTTTGCTTCTTCTGTTTTTTCACCTAGTCTATCTTCTATTCCATTTTTTACCTTTCAAACGATAGAATCTATCTTTGTGATCTTCATGAAAGTTGTAGATCTTGACGTCCTTTTTTGAACCATATAAAGAAAACCTTAATCTGATATCTGTAGCAAAAGTTATAGCAATTTTCCCACTTTGTTTGTCTTTTTCCATTGGTCTGTTTTTCATCTGTACCTATCTTATATTCCATTTTTCACCCTTTAGAAGATAGAATCTATCTTTTAAGTCTCATGAACATTGTAGATATTGAAGTCCTCTTTAGAACCATAGAAAGAACACCTTACTCCGATATCTGTAAGGAAAGTTATAGCAATTTTCCCACTTTATCTGTCTTTTTTCATTGGTCTGCTTTTCATCTGTACCTATCTTTTGTTCCATTTTTTACCCTTCAGAAGATATAATCTGTCTTTGTGTCTTCATGAAAGTTGTAGATCTTCCAATATCTGTAGGGAAAGTTATAGCAATTTTCCCACTTCTTCTGCCTTTTTGCTTCTTTTGTGATGATGTCATCTCCTTCTGTATTTCTTCTGTGGTGATGTCATCTTCTTCTGTGATAACATCATCTTCTTATACGTTTTGCTTCTTCTGCCTTTTTGTTTTTTCTGTAATGACGTCATCTTCTTCTATGTTTTGCTTCTTTTGTTTTTTTCGCCTAGCCTATCTTCTATTCCATTTTTGACCTTCCAAAAGATAGAATCTATCTTTGAGGTCTTCATGAAAGTTTTAGACCTTGAAGTCATATTTTGAATCATATAAGGAACACCCTAATCTGATATCTGTAGGGAAAGTTATAGCAATTTTCTCACTTCTTCTGTCTTTTTCCATTAGTCTACTTTTCGACTGTACCTATCTTCTGTTCCATTTTTAACCCTTCAGAAGATAGAATCTGTCTTTGAGGTCTTCTTTAAAGTTGTAGATCTCAAAGTTCTCTTTGAAATAGTCATAATATGATCTTAATCCAACATCTCTAGTGAAAGTTCTGCCACTTGTCCCGAGATAAGTTCAATATGATTGAGGACCAAACCTGGTTTGATTCTTTTGGCCACAATTTTGTTATCCGACCTCCCAATGAAGTGGTTCTTATACCAATAGTTTCTCAACACATTTTTCTATCCCTCCATAGATTTTTATAGCTTTTGGTATTGATTAGAAAAAAAGATAGATTGAATCAAAGTAAGGGTATCGGTTGGAAGAGTAGGAATTGGATGTTTACTGGACATACTTCAGTATTTTGAATATATCTGGATATATAGGATTCCAAATGAGATGGTTTTTCCACCTCTATAGGATATATAGGATATATCTGGATCTAGTGCACGTTGACCCAAATATAGGCTTTTTCCGCCTGCCCGTTAGTGACACGAAGCTCCTTCAAGAACTCCCTCAAGTTTACGACTACACAGGACCATTATATGGAAATGTATAATGCATCATGTTTTGGAATTACCCAAACCATTCTGATGTGCTTATGTGTTTATGATTTGCAAATAAGTTGAAAAATGCATAAATTGTTTTGTTTGTGATTTTGATTACTTGACAAGACAAGAATTTTGAGAAACATGTGTTTTATAGGCTCAATGAAAGTTTTCTATGGCAAGTAAAAGGGTTTCAAAATTTTTGCTTATCTTTTATTATAAACTGATACCCACGAGCTTTCAAGCTCACCCCCTTCCTATCCCCACCTCTAGGTGATGAGCAAGAGATGGAGTGAAAAAGAGTCAAGGCATTACTCCAAATTTGCTTATGTTGTATTTTGAGTTATTTTTGGAAAACACAAGGTTTTAGTCACATTTCAAGAATTTTTAGTTCATATAACTTTTGTATTTTGTAATAAGCCAATGGTGTGGCTTTTGATATGTAAATAAAGTTTTTCAAAATCTGTTGCTTTAGAAATGAAATGATAGATTGAAGTAGTTCAGTTACGTATGTTCATTTTGACTTCCTCGATATATGGATGAGTTGGAGTAATAAGTTTGTTTAGATGTTTGATGGTCGTGGGGCACGCCACCCTGTGGGATGATGCCTAATAAGGGTTCATGGAAATAATCCTATGGGTTTACGCTCATATTTCATGATTTCGCAAGAGTTGGGTTCCAGAATCGGTGCCCAACATCACCCCCTTTTCGTCCCATCTTTAGGTGAAGAAAATGAGATCGAGTAACCAAGAGTCGCCTCATTCTACTTTTGCAATGTTTATTATAAATTAAGTTATATTTTGTAAAAGAAAGACTTTAGATGCATTTAGAGAATTAATGGTTTTGGTATCTTTTGTAATTTGGATTTTGATACCAATGATTTAATGTGGCTTGGAATGCCATTAAAGCTTTGTAAACTCCTATTTTGTTGTTAATGAATTATGAATTATGTGTGGATAATGTTGAGTTGGAATTAGGTATATTTTGAAGAAGTTATCAACTTGAGATGATGACTTTTGAACATGAATTGTTGATATACATATAAGTGAGATATTATGGAAAAAGGAAAGATCGGATTTTTGTGAATGATGAGAATTATTTGCAAGGGATGAGTCAAATGAATAGAGATTAGGGAGTTTATTGAAGTAAAGTTGGCAGTGGAATGGTTATGCTCATGACTTTCCAAATTGTACATTGAAAATTTCAAGTTTTTCATAAGGGTCAAGTTGAGTTCTGACTTCAGCAGAATATTTGCTTTGATCTATGCTGAATTTGACAAATTTTTCTTCTTGAAAGTTATAGAATATGTTTCTAGCTTTCCAATGATATATAGTATGAAATTTTTGTACATTGGAGTTGAGAGATATGATTATTAGAAATTTGTGATGCTACTTAGGATGGACATTTTGAATAGCTACATTATTTTGATATTTTAACCCTTATAGATGCAAATTTTGTTTTTCAGGTCTTCATAAAAGTTGTAGGGCTAGAAGTCCTCTTCAAAACGGTCTTTTAATGATCTTAATCTGATATTTGTAGTGAAATTTATGCCCTTTTTATCAATACAGGTTGGAAGAAGAAAAGCAGAATGCACGATCGCGACCTGCAGATCTCCCTCCCCTAAACCTGAATATCTTCCACTCTTTTGACTATAACTTTGTAGTTCGACCTCCAAAGGCATGATTTTTTAAGCATTGGATTTCTAATACATTCCTCTATCTCTTAAAAAAACTTTATAGCTTTTCGTATTGATTCAAAAAAGATTAATCGAATCAAAATGAGGGTATCAATTGAAAGAGCATGAACTGAACATTTTACTGAACATACTTAAGCATTTTGATGATATCTTGATCTTTAGAGGTTCAAATTAGATGATTATTATTTCTAAAAAAACTAGATACATAGAACTACAACTCTTCTGAAGATATTGAGTTTTAATTCAGACACTAATACTTTCAATTTTTGGATATAATTTGAGTATAGTGTACTATATCAGTTTAATAACAATCCAAAAATTTGTGGGCTATAACTTTTAGATTTTTGCACCAAATTGAATGATTTGGGTGTCATTAGAAACTTAAGACAATGGGAAACAAATGTTATGAAGGATCCAAATTGAAATTCCGATTTGAAGTTTCCTAAACTCTATTCGGAAATAGGAGAAATGAGATCATTTTTGATAATTGACTGGTGTGGGCAAGCCACCCATGTGGGATGATAGCTAATGAGGGTTCTTTGAAACAACCCTGTAAGGTAATACGCACGTTCAAGTCTTATGATTTTCAGAGCAAGAGTTGGGCTCTGAAAATGGGGTCCAACATTATACCTCACTAAAACCATTAAAATAACAATTCATTTCTCATTGATTTACTTTCAAATGTTTCCAAGACACACTTTTGGGTCCACTGTTCACATTCAATTAGAAAGCAAAACTGATGTAATTTAGTCATAATCTCTTCTAAAAATGTGTTCCTCTATGACTTATGTTTCTATTGACACCAAAATCACTCAATTTGGTTTAGTAATTTGGAAGATATGCCTCAAACATTTTCTAGTTGTTCATATTCAAAAACAGTGTACTATGCATAACTTCCATCCAAAAATTAACCATCTTATAGACTGAATAAAAATTCTACTTCTTCATATTATTTGTATCCCTATGTCTCTAGTTTCAAATCAAAGATCATTTCATTTGGATATCTAGAGAAGAAGTTATGGTAAAAAAAAACAAGACTGTCCAGTTTGCAAATTCCTCTCAGGTGGTTAGATCAATTGCAAGTCATGGCTACTATTGAGAAAAACAGTAAATTGATGTGACAAATAAGCATGAGCCTTGCAATTAACTCATGGGAATGAGAGAGGAAATTCATAGGGGTGCAAGAGTCACGGGCGTGAGAGGAACATGAGTGTGCAAGAGTCATGGGTGTGACAGATAAAGACAAAATTGGGTGAAAGCACAAGTCAGACCAATTCCACATTTATCACTTGGTCTCTCTCAATTCATTCCACATGGTTATGATTTTTTGTGGAGAGGTAGAGAAATGTCTTAAGAGTTCAATGGTTTAAGAACCAAGGCATTCGGAGGTCTAGAGAAGAAGTTATGATCAAAAGAAGGAAGGCTGTTCAGGATGAGTCAATCCTTTGGACAAATCAACAAGCACAACGGTGCTTTCCAACCAATTTCAGCAATGTCACCATTGTGCTTATTTATGAATTTTATTTATTTAATAATTCTTCAATTTTTTTTGTATATCATTAATTTTAATAATTATTCATGTATAACAAGAATTTCATATGTGCAGACAATTTATTATTTAATTGCAATTCTGAAACATGTCATAATACAGTAATTAATATAAACAATACGTCATTAGTGTTTAATATATTAATATGAGTACATATATCTAATCTAAATGAATATCATGTGTAGAACATAAAACTTCCAAGAGCTTTTTTTGTTGTTCAACTTCGGTAGTTAATCGATCCTCTATTTGTTCAACTTTTTTATTCAATTCATCGATTTAAGACTGTACCCTTGATTAACCTTCTTCGACTCCTCTAGTTGGTCTTGAAGTCTCTTTCTGGACAAAGTCTTCCTTTGTGGTCGAGGTCCAACTCCCATGCCAACGACGTAATCTAATCTAATGCCCAAGACTTTGTCGCACACTTCATCCACTGTCATCGGATGACCTTGTTCTATTGAATCTGCCAGTTCCTTAAACATTAATTCTTGAAAAAGCAAGAATTAATTATATACACAGTCTCATTTAAGAAATATTTGTAAATGAACTATGTACTCACCCATTTTTCTCTACATTCGGTAGTTGTCCATTGACCTTTATGTTCATCATAATGAGTGTGATACCATAGCTTCATCCGGTCACACTCTTCTCAATCTTTGTCACTCTGTTGTATATAAATATATTACTAGTAATATCTATTATAAATTTTGAAATGTCAATCAAAGTAAAATATAATTAAAAAGATAACAACTCACAAGCTCATGTCGTATCGCAAAATATAATTAAAAAGATAACAACTCACAAGCTCATGTCGTATCGCTACAAAGGCCTTGAAGCTGGAGTTTGGTCAACATTTGACCTGACTTGTAGCGCCCCCTCACCGTAGGGTACACATCGGGACGTCCGAAGGTCGCTCCAACACGTATCCCACGATAAAGGTGCACTACCAGAAAATCTGACTGCTAATCCACATGGCATCACAATAATTAAAACCATAATATATCAGAAATCAGTAAATTTAAAATCCAAAATAATCTTGATACAGTCATCCAATAACAGAATAGACAAGTCTATCAGTCCCCTAAACAACACCAAAAAGGAAACTGATACAAGCATCTATCCTAAGTCATCCGCAAAAGTCCAACCCAGCTGACCAACCTATATGCCATCGCTTCTCTTGCCAGCACGCTCGCACGACAGGAAAAGACTATCTCCGGAGCTAGGAGTCTACTCTATCGATCCTGAAAAATTAGATGCAATTTTGGGTGAGTTTACGAACTCAGTGAGAAACCATCATCGATGGTTCACTCAAATCATGCATTACGCAGATTGTATACAAAGACACGATGATACAATTAGTATATAACAATTTGCGATAGCCTATAACAGTTTGCAGTATCAAATAACAATTTAAAATAAATCAGGTCGTCACATAATTCAGTAATCGTCACAAAACAATCATTCATGTGTATACAATGCATATGTGACTCTTTTCTAGTTATTCAGTATTGTGCCCAAGTGCTCGGTCGAGATTCAGCTGGGGGGCGCGTCGATTTTCTCCCTGGGGCTCGAGGCGGTCAATCTGATGTTAGAGCTCGAGGCTCTTTTCAGTGATAATAGCAACTTGGGTCACATATCCATTATCTGATCATGCATTTATGCATGTAATGCAGTGTTCAGTAATTCAGTGTATGGCTATAAAAGCCCAGTATTGCATTTCTCAGTTTCATGCAGTAGTCCAATCCAATCCAGTAAAAGCATGAAATTTAATTATATACATTTCAGTAATCATGCAATTCACATTGACAAGTAATTCACATAGAACATTTAGACAATCAGAAATTTGAGAAACCAACTAGGTTACTCACCTGTTACTTCTGAGCTACTGCCTGGAAGTTCCAGTAATGTCCGTGGAATGACGATCCAACGGTGCCTCTATAGCAGTAAAATACAGTCCCATTACTAGATGCTCAATTAAACAATTCAGTGATGCATATGTCTCAATAGAATTATGTATAATGCATGTTCACGATTTCCGGCGCTAAAACCCAATTTTGAACTCTTATGCCCCATTCTAACTCTTCGCTTAATTTATCGACAATAATTGATCCATTCCTAAAAATTCAGTTCAATTTCCTCAATCCATACACTCTATAGAAATTCCCTATCCATTGGGTCAAAACCTCTATTGAAAATCTCAATTAAACTCCAATTATCATAATTCAATGCTTAGGTCACACTGTGAACCATAATTGACCTTATTCTCTATAAATCAATACCATTTAAATTAAATTCTAACTTCAATAATTATCCTCAATTGTAGGCCTCTTTCTTTAGTTCACAACCAATCAGGAATCACCTCAATCGGAGGTCTACACCAAAAGTTATGCCCAATAAACTAAAAATCAATCCATCAGAAAACTGCTCTTCGCCGCGACCTACAACCCTCGTCGCGGCGTACAAAAGGTCGCTCGTCACGGCGTGAAGGACGCTCGCCGTGGTGTGCGTCCTCTTCGCGGCTCGTCGCGGCGTCTCGTTGCGCTCGTCGGGGCGAGACTGCGCCAGACGTCGCGACGTGCGTGTCACGCCACCGTCTTCTCCGATCGTTTTTCGCCATTTCTCACTCTAAAACCTCCATTTACACTCTTAACTACCCATTCAAACATAATAAATGTCATAAATGTATCAGAAACCATTAATAACAACATTAAAGCCATAAATACTTACCAACCAAAGATCAAATTCCACAAATCCCTCAAATCTCCGTAAACCCTAAAACTTTCTCCAACCACCGATTAACGACTCTCAGCCCTTCTCAACCTTCATCAACCACAATAACGAGTTAGCCTTACACAATGAAGAGAAAACTACAAGGAAAGATCGAAGAATCCTCACCGATGGGAGGAATCGAAGATCACCGTGGGAGGAGGAAGAGAATAAACGATTTTGCCTTAGGGAAAATTTCTAACTTTCAAACCTAGGCTATTTATAGACATAAGTATCCAAATCAGTTCAAATTTCAGTCTCTAAATTTCAATGGCTCAACATTTTTATTTCTTAACAGTATAACTCTAATTTTTCCATCGCCATTGGACAATTCTTTTAGTACTATACAGTCAATCGGTCTGTCACTCAAAAATTTTCGGTCCTGGCATTCTCTCCCGAATTTTCCGAAAATTTCCTATAAGCCAGTATCAATAGCCAATCACTCTTAAACTATACTAAATTAGTCATTCAAGCCCACTTACTCCTAATTTCTCAATCAATCATAATCCAGTCAGTTTCTAGTTCACAATCCAGTCAATTCATACTCACAATTAAAATGCCGGAAAACTATGAATGCATGTACCTATGAATAAATGCATATGCAATAAACCTGTTCCTCTATAATTAGAAGCCAGTAACATGCTCAATCAGTGAATGCAATGAAACCTATCAGTATTACCATAATGCCCTTGCTAACAGTAACAGGATGTTACATGACTCCTAGCCAATTTGGTTTTTTTTACTTTTACCTAATCGTACACGTAACAAAATCTATTATGACATCTATAAATCACAATTCATAAATTCTAAAATATAATCAGTTGGAAATAAAGTTGTGAAATTAAGTTTTGTGATCAAATTAACTAACTTTTATAGCTGATTGCTCCCAATATTTGCATAAATCCATCCACTCCGCCACTGTGACATTATGCGGCTTAACATCCTTTTCGTGCTTGGTAAAATGCTTTTTTAAATGAAATCTTTGATCTTTAGACCTTAAAGCAAGAAACTTCTTCACAGAAGCATGTACTTCGTTGTCTGTCCTCATTCTCTTGATTTCCAACTTTTGCTGCAAAAAATTATAAATTATTGGTCAAAGCTTTAGGCATATGGAAAACACATACAAATTAGATAGTTTTATAATACTTAGGTCTAACTTATCAAATGCAATGTCCAACTCCTCATTAGTAATTTTTTTTCCATTTTGTTCTTACATGTAAGGAAGTTCGGGATACCACACCAATCTTAATCGATAATTTGGCAGAATGCATGGAGTTGGTTGATCATCCTTCAGCGGGGGAGATCTCTATCTCCAATCTCTTACCTATTGCCTTATTAATCTTTGCCAATCCTTGTCCTTTTGTGACACCCCTTGTCTTTTTCGATTCACTCGTGGATCCCAAAATAGTAAAGGAATATTTTACAATTAGCATAAAACATACTCTTAATTGGTTAGATAAACCAAAAAAATTAAACTTAATAAATTTCACCAATTTAATATGAAAGATCATACTTGCAATGCTTGTAGAGGTAGTACTAACACTAGGAATAATAGTGTCATTTACTGATGTCTGATTATTAGAAGTTGGAGGCATCTCTTGAGAAGTTAATGGAGAACTAATATTGCGTCGCATATTCAAAAATTGTTCGTACTTATCTCTGGGATGAGTAATAGGTGCAGATGTGACATCTCTTGGTGTTGGAGTTGGCTCAAAAGGTGTAGGTACGTGATCTTCTGACTGTGTACGAGCAGATGGCTCATTAGCTGCACTTCCAAGAAGCTGATGATACCGCGACTGTAGATGTGTCAGTACTAAGTTGTTAGCCCCAAAAAAAATTTTTAATTAAGCATGATTAGAATAATTGAGTAAGTTAATGTTAGATAAAATTTAGTTGACATTTATTAAGTATAGTAGCATTAATTAAGTTAGGTAGCATGAATTAAAAAGGAATTAATGAGTTAGGTGTTAAGAGTTAAGGGAATTTATTGTGTTAGTTGGGCCTTAATGAGGTAGGAAAAGAAAAGAGAATAAGGTGGGCCTAAAAGATAGATGGGCTTAAGTGGTTTAAAGAAGATATTAGAGGAAATAAGAAGAAAAGAGGAGAAAGTAAGTTGGGCTTGGACCTTGAGCTTAAGTGATTTAAGTAAGTGGTATAAAAGAAGAAGAAAGAAGTGAGTTAGTAAGGAAGAAGAGAGAATTTTCGAAAATTAGAGGGAGAGAGGAGAGAAGTGTCGTGAAAGGGAGAAAGGAAGAAGAAAAAGAAGGGCTTGGCTAGGGTTGGTGTTTCCAAGAGATTAAGTGGGTGTTTGAAGATAGTTCAAGAAGAAAAAGTGAAGAGGAGAAGCTAAGCTACCTTTTGAGCCAAGAAACTCTTGGGTTGAGTCAAGATCTAAGGTAAGTTATGTTTCAAGAGTTGGTTTTTAGTTGGGTTTTTGGTGTAGAAGGTTTAAGAATCAAGTAGGTTTAGTGATTCTTAAGCAAGCTAATTTCATGAAAGAAGTTTTATGGAATTTCAATTGGATTTGTGTTGAATTTGGGTTATTATTTTCTCTTGAAGAAGAGCAAGAGAGAGGAGAAGAGCAAGAGGAAGAGCTCCATTTAGCAAGGATTTAGCAAGTATAAGGTGGGTTTCACTTTTATCTTTATGTTAGTAATGCTTTAAATACTATCTCAACTAAGGAAAATTAATGTTTTCCAACTACCTTGGAATGAGTATTGATTGAGTTTTGAATTGTGTGTAAATTGAATTGTGATTGCCATTATGTGAGAAATTGATTAGTATATGATATTGCTTGAAATTGCCATGAATTGAATGAGCATGAATGAGATCGTGAAATGTGAGCTAAGCATGAAATATATCATTTTCAAGAATCAGCTTTATGGATGCATGAAAATCCATTTTCAGAAAATCAGTCAGTGGACAAGACAAGTCCAGTTTTTATGCATGAAATTCAATGTTATATGGGTTAGTTAAGTCCACCAGCAAAGTCACGTGCACGTTGACCAGTATAGCCTTCTCCCAGCTGCCCGATAGTGGCATAGGATGTTCCTTTTTGGACTCCTCAGCATATGACTACACTTGTGTAGCTCATCAGTAACCCGTGGACTTTTCGAACCATCAGCTATGTGATTTCGTGTTAGCATATGTTTGCAAGAATGAGAATTACATGGAGCATGAACATTGTGTTTTGAGATTGATAAATTTCATGAAATGCATGATTGTGTGATTGCTATACAAAGTGTTAAAAGTATGATTAATGAAGCAATGTAACTTATTAGTCTAAATATAAACGTGTTACCCACGAGCGAAAGCTCACCCCCACCTTCACGTCCCATCTCCAGGTGAAGGGCGCGATTTCGAGGAACGAGCATAAAAGACATACTCCAAGATTGTGTTTTTGATGTATTTTCAAGTTAACTTTTGTAAAATCAATGATTTATATGCATTTTGAGCAAATGATGTTTTTGACAAGTTTGTATTTTGGGATATGATGGAGTGGCTTGAAATGCCCTCTAAAGCTTTGTAATAACTTATGATTTCATATGAATGCAAGAATGTTCAGTTATAATGTATTTTGATAAATCCATGTATGTTTAAGACAATTGCATCATTGTTATAGTTTAGACATGATTAGATGATTAAGAGTGTGGTTGTTG
Source organism: Erythroxylum novogranatense (assembly GCA_029891385.1). Lineage (NCBI taxonomy): Eukaryota > Viridiplantae > Streptophyta > Magnoliopsida > Malpighiales > Erythroxylaceae > Erythroxylum > Erythroxylum novogranatense. The sequence continues at coordinate 15,123,242 of CM057225.1, read as the reverse complement.
CTTTAAATGGTATTGGGAGATACCTTAGAATTGAAACATGTTGAATGAGGTTGAGTATTGAGTTTCATGCAGGTTGTAGCCTTAGATTGAAGATTTGGGTTAGGAATAAAATAGGGGAGGTGCTGTCCAATTTTCCCAAAAATTATGCAGCAACTTCCATTTGATTTTAGACCGGTTTAATTTTTGAATTTAATTGAGAGATCTTCTTGACAATTGTAGTAGAAGTTTAGAGCTTTCCAATGGTATATCGTTTGTCTCATTTGGAGTTAGGGTTAAAAAGTTATGAGGATTAGAACACATTCAGTTACTGTTCATGTACTGTTTCATTGGTCATTGTTAGAGCAGTACATTCAAAGGAGGTTTCACCTAAATTAATGATAGAATTAGCATTTGTGTCCTTCATATGAATTGTAGACAATTTTATTATCTTTCCATGAAGGTATAGTATGCACTTATTGGAGCTAGGAATAAGAAGTTATGAGTTTTGAAAGATGCTAGTGTCAAGTGAATTGAAGTTGGTTTTGAGAATTGGAAGTTTTGGAAATTGGCGTGTCCGTTAAACGGACACGAACGTCCGTTAAACGGACAGCTACGGGTGCTAAAACACCCCTTCGCCTACCCATGTCGGTTAAACGGACACCCCCGTCCGTTTAACGGACAAACACGAAGCATTTAGAACACTTCCACCCGTATGTGTCCGTTAAACGGACACAGCTGTCCGTTTAACGGACAGCTACGGGAAAATGGGCAAATTGGACTATGTTAGAGGCCGAATTTGGTTTTGTGGTCTTCATGAGAGTTGTAGATCTAGATGTATACTTTCAAATGGTGGAAGAACGAACACATTCTAACCTCTAGATTAAAAGTTATGGGAATCGCGCCAAAAGAGTTTCAATGTGATTTTGGAAGTGAGCATAGTCTATTGTTTTGGGCATAAATCCCTCATAAGACCTCCAAATGAGGTGAGGCTTGAACCATTGGATGCATAAGACATAGATCTCTCACTCCATAAAATTTGGTATCAATTGGATTAGAATTAAGAAAGTTTGCATTAAAAGAAGTGAGAGGCCGGTTAAGAGAGCATGTTTCAGGTATGAATACCTTTGGGTATTTGAATCATATCTTGAGTTATTTAACTCCGATTAAGGTGATTTTTGCCTCTATGCGAACGTGAGGCTTTAAGCTATATTTGTTATGAACAAGTCCAAATGTGATTTTAATGTTTAGCTAGTGTGCGCTCATCACTTTTATGGAACAGCAGCGAATGGCACTGCAATGTCCTAAGCGCAAGGTTTCAGGACTGCGGACGTTGGGCCCTTGAAACGGGGTCCGACATTATTGTGGTATCAATGCAAGTGATAAGTGTAAGTTATATTTAGTTGAGTCCCGGATCCGACATCTGAGGTACCAGAGCGAGTGTGATAAGTGTAAGTTCCATGTAGTTGGGTCTCGGATCCAACAGTTGGGGTCCGGTCTCCAGGTCGGGTCCCGACATAAGTTGCTTAGTGCAGCCTTATTCTTCTTCTTGGGTAGACCAGGTCTCATGTGAATCACCTGCATTCAATTCGACATTAGATTTCAAAATAATATTCATTAACCATAATTAAACAAAATAGCAAAAACTGACAATCATACTAGTCACACGCATGTTCACTGCTGAAAGATTATAAAACCTGAAAATGACATGATATAGATGAAGAAAAAGGTGGTTTAAGAGACTATATATCCATCAGAGAAGTTATAACAGACAGAATTCAACTCACGAATAATAGAAAATAGCCCATGCCAACTTCATGCAATGAACTATCCACACTTGCCCTACTCATCCATAAGATCAATTCTTGTTGAGGTCATTCATGTTTGAATCTGAAAAGTTATAACAACTGAAGCACATGAACCAAACTCTTATCTTCCTAATTGGAATAAAATCCCAAGCTATAGTATTTTTCTTTTGAAAAGTTAAAATAATATTTAGGAAATAACAAATATAAAAAAGTATTGGTCTTCAGTACAATGCTCACATAATAAGCTTTTATAGGTAGATAAGAACTAACCAACATCTATACAGCAAAATATTCTTCAACTAACGTTACACTAATACAATTCCCTTTGAGAAATAAGTAAACAAACTTCTAAGCATTGCCCCTCCTGATCTTAGGCTAAAGCTTGAAAAAGGGACTCAACACTTCAACGCATCTTTTACTCCAGGCATAAATTAATTCTATGTGAAGAAGCAATGTTTACAACCATTGGTCCTTAAAAAGATGTTTATATCTAAATATAACAATTTTATAAACTCAACATAATGGAGACTAGACTTATTAAAATGGAATAAATCCTTAATGCATTTCCAAATATTAACAAAGAATTTAAATTTGAAGAAGAGTCGCACAAGTGATTCAGCAATTAAATGTATAAAATCTTATGAACATATATTGTTCAGTATAGTAACCACCAAGTTCACTAAACAATTGATATAGTGTATCATTGTATTTCAACCTGTGATAAATGATTTGGCGTATTTTGTAACCAAATCATATATTTGCTACTTCATCTAAATGAACATTATTACTTTGCTTAAAGGTTGTATATATATGATAAATTCACGAGCAATAAATTTCACAAAAGAACAAGTCACTAAGCACAAATAAGTTATCAAAAGTCTCAATTACCTCGATATATGTTGAACAAAAGCAACACTCCTAGCAATCAAAGTAATAGTAGAAATAATCCCACGTTACTAAATGAAGCCAAAACAAAGAGAAATCCAATCCTTAGCTAAAATCTATAACACTAAACACCCAAAACCCATCTATCTATCAACCACAAAACACTCAAAACCCTAAAAATGAACATCTACCAAGCCTAAAAAAGCAAAAGTACACCCCATTATTACAAATAAAAGCCAAAACAAGCTGCAGTACCTATAAATTGAACTTAACCTACTGAAAGACCAAGAAAATCCAAGAACATTAGTCACTTCTATGATTACATAAAGGCTACAACATCAACAATGATCACAAAGCTAAAACAACACAACACAACAATAGTAGAAAGCTTAATGGGTATTATAGAAAATGAAGCTTACAGCTAAAACCAAAGAAAAGGGAGAGATATTGGAAGCCCAAATCAAAGAACAAGAAGTGAAATATGTGAGAAGGTAACAATTAGATTGCGACAATTAAGGTCAGAAGGAGGAAGGAGAAGCTCGACAACGACGTAGCTCAAGCGATGGGTGGCAAAACGCAGGTGGCCGGGGAAAGGGGACTGGGGTAGAGGATAAAGAAAACCAAAATGATATCATTTGGTTTTAAACCAAACGACATCGTTTTGCTCCTAAAACGTTATAACGTTTTAAATAAGCAAAACAACGTAGTTTTTGCTTCTGATAAAGATTGCAAATCGCGATCATGCTGAAGCATGATCGCGACTTCACAGGATGGTTTGAAAACTCATTATCGTGCCTCTGCACGATCGCAACCCAAACCTTTTTTTTAACCAAACGATGTCATTTTGCTTCTGAAGCATAACATTTTAAGTAAGCAAAATAATGTCGTTTTTCTTCTGATAAAGGTCACGAAAGCATGATCGCGACTTCTCTAAAGGTTACGAAAGCATGATCTTTATTTTAACTGTATTTTGACCAATAGGTATCCAAATGGGATTATTCTTAATTTAAATTTAACTAGAGACATATGACCACAAATTGTCTGAAAAGATCAAATTTTAATTCCGTCTCTAAAAATTCCATAATCTAACTTGAAGTTGAATATAGAATACAGTTATAGTTCAAAGAATAGTCCAAAGTAAATTGAGTATAACTTTTGGAATACTGAATCAATTTGTATGATCTTAGTTTCATTAGAAACTTAAGACATTGGAGAATAATTTTCTAGAAGAAAGTGTTGCCTAATCATTTTATTTACCTTATCAGAATGATGATACAAAGTTGACCTGAAAGCATGTTATTAGAAAAATCTGAAATGGTCATTTGGTTGTGCACGGTCGAGCGTTAAGGGTGTACGGTCGTGACTAATTTGATTGGTATGCGGCATTCTTTCTCTCTTCTTCCTCACTGAACATCTCTTCTTCTTCTCTCCTTCTTTCTTTCATTATTTCTAGATTTACTCACTCATAAATCATCTATTTTGCATTTCTATATCCAATACAACCTCCAAACAAGTCAAATTCAAATTTACACTTCAAACATGAAAAGTAATCCAAAACTTCGCATATACTTCCTCTCTTTACTGTAATTTTTCTAACTTCTATTTTCTTCAATTAACACATAAAACACTTAAACCAATTCTTCTAACTTAATTTCCATATTTTTGCTCCTGAAGCATAACATTTTAAGTAAGCCTTCTGCAATGTTTTCTTCATTAAAACGTCACGGTTTCTATTTCGTGATGTTTTATCGATAAAACGTCACAAGAAGTATTACAAATCAACGACGTTTTCAAACAAATCAAAATGTTGTGGATTGTAAGTATTTCTTGTAGTGTATAGGTTGAAGATCATGTACTTGAGTTTGCATTATATTTTTAAAACCCAAAAAATAAGCTATAGGCTATAGATCACGTACTTGGGGGTGGCATGTTGTTCAGCATTAACAAACATATAAATTGAAGATGACAATCATGCTATTGAGATCGACAAATACAATGAGAAGGGTAAGTGAGTCATAATGTCACCAAAGAGTTTAATTTTTCAAAGGGAAAGTTAAAATTCCACAACATTTTTGGTGCCTGTGTATAAACCTAAGTCTTATTATATATCAAGTTTCTTATCCCTAAAATATTATAAAAGGTATAATATAAGCATAAAATTATTTATTTATTATTTATATATATTTTTTAAAAAAAAAATGATATTTTAATTGTTATTAGTTGTGACAAAGTTTACTTATTCTAGTCTGAGTTGGCCTGACTTGACTTGAGCTTGGATTGTCCGGTCCAATCTAATCTAAAATTTAAAATTTTTTAAAAATGATGTCATTTTTATTTTAAGAAATGAAATATTGTATTCAATTGTGTCTAGACTTAGGTAGAGGTTGGGCCTAAGTGAGTCTGGGTCAAATATTATTTACTGTCACCCTTAATTATTGTTTAAATTAGTAAAGGATATAATTGTTGCTTATAAAATTTTTTATAGCAACTATATTTTAATTTTGTTGTCTTTTTAAATATATGGCAATAAATTATTATTAGTGTTGCCTATTAATATTACTATAGGTCACACTTTAAAAATAGTTGCATTATATTAGTTTTAAGCAACATATTTTAAAATATTGCAAATTTAGTGTTGTAAATCACTTTGTGCGAGGATGCATGCATGCATGTTCCAGTTGTTCCTGGTGCAACATAAACCATTTCCTTATTTACCTTTGGATTGAAATATATCCAAAGAAAATCAAACTTTATGTGGCTGAAAGTATTCAACGTCTCATTCGAAGATAATTTTACCAGGTCATTAATTTGTGAATTGTTGAATGCATGCATCTGCATAGGATTCGCATCCTGTCCATGTCAAGTGTCATGATATGCATATCCTAACTTTCCTCTTGCCCAACAACTACATACACCAACCATTTCAGGGCTCATTTTAAGTCTGCATAACTATTTATTTTTCCTACTTTCCTCTTTTGAAGAGAGAAATTACAGTTTCCAGCTTTACCAGCCCAAGAAAATTAACACAGGAAAATGTTTACCTTCAAACAGCATGTCTACCAAATTGAGCTTTTGTGATTTTTCATGGTGGATTCCAGTTGATTAAACCATAGAAAGTTCTAAAATGGTTGCTCTATAACGGAGAAATTAGCACGGTTGATGCTAATTTGGAGTATACATGACCAATCATTTGGAGAAGGCCCACAAATTAATTGATTGTCAGGTCATAACAAGTAATCCTGTCAAAAGATGATTGGTAGTAGGCAGAAAATGGGAACTGTGGCGAAGAGAGATGAATAATATAGCCTGGAGCAGAGAAAAAGGAACCGATGGCTTGAGGTCTGAGGATGTCCTGATCGATAAAAGAGGGATTTTTCAAACCATGTAGGCCAGGCCTCCGGCCAACCTTGAAAATCTACAAATCTTTGCACGCAAAACCAAACATAAGAAACTACTTACGTGCGAACCAATGTTTTTTATGACCTTCTTTGCTAACACATTGACTAATAATCAATGCTTTTCTTCCCCTTGTTGCGTACTTCCCTCTTTGTCTATTACGCCCTCTTTAAGTGTCACAAACGCTAATTGCATCTTTACCTTGACCTTGTATTTGTTAGATTTTAAGCAACCACATAAATCTCTCATCCCGTGCATACGAGTACAGGAACAATAGTTATTCAGTGAACTGTATGATGGTGAAAGTATACATACATATTAATCGTGTTTCATATTTCAACAGAAATATTGGTTTGGGGTGGGTCCATACCATTGGGTTTTGTCACTTTAGTCGCGTCGGGTTAGATTTGGCCCTTCCCGCGATCCGCCGCATGATCGACCTCGCGACCTCGGGGTTTTGTTGGGTCTGAGCCACGCCTAACACCATCGGCGCGCGTCTCAACGCAAGAAACCTTTAGTCGAGGGGTTGATCATGACCTCACCCTGGCAGACCAAAGAGAGACAATCTTAATTTGTCTTGGGGCCTCAACCGCAACCACGTAACCACGTAAGCGGTTAACCCAAACCAAATATTAAATTCCATTTTCAGATATTTAGAATTATAAGAATAAATTTTTGATAATTAAGCGTAAAATTTTAATTTAAAGAAACAATATGATTTCACTGAGAATATCTATTTTAAAATAAAATATACATTTTCATTAAACAAATCATCTTTTCTTCATACTTAATTTCATATATTAAATATAAAGAATGAATATTTCATACATAGAAGATGTCAAGCACCAGATCGATTATTTGCAATTTTATTACTTATAAATCAAATTATTGTTTTCGTATAAAGAGTTTTATTAGCAACGTTTTATTTCTTAACATTTTATCTTTCAATTCTCATATAATTATCATTATAGTATTTTATTAATTAGGGTAACATGAACAACAACCATTGAATGTTCTTGATTACGTTTTGAGAATTATCTATTCTTTGTTGAAACTTAGAACATGGAACAAAACAATTGTGAGACTGGCAGCAAGTACAAATTGGTAGGCAAATAATAAGTGATCTATAATACATTTAATTAAGATTAATTGTAAGCACTTAGGTGTTTTATATTACATGATATCCTTAACCCCTACATGATAACTTAATTTCAGTTATCCTTAAAAAATATTTCTCCGGTTAAAGTTATGATGTTTGTGACATTTGTATAGTTTATGCCGCTAATAAGTACATCCCACCTTTTCTATCTGTTACAAATAAATATAAGATCTCATACGTAAATATTTTAATAAGTAGAGAGAACACAAAACATTACACTTCGATTAGATATAACTCAATTTATATGTATGGATCAAGGCAACCCTAAATTATAAGTATGTTGCTTAGTGGTACTACTACGATAAAACAAAAATCCTTAACACTATTATTAAATCGCAATGCAGGAACTCTGGTGCTCCTGCAGCTCTACTCCCTATACGCATCTGTACTCTTTCTCCAAAACTTCTTTCCTTGTTAAGCACATGATAACGTTAATTAAATACCGTCTAAAAATATAGGAATCACTCCTCGACAATACACTTTATGATCGTATTGCATGCTATCGCTGCCAATGATATCCAAGGCGTGTCATATTTCTATCTGAATTGGACACCGTGATAAATGCCCAAGCAACATATATAAATGTGGATATACCTGAAAACGAATTATTATTATGATAATCTACTAAGAACAGATTGAAATATAGTTAGAACTTAGAATTGAATAATCTTATCAAAACCAAGAAGAAAGAGCCATCAACAACTAATTAATATCTCTCTCACTATGTATATACAAATAGAGAGAGAAAATATTTTTAAGAGAAAATGTTGAGTAATCACATGTCAATGACGCAATAATTAAAGGACCCAATTCAAAGATAAGGATAATCAGACTTACTGTGTGCCATGCAAGCGACGAATGCCTCTAATATTAATATTTGATTATGACGCAGCTTAAGGTTTAAGAAAGACAAGAAGAAAAGTCTCACACACTAGTGTTCTGGCATTCCAATTTTCTATTGCCAGGACTTTCTTTTTCCGGCGACACTCCTTAAAGTTCATATGGCTGTTGAACCATGTTTATGCCTTTCCATATCTCTCTTTGACATTCGCTCCCTCTCTCCCTCTCTCTCATTATTGTGAACTAGTCAGTTAAAATCAAGATCAAAGAAATTAACACAAAGCATCAATAAGGTATGGGAAGGGCTCCTTGTTGCGACAAAGCTAACGTGAAGAAAGGTCCATGGTCACCTGAAGAAGATGCTAAGCTCAAATCTTACATAGAGCAGCATGGAACTGGCGGTAACTGGATTGCTTTGCCTCAAAAGATCGGTATATGTCCAAACTTGCAAATAACTAGTTAACCCTTTTATCCTCCATTGATTTCTCCGTGCATATTTCTGTTTTCTCTTTCTTTGACTACTTCAACAAGGAAATAAAACTCAGATTAAATTTTTAGCTAGAGTGTAGTTATATGTTTTGATTGATTCAGTTAAGTTTCATGCACAAATTGAGACTTTTTCTTTTTCTTTTTCGCTGAATCAGGTCTTAAAAGATGCGGGAAGAGCTGTCGTCTCCGATGGTTAAATTATCTTCGTCCAAATTTAAAGCATGGAGGCTTCTCCGAGGAAGAAGATAACATAATCTGTAGCCTCTACATCAGTATTGGGAGCAGGTACATAGATATTTGACAATACGTATAATTACTTCTTTTCTTATTTCCAAATCTATAATCAGCTTCCTTGGTGGAGCAGATGGTCAATAATTGCAGCACAGTTACCTGGAAGGACCGATAATGACATAAAGAACTACTGGAACACAAGATTGAAGAAGAAGCTTCTTGGAAAGCAGCGTAAAGAACTACAGGCTCGTAGAAGTAGTGGGCTAAAACAAGAGATGGGAAGAGGAAAGGATAATCCAGTGGCTTCATCAGTTGATAACAATATTGTTAACGTAAATCCATGTTGGCCAGAGTTGCATGTGCTGACTCCTATACCATACTCTAACCAGGAACCACGTCTTAACGACCATACCTCTATTAGGAAATTACTTATCAAGCTTGGAGGGAAGTTTTGTGCGGATCCTCAATATCAACTCATTCAACCTACCACAAACTCTCTTCAATACCCCATAGATATATCTCATAGCCAACAACTTTACGATCACCAGTTGATTAGTATCTCACCTTCTACTTCGGTGGAGGCCTTGAATGTCGACAGTGGGTCTCATATCGTACAGTATGGAGTAGACGAGGCAGGATTGCCGACTTTAGAAGGACGAAGTAATTTCCCCGAGGGGTTCGAGGGAATTGACTACAGCAACTCCCAAAGATTGGATGGTCTGGAATTTCTCTTGAGTGATGATATGGGCAACTACAGAACTGGAACTTCGAATCCTGGTGAAGCCATAATCGACAGCTTTGGTGACGTGAGCTCTCAAATCTATCCTATTCCTCCTGTAACTTTGACGAACTCTGAAGGGATACCACCAAGGTTTCTTCAAGAATTCCCTTCTCCTGACCTCAGGTATCCTGGATTGGTGTAATACTGAACTGTGTACATGAATCATACATAGAATTTTAGGAATAGGAGAGGCGAGTGTTGGAATCTTTGAGAAAACCCTAGTAATTATTAATTATTTGATCATTTTGTGAAATCTTTGTTTAGGGCACGCTTTATCTTAACCAGTTCCTGTTCCTTGAGCCAGCTCTCTTTCAATGTACTTCCGAGTTCAGACTACGTTTCTTTTGCAGTAAATTTGGTTATGTCCTATTGAAGACTTGTAGATAGAAATTAGAACGTACTGGTCCGTAACTTGGATGTTGAAGATTGTGCTTTCTGGCAAGCATTTGAAGTTTCTTTATATGCATAGACTTGAACAACATGCAGGTTAATTAGCCTCGTTATATGCTATATACATTTCCCGATATGAACTCGGATAAGTAGATGTGGGATCTCTAAGTTTCTGCACATGGCTTTTAATATCTTGAATGTTTGGTAAGGTTTACTAACCCTAACCATATGCGTTTTTTTTAATCTCTATCTGGAAGAAAATTTGAATATTAGACCTGAAACTAAGCTCTTCAGGGATTAAAAAGGCTTCAAGCTGGACCTCTAATATAGCTATGCAGTATGACTGGCTGGGAAACTATATTTTATTTCAGGCAGACAATCTCCTGATGCTTCGACGCCATAAACTTGATAACCAAATTTGTTTCTGAAGTAAAAAGATGAGCTAACATATATAGAAGCCCTTATGGTAAAATGCTAGGTCATCAGACTCATTCATATAGAAAACTCATTTCCTTTGGAATAGTTCATGACTTTCATAATTGCATATATATAATCCATATCTGCAATTTCAGGCTATAAAAAGCAGCCCGATTTGTTTCAGTAGGGGAGTGCCTGCATCTTTTAGTCAAAGCACTACCGCAGCATTACTCTGATGATTTACCAATGTTGAATTGCATTCTACTTCCAAATAGAAGTAATTAATTTGCTAAAGAAAAACCACAAGCATGCATGTTTCCAGCAGCTGTTGTCCTTTCAACTTGCAAATCTAGTATATGTTTAACAACATTTTCTGTGCCACAACTAGTAACAAGATATGCCAAATTTTTCTCATGGAATTTACCGATCGTAAAGAACCTGATTTACCTAACGAACATTTAACGACCAATTTGATGAACTTAAATGTTACTAACCCCCTTGAAACTCCACTTGATTTTTTTCTTTTTTCATTTTAGCAAGCATTGAACGTTTACATATAGTCAAAATTCCCATTGATATGGTCGATGCATGTAATGAGTGCATAACCAATTGGATATTCACTAGATAACAATTAAACTTTGGCGAGTTATTCCACTTTTCGCCAAACAATATGTCTGATAGCAACACATTTCAGCTAAAGATGGCTTGGAGTTTTATTCAGCCTGAAGTTCTAAGAAGTTCCTTACGTCATCCTTGGCTGACTCTTAAGTCCCGCTGTTGATTACAGTTGTAAATTTTTAAATTTAAACAAAGTCTTCAAGTTGACAAAAGGAAAGTTTGGTAAGCTTATCCTAACTTGTTTGGAATTAGTTGACAAGAAATTGGTGTACAGCGCTGTTTTTGTCAAGGCATTACAAAAGTTGGCCCCCATAACGCCATTAATTAGCAAGAACAACCTTCCATATATCCTGCATTCGAGAATTTTTATGTAAAAGTTGAGTCATAATTTACTTTTTCATTATTAATTATCCCCAAAACAGTAGGTAGGATGTGACTGCAGAATTCAGAAAGTCAACAATGTCCATTAATTGTACACAAATATGGGAAATGCAAAATGAGGAAGAGGGTCGTGAATTGTTATAGACCATAATTGTGTTAAAAATTAAAAAAGATGATTGGATTCTATAATATGAAATTATCTGATTCAAACCCTAATTATAAGTACAATTTAATTTGAACAACAAAATGATAAGGATATTGACATATTATTCAAATCTTATTTTAAGAAAATAAGGTTTTAAAATCAAATTTAAATAAAACAAGATATGTTAGATTATGATTCATGATTCATTTAATACTAAATTATCTTGAATTTTTCTTTCATGTGTCAAATCTTTTAAAAATATATTTTAATTCACAATTTACATTTTTTAAAATGTAAAACCATACAGCCGCTGCACAATCAAAGAGTTCGAGGACTTAAAGAATTTGATGAGACAATATCGAATCCTAAGAGATAATGCTTGTTGTGTGTAAATAACCAACTATGGTAGTTATTCTACATAGGCTACTGATCATGTCACGATTATCGTTATCTTATTAGTACTTGAAAAAGCCATGTACACATGATGTTTTGAACTTCTCTGTATAAATATACCCAGTAGCGTCACTTGTTTAACAAGTGAGGGTTTTCAATTACTCAAATAAACTGTTATTCAATTTGGTATTAGAGCCTGACGCAAAACTGCAAAGTTATGGCTACTGATGCTGAACAATCTACCACTACAATCACCTCATCACTCCCAACTGTTCCTAGCTAGTCATCCCTCAACACTACTTCTTACTCTTCCTCCCTCAATAATGCACATCACTTCATTTCCATGAAATTGACGAATCACAACTATTTATTTTGGAAGACACAAATGCTCCTCTTTCTCCATGGCCAAGGACTATCTGGCTATGTAGGTGGCTCTAAACTATGCCCTCCACTAACAATTCCCTCCTCCAACGATGATCAATATGAGATAAATCCTCTTTTCACTGCTTGGATGCAACAGGACCAAATGCTCATGAACACTTTGATCATCTCCTTGTCCACAGAAGTTCTTCCAATGGTGATAGACTACACTACGTCTCGAGAAATCTGGCTTACTCTCGAGCAAGCACTTGCTTCTGCCCCCACTACCAGAATTATGCAACTTCATCTGGCACTCTAGGGAATCAAGCAAGCATCTAGTGAATCAGTGACAACCTTTCTTTATAGTGCCGCTGGACAACCACTATCTACGAATAACTTGAAACTTTATATTTTTAAACGATTAGGAGTGGAATTTAAGGACATTGTTACTACCTTATCCACAAGACCAGACCATGTTCCTTTACTAAATTCCATAGTTTTTTGGTAAGCCACGAGTTCCTCCATAAAGACTCCATTCTAATAATTACTCCAAGCACTACAAGTGCTGAACATACTATGCAACCAGTAGCTAATGTTGCATAAAGGACTCCTCAATCCAATCAAGGAGGCAGTAATGGCAAAGGCCGTGTTCGAAATGGTAGAGGATGAGGTCATGGACGTGGCAGGAACAACAACACCTATGATCAAAGAAATGGATGGAATCAAAACTGGCAAGTAAATCATAATTGGCACGGCAACACTGAACAGAGAATAAGGTGCTAGCTTTGTAATTTATGGAATCATACTACGAGTTCCTGTCCAAAAAGGTATCAAACTCCTCTTATTCCAAATGCACACTTGGCATCTGTTCCTACTCCATCTTATGTTCAATCGTATCCTTGGTGCCCGGAAATTGGTGCCACGCATCATGTCACACCTAACTTAGCTAGTATGGATCACTATGAACTATACCAAGGTAATGATGAACTGCAAGTTGGAAATGGTGAGACACTTCCTATTAAAAATATAGGGTCCGCACATATTCCTCACGACAAATTTTGCACCTTAATGATGTTTTACATGTTCAACAAATCTCAAAACCACTTTTATCTGTAAAACGTTTGTCCAAAGACAATAAAGTCTCTTGTGAATTTGATAACTCTACTTGTTAAATTAAGGACTAGACACTTCGGACCAGGGTACTAATAGAGCGGAATGAAGTGGATTTGTACGTTCTGTCAAATTCAAATCATCTTTCTTCTCCACAAGCTTTTTCAGTCAGGGCGACTCCAACAATTTGGCATTCTAGACTCAAGCATCCAAATCAAAATATTATAAATTTTCTTTTTTGAACAAATTTGTTACTTAGTAATGGTCGAAAGTTTCTTTCTAATTGTCCAAGTTGCCCTCTTGGCAAGTCTTATCGTTTCTCATTACCATCTACAAACAATGTTAGAAATAGTCCTTTGGATCTTATTTTTAGTGATGTTTAGGGTCTATGTCTAACAACTTCAATTGATGGGCATCGCTATTATGTTATTTTTGTTGACCATTTTTCCAAGTTCATTTGATTCTGCCCCATTAGGAAGAAATATGATGTCTTTCATTTTTTTTACTCAATTTCAAACTCTTATTGAACGGCAATTTACAACAAAAATCAAACAAGTCCAAACAGACTGGGATGGAGAGTACAGGAATCTTTATATGCACCTTAACCAAATTGGCATCTTCATCATATCCAATGCCCTCATACTCATGAACAAAATAGTACTGTAGAGCGACGACGCAAACATATAGTTGAAACAGCTCTAACCATGATGTAGCAAGTAAACATTCCACAAAAAATTGGCATTTCGTGTTTGATACCATTATTTTCTGATTAATCGTATGCCTACCACCGTTCTTCAAAATATATCACCCTTTGAAAAATTGTTTTCAAAGCCACCAGATTATACTTTTTTGAAGATTCTAGGATACCTTTTCTTTCCATATTTGCGTCCTTACAATCACCATGAAATGGATTTTTGCTCCTCATCGTGTGTATTTTGGGATATAGTCCTTTTTCATAGGGTTTATCGTTGTCTCGACTTAAAAACTAACTGTTTATATATTGCAAGGGATGTTATTTTTCATGAGTCTACCTTTCTCTTCCAAAAATTTTCAACCACACCCACTAATCCAACTCCCTCTTATCATCATGATTCTCCTTAGGTTAGTGTGCCTGTGCAGGTCTCTTCCAATTTAGGTGGTGATTCATCCATTTTAGTCCATTGCCCTCCTTAGCAACGGTGTTCAAGTCCTTTAAATCCCGCATCTTTTACTCAAACACTTCCCTCACCAACAACAAATACCAACCTCACTTTACCACCCTTTGTACCTGTACAATCCGAAACTTCTATAACTGCACCAATATTTAAAATTGTATAGCTCCAAGGCTTAAATTTGGTTGTTGATTTAACGCAATTTAGTGCTCCGATTTCTCCATCTAGTCCAACACTAAGATGACAGCAACTCCTCATCTTGCTCGTCCTATGCAAACACGTGCTATGACCAAGGTTGAGAAGCAAACGCACAACCACCAATCAGTGTCTCTTGTGGTCAAAAAGCCTCATCCAAGTACCAAACCTCATAATTATACAGAAGCAAAGAACTATCATGAGTGGCGTGATGCTATGGATATAGAGATCAATGCTCTTATTCGGACATGGATTCTTGTTCCACCAAACCCAAGCTACAATGTCGTAGGATACAAGTGGGTTTATCGAATAAAGTGGAAAGCAAATGATTCTCTTGAATGATATAAAGCTTGTCTTGTGGACAAAGGTTATCATCAACAATATGGAATTGATTATGTCGAGACTTTTATTCCTGTTATAAAACTAGCGATGATACGCATTGTACTCTCTGTGGCGATCACTAGTGGCTACATAGTCAAGCAATTGGATATAACTAACACCTTTCTCAATGGTTGTTCAAAAGAAGTTTATATGACCCAACCACTCAGGTATATTGACGAACGCAATCCGACCCATGTCTGTAAATTGTTGAAATCTTTGTATGGTTTAAAACAATCTCCTCATGCTTGGTTTCATTGTCTCCATCAATTTTTACTAAGTTGTCAGTTTCAAGGATCCAACGCAGATAATTCTTTGTTTATCTACAAGTCCCCAACGGTGGTATTGTTTGTTTTGGTTTATATTGATGACATTTTGGTCACGGGTAGTAACAACGAAGTAATGTAGTCTTTAATTCAAAAGTTACATAGCAAATTTTCACTCAAAGACATGGGTGATGTACATTACTTCTTGGGAATAGAAGCCCACTGGAGCAAATCATGCTTGTTCCTTACTCAGCAACCATAAACTTATAACTTATTACATCGGTATGGTATGGATCAATGTAAGTCGATTTCCACTCCACTCTCAACAACGACAAAGCTAACGCAGCATGGTGATGAATTGTTTGAAGATGTAACCAAGTTTAGACAGGCAGTTAGGGCCCTCCAATATTTGACCTTAACTAGGTTAGACATTGCCTTTGTTGTCAATAAAGTATGTCAATTTATGCATGCACCCCAACAGGCTCATTGGGTGGCAGTTAAATGCTTCTTTTCACTACTTGAAATCCACCTCTGATCATGGTTTGCATATACGACCATCCACTTCATGATGCTACATGGTTTCAGTGGCTCCGATTGGGCTGGCTCCGTTGATGATCGTAAATCTACAGGTGGTTATGCGGTGTTTCTAGGTGCAAATCTATTGTCATGGAAATCGGCTAAGCAAAAGGTGGTTTCATGATCCTCCACTGAGGCAGAGTACAAAGCTTTGGCTGATGCTACAGCTGAGATTTTATAGCTACAAATGTTGCTTCATGAGTTGGGTATTACTCTTCCAAAGCCACCAATCTTGTGGTATGATAATTTGGGAGCAACTTATTTGACTGTCAATTAGGTCTTTCACGCTCGTATCAAGTATATTGAGATTGACTATCATTTTATTAAGGAACGTGTCACTTTGAGTCAGCTTCAGGTGCAACTTCTCTCCTCCCAGGATCAGCTTGCAGATATCTTAGCTAAACCACTTCCTACAGCACGCCATGTCCTTCTTTGAAACAAACTCACTGTCCAAGCCAAGGACACTGTGTTGAAGGAGGGGGGGGTGGGGGGGGGGGGAGGTATCAGACCATACATGTCGTTGCACAATCAATGAGTTATGGGACTTGAGGAATCTGGTGAGACAATATCAGATCTTAAGAGATAATGCTTACTATGTGTAAATAAACAACTATGGTAGTTATCCTAGATAGGCTACTGATCATGCAATGATTGTCGTTATCTTATTAGTACTTAAGAAAGCCATGTACACACAATGTTTTGAATTTCTCTATATAAATATACCCAGTAGCCTCGCTTGTTAAACAAGTGAGGATTTTCAATTACTCAAATAATATGTTATTTAATTAACCTACATTTTAAAATATTTATTCGATTAAAAATAAGATTAAATGTAAGTTAAAGAGGTGAGATACATACTATAATTCATTATTATTTCATCTTTCAAACCATATTTTTATACAAATAAATATTTTAATTAATAACTATTATTTTTTAAAAGTTTAGAATTTAATTGAAAAATGTATCGCTTAAAATTTAGAAAAATTAATAGCAAATAAGTCATCATCCTATTAAAAATACGGTTAACTAAAATTATAATTTCAGGTTGAAGTTTTCTCTGAGGAAAATGCATCATATAACTCTAGCGTCTTAATTAAACCTAATCTAAAAGGTTGAGAATTTGCAGAACCGGCCAGCCATGGCATTACAATGCACTATCATTCAAGTGAAGGTTTATTTATTCTAATTTCTCACTAAGCACCAGCAGTTTAATGCATAAATCAGAGAGCAGGCTGAAACTTCAGCCATGGACATGAAAAACATGGTGTCTTAAAGTTAGCAAGTAGCAAGTAATCTCGTTTCCGAGAAATGATAAGAAAAGCTGCTATATGTTCATTAACAGCTCGATATAATTCTTCTTTTTCTTGTGTCTGTTGTAGGAGAACAATGCTATCACAAACATCCGCTTAATATGCATTAATGTTCTATACAAAATCCACTCACTCGTAGGAAATGTACATTATCTTAACTACAAATTGAGATAAAGACAGCAATCAAAACTTTTTGTTCAAACTCTGACAAGAATTTCGATACTAATCTAATAGTTTACTGTATATTAGGGACTATTATATAGTTTTCGTATGTACTACTCCAAGTGGACACAAGCACATAGTCTCCGGCATGGAAAAGAAAGCACGTCCAATATATAAATCCCGAGCTCAAATGGGACAATCCTTCATTAAATAGTAATTTTATAACTGATATCTCGCTGTAAAGTTAACAGGAATATCCTTCTGGAAGAACAAACACAACAGAAACAGCCCTTAACAAAAAACCAAAATTTCAAAAACATAGACTCTGCAACATGCACGTTCTTTTAATATACATAATGACGTTCTTTTATTGGGTAAATTATATATAATGACGTTAATAAGCACTACCCTTGATTAAGGATTATGGCAGGAACCGAGACAATAGCCAAACGACGACTTGTGTCTTCAGTTGTTCATGTTAGAATAACAAACATAACATATTAAAAAGGGGCATTATTGAAACAGAACACAACACGCATGTTTGTTGATAGAATGACAACGACAGTCACCAGGTTGAGAATTTTTAAAAGATGTTTGTCCTATTTGCAGACCCGATCGTCTTGTTCTTAGCTATCAAATGCAAACACGTTTAAGCAAAGACCCAAGAGGGTTTGCCCCACTTTTAAAGTTGATTCTTTTCGAAGAAGAGAACAAAAATTAGTAGCCACCGTCGGTGGCATTTCATATAGTCGCAAGAAGTGGGATACTGAGGGAATGACGATCTCGGAATCCTAGCAACTCTATGTAATTGTTTACATCCGACGAGCAACATGAATTTTGGCAGCAAATATAAGTTAATGACCTTGGAATTCTGAATCCTAAATTTTATCCGGGGGTTTGAGTTTATCAAATTTGTATGGCTTGAACATGATTTAAGAAAGTCAAGTGAAAAGTGGGCGTGTAACTAATACTTAAGATAATCAAACCAATCAGCTTCACTACCTAATTTGATCATATGAGGATTATGATGTCCTAGTTCCCTATTTATCGGACTTGTCACACACAATTATATTCTCTCAATGAAATAAGCAAATCTTAGACCTAAAAGATTATTATTATTAAATACTAGTGTTTTGAAAACTGAACCGGACTGATCGGTCGGATCAGAGAACCGGTGAGTGATTGACCCATTCATTTTGCGATCGGACCGATAAAAACCGTTGAACCGGTGAAAGAAAGAACTGGCCGATCCATTTAAAATATCTTGATTTTGATGATTTCAACTTGAATTAATATTATAATTAGTGATCTTTTTTTAATATTTTTGATGAAATATGACTAGTGAGCTTTGTTATCTTATTTTGTGTTATATTTGGTGAGCTTTTTTAAAAAAATTGTATATTTTGAAGTTTGAAAGTTTAATTTAAGTTTACAATTAGATAAATAAATAATTAAATAGTATGTTTAAAAATTATCTTATATATATAATATATAAAATAAAAATTTATATATTTATTAATCACCGATTCGATCATGGTTGAATTCAGACTGAACCATTGACCCCTGAATCAGTTACTTCTTTGGTTCAATCACCGGTCCGGTTTTTAAAACATTTTTAAATACTCATACTCATTAATTAGCCTTTAACATGTTAAAATTTAGTGATATATCTTTTATATATATTAAAACTAATACACTTCTAAGTTCTTTTAAATATAAATAATGCCTTGTGAAAGTTATTAATAAGTTGTGTCTAAAAAGAGTTGATGTTAAAAATTAACTTATGAACTCCAAAACAATAGGTACTTTGCATTAACATAATAGGAATGGCAAGGTGAGAAAATGAGAGAATGGGCCAGTCTCTTGGACCCACGATTAGTAGTCTGTCCAAAGCAACGTCTTAAGACGCCGACATAAAGATGGGCCTAAATTTTTGAAAAGTTGGGCTTAACAAAGTAAGCCCGTGATTTGTATTCAGTCCAAAAACGAAGTCTTAATTTGCTAAAACCCTCGCTGGACGGAGAAATAGATTGACAAAGATGAAGCAGCGATGAGACGGAGCCGGGGAGAGAGATGAGCTCATAAACTAGAAAATAATCCCAATTCATGGCTTCTTCTGTACCACCCTCCACTCTTAATTTTCAGGTACTTTACTTTTGCTAAAGATCCTCATTTTATCTGGTGTTTTGGTCGTTTAGTTCTTAGTGAGCTTGCTTGGACCGTTGGACGGAAGAATACATTCACATGGATAATTAGTTAGTTTGTTTTTGGCTAGTGAATACACTCTAAACTGTTTTCTTTCCATTTCTACTGTTTTGGGATTACAGCTCCTTCTTTTTGTTTCTCCTTCAATTTAGGTGTTGGAATTTTCGCTATTCTTGGATTTTATTTTCTTTGCTTGTGTTTGATTTTGTGATTGAAGCATGATTCACAAATTCTTTCTTTTTCCCATTTGGTTAAGAGAGGTGTTTTTTCTTCCTTTTTTTTAAATTTGGGAATGCCACTTAAGAGTCAAAGGACATTACGATAATTGCTTCTTCTTTAGGTTAAATTGTTTAAAAGCCGATCCTGTCCAAACAATTGGTGCATGTTGGATCATGTGAATCATAGGTTTTCTTCACCTACATGTTCTGTGAAAGTAACAAATGCACAATATGGTGAGCCAAGGTCAGTCAAGTTGCAACTCAGCATTGCAAAGGAGAGGCTGTTGGAAGCTGTCCTTGAGCCGGTGAAAGATTTTCCTTGGAGGAAGGCTAAGGATGTATTAATGAAGAGATTTTTATCTGTTGGAAAAAAAGTATTCAAGTGGTGTTTTGTGGCATATTTCATTCTTAGTTTTTTATCCGCTGTTATACTTTCCATCTCAAGAAGCCAAGAGCTTGTGATTCCCTTTGGTCTCCTTGTTGGCTGCTTGGTGACTGACTTCTTAAAAGAAAT
The DNA here is from genome assembly GCA_029891385.1 of Erythroxylum novogranatense. Taxonomy (NCBI): domain Eukaryota; kingdom Viridiplantae; phylum Streptophyta; class Magnoliopsida; order Malpighiales; family Erythroxylaceae; genus Erythroxylum; species Erythroxylum novogranatense. The sequence continues at coordinate 15,102,888 of CM057225.1, read as the reverse complement.
AATGCAGGAAATGTTGCCTGCTGAAGAGGTAAGGTTTGCCCTGTTAGTTGAGAATGCACGAACTGCATTTGTTAATTTGATTCACTTTACCTTTTGAACAGGGAAAAGCATTGAAAATGCCCCTCGTAGCTATCAGTTGCTTCTTTGTATTAGTCAAGGCCATCTCTGCAGGTTTCACAGCACGGACACAGTTATTTCTTTTGCATGTTGCAAATGGTGGATTGATGCAGGTGTTGTGGCTTTGGAGAGGTTTATCAAAAGAAAATCATAAAGGCAGCGAAACAATTGCTGATGAAGGTGGATAATCTACTAGTGATGCTGATGAATCAATTGAATGCTCTGAATTCTCACGCAATTGATTGCATTGATTACAGGATCATAAATCAGCATGACAGTCTTCTGTTATACACCCCAAGTTTTCATTATTTTCGCTGTGGCTGAAGCAAATGCTCAAATGTTGATACTGGCATCTGCGTCAGGAGTACACGGTTGGACGACTGGGTGTTCTATGTTTTTCTATTGCTAGCTAATTAATGGTGGTATTGCATATTTCATACATGTAGGCTCAGTGAAATGAAGTACTTATTAATTGTACAATGGAAAAGTTACATATGTCAGTCAATTGATGCATTATCACTGAAGGATGTAAATGATTCTTGTGCTATCTTCGCGAAGACTTTTCATGGTTCTTACTGAAAAGGTTGCCAAATGATAGAAGGTCTACAAATGACCATGTCAGTCACTTAGAGACAACCTCATACCTTGGACTGCAAGAGATAATCCATAATTTACGTTCCCCAAAAGGGAGTGAGCATAAGTTGTTTGCAAATGTTTCTGATGTAATCTTCTGGATTCATTCTTTATTAACTAGCATAATTTACTTTATTATTATCATATTTTTCATATCAGAACTAAACATGCTGAATTGAACCATTACTTCGTATTTGGTTGATAAAAGTAGTTTTCAACACATTTATTTCAAGCCCGTTAACTTTTGAAGATAGAGAACATATAAGTGCTTGTTTATGTTCCATAGTAGATGGGTTTAATTTAAGACATTTTATCTCATACATATTTATTTAATTAATTAACTTATGAGATAAAGTTTATGAAAAAATATATTTTGTCAATAAAATTATGCTAAAATTACAATTATGAGTTTCATTCTACATTTAGGTATTATTTAGTAAATTGTTTGTAATCATTATATTATTAAGATTGAAGACCAAGAGAGTAAAAATATTAGTATAGGTTATGTTTCTTTCATATGATAGTACTCAATCTTACAACTTGAAATATGAAGGTACTTACATGAACATGTAGGTGTTTGTTAAAGAACAATTTCACTAAATTAATCGACATGAGAATTTCAACATTATTTATATGTTTATAAAATGTTCATTATAATAATCACATAAGTGATTATTTAACTCAAGTCTTCAAAGTATCTCAAATATAGATTGTTATATTTTGATATTGTTTAACATATTTTCTAATCAAAATTAGTTCAATTGGTAGTTATTAGATATGATATAAATTGTATGGAAGTGGTTAAGCGATTAATATACAATTCGTCACCCTAAAGTAACCCATCTGGTTAAGCGATTAATATACAATTCGTCACCCTAAAGTAACCCATCTGGTTAAGCGATTAATATAAATTCGTCACCCTAAAGTAACCCATCTGACATTAGTATGTTTCAAATAAAGTAGAAAAAAAAGTCATTGATATTGACCTGACAATTGATAAAATGTTTTGTAACCCATCTGACATTAGTATGTTTCAAATAAAGTAGAAAAAAAAGTCATGTTTCAAATAAAGTAGAAAAAAAAGTCATTGATATTGACGTGACAATTGATAAAATTGTGATGGGGTCATGGGTTTCTTCAATTGGGAGTTTAACTCAAATGACTTTTAGACATTAGGGTTCTTTTTGTTCACTTCGAAACATTATGGTTTGACCTGTATTTTGGTGCAAATATTATAGTTGAAAGAGACCTTATATATAAATATATATTTCTATCTCATGCTTTTGGGTATTTAACACTAAATTTAGATTTAATATTAACACAAAGTGTAAGGAAGAAATAGTTTATTGAGTAAGAGTAGTTAATCCAAGTTTATATAAATAATTTGATTGTATTGAAATAAGAGATATAACACAAATGACAATAATATAAAGTTAGATAACTAAGATTATGCTTGTATGCGTGTGTTTATATGTGCGTGTGCGTGCGTTCGTGGGGGTGTGTGTTTGTGTATGTGTTCATTTAGTTGTGTATATGGGAGTCTGTATTTATTCTTTTAATTATAAATCGTGTAAAACTTTTTAGGATTGAAGGATGATCAAATTAACATTTGTTTGAATTGTTAAATCTAATACATGTGATGTATAAGATGCTATAACAATTCATAAAAACATAAATAATTATATTTCGCTTAATTTATTAATGACTTTATATGACATTGTCATATGGATTAAATGAAATATAGATCTAAAATTTTAAAAGTCAAAGCATTTAGATCTAAGTAAAATTTGGGCATCAAGAATGTTGAAAAACTTAGATAAGCTTGATATCGTGAATTTTATATTAAAATTTTCTTATTCATCTGTAGGGAATGAGATTCTTTATTAAATTTCTCCACCACTAAAATTGATGATTATATGATTTTTGTAGTCAAGAACATACAAAATGATATTATATGATGCAATTTTTTTCTAAGATTATGCCTTAATATATAACTTTCCTTGTATAGTTCCATTCATTCAATTAACAAGATTTTGTATAAGATATAATGGTAAGATCTCAAAGAGTCAAAGCTAATGATTTAAAGATATAATGCTTATTTGAGACAAATATTGGCCCTGTTTGACAATCAGCGGATTGCATTAGTTGTTAACTGATTCTATCAGCGGTTAACTAATAGCAAATTAATATAACTAATTTGACCAATGGATACATTAGCTGTTTATTTAAAAATGTTTGATAAAATTAACTGTTTAATATTAATTATTTATGTATAAAATGACTTACGAAGATATGACTTCAAAAAAATTTATAAGGACACGAGTATTAGATGTTTATATCTTAGTATTTTTTGAATATTTTCATAAAAATTTAGATAAAGCAAAAGAAGCCATCACGATCATTTTCTCCAATATCTTCTATTGAATTTTAAAAATACTGAAAGCCCTTTCAATACAATTTCTCAATGACAGATGAGCTAGATTTAAAACTTCTCGAGATCTTCTTAAATTTGGACCACGAAGAGCCAATTGAAGAACTTAAAAGAGATCACTAAAATACCATTAAAAATAAGCTTGAGAATAGGGTTGATCGGATCACACCAGGAATTTTTCTTCAAATGCAACACCAACGAGTTTACTATGAAACTGGGTTAATAAAAATGATATTGATTTAATTTCTAATTTAAGGAAATATAATTTTTAGATTTTAATTTTAAATTTTAAAATTGAAACTATATTTTAATATATAAAATTAAAATTAAATTATTTTGGAAAAATTGTTTATATTAATCTCTTAAAATTTAAAATTAGATAAAAATAATTAATTTAAATTTGACTTATTAAATTTAGATTAAATTGAATTGAATTAAACACAATATACAAGTGATAATAATATTATATACTAAATATTGATATAAAAGGGACTTAAATATTGGGTCTATACAAAGTAATTAATGTGATATAATTAGAAATAACAAATTTAAAAGTATTTAATTTTTGAAAATTTTAATTTAATGAGCAACTTTTAAAATTTGTATAAATTAATTCAAATTTATATTTCTATCTCTATCTCTATCTCTTTAAATAATTTTAATAAATTTTGGATATAATTGTCTTTTAGTCTCTTAATTTCTTAACCGCTAGATGAAAACGCTCCTTATAGTAGTCTTTTCAAAATCAACGAATTGAGTTCAATCCGCCAACCTAATCAATTGTTTACCAAACATAATTATCAACAGTTTGATATGGTCAAACAACTAAAATCTTTCAATTTGCTAAAAAATAACCAGTAAGTCATTTACCAAACAAGGTCATTATCTAATAAGTTTATAACTAACTTGAATAATAAAGGTTATGGGATATCCAAAAGGTTGGATACAATCTTACAAACTCCACATAGTTTAAGTTTGTTTCAATGTATACTTATAGGAGAATTGTTCTTTAGATGATTAATGGGGAAAACATAAAGGTTGAAATAGTGTGAATCTTATAGCAATACATTATAATAGAATTAATGCCTTTATCTAGTACATTTTATGTATAGTCAAAAGGTTAACATATGTTGGAAAAATCCACCTTCGTTATTAATTCAAAGAGTTTATTTATTATGAATATGTCATTTATTATAAAAAGGTTAATAGCGATATACCATTCAATAAGACTATATAAATGACATATTACTCATAAAATAACAATTCATATTTTCAATTGCTGAATATATGGTAATCCAAGAATAACTCTCATTTGGATACGAAAGGATAATAACATAAATTTTGGGAATAAGGATGTAACATCCTAATATCCCATGTTAGGGGTTAAGATTGTAACACCCCACTCCTGCATGACCCGAACTCGACATCGATGATGATATTCGAGTTCGTGCCCTGTGAAGGTGGCGTGTTACGTCACTCAGTCAAAACTCAGTATAATTTTTTTTTAAACATACACATACATTATATATATTATGCGGAAACAATTTACAAAAATAATCATCGGTGAGTTCAATGACCACGGGAGCTCTTTTGTAAAGACAATATAATTCAGTCTGTTGACTTTACAACATGACCTAATCATTTGTACAAAAAAATTCAGAAAGTACAGTTTTTCTTATACACTAATGCAGACGTGAACTGATCCCGACCTCTTTTCTCACTCGCATGTGGTTGCTATACGCCCGTTGTTTAACGGGGTATTCTTCTGGGTCCTGAAAAATAATTGCAAATTTTGGGTGAGTTTTGCGAACTCAATGAGGTAACCATCATCGATGGTTCACTCAATTTATGCAACATATCAAGTCACATAACATTATTCACATTGTTGCATATTGGATCACATTTCACAATTTCACTTAAGCTTAGACAATTTAATACATTTCATTTAATTTGGCAGTCACAACCAATTAATTTCATACAACACTGAAGCATAATACGTTTGTTTCATAAATCACATTCAGAAGTACCACATGATTGGTACCATAGAAGCATAAGACAGTTAGCCTTTCACTTAATCAAAGAGATTAAAATTAGATGCAAATGACATGCGCATATGACACTTTTCCAATTTAGTTCGGTGTTGTGACCGAGCGCCTGTACTGTCCCAATATGGGCACATTAATCGTTGAGCCCGATGCTCTGAATCACTGTAGGGCTCTAGGCCCAAATATAAACGTTGAGCTTGTAGCTCTCAGTGGCTGCTCCGGTCACAACTGTTATTATCTGATCATGCCTTGTATGCATGGAATACATAGGTCAAAATGAAACCATATCAACATCTCAATCATTTCCAATTATCACATTCAACCAATTAGTTCACAATTTTTCACATTAAAATCACACTCACATTTAATCACATTTAAAACACAGAGTTTCCAAATTCTCAGACAACAGCACTTCTATGTCATAATCTCCCAATACATCAGACACCTTCGGTCCGGAATTCAGGCATAAACAACGCACAATCCCACCATTCTTCTCCACAGTGTTATAATTGCAAAATAATAAATAATAATAATTGAGAAACCATCTAGGTTACTCACAAATAGCTCCCGAAATAAAAGCTTGGAAGTCTCGGCAACGTCTGTGGGGTGACGTTCCAAAAGCGCTTCTAAACCAGTCAAAATATTCAAACATTACCAAATGTACACTCAGAAATAGTTAATAATGCACATGTATGCATGTTCGTGACATTCCTGGCATTATACTAAAATTTTCCGTTACAAAATTTTCTTCTAATTTTAGAAACTCATTGATACCAAAATCACTCAATTCGATCCTCTATAGGTCCAATTATTAATAAAATACGGACCAAAAAAATAATTATCCGGTCCTCTCACTTCGACCTAGTTAATCCCCGTCAATTTCATCTCTAAAAATTTCCAATTTCACATATAAATGAAATTAAATATTATACGAATCCGATGCCTCGAGAATCAGGTCAATCGGACGTCGGATAAAAAGTAATTGACAAAAGAAAAACAAATTAAGACAAAAATAGAAATAAATAATAAAAATTAAAAAATTAAAAAAAATACTAATTACTTTAAAAAATCAATCTCGCGAGGGCGATATGTCGCCCTCGCAAGATGCTGTAGGAACATCCCGGGGTAGGCATCACATGCCCACGGTGCGGAATTTAAAATTTTTAGTTCCGGGGCATTCCCGAAGCCAAGATCCATGTGAAGTTACAAACAACCAAACCATAACGACCAAAGGAGACCGTCTCTAACGGTATCCACGTAGAGGTCGGATAACCTAATCGGGACAAACTCTTTTGACCCGGGAATAGCTAGACTAAAGAGAAGAGTGCTAGCTCTTACCTTAACCTTGGAGAGCAAGTGAGATGATCTTGGTGGAACCTTGGAGAAGTAGAAGCAAAGTGGAATGGAAGAGATGAAGGAAATGAAAACAATTTTCCAAGCTTAACCCTTAAGCAATTTTCGATTCCTCTCTTCCCATCGCCGTCCAAGCCTTCTTCCTTTGCTTCTTCTATATGTTTTTAACACTTAAACAACATATATAAAGCTTGGTCAAGGAGTCTTCCACGTATGGCATAAAGAAATGCCTTAATTTGCTAAATAATCATTAACTTTGACTTTTCAAAGTTACAAACTTCTCCACCAATTATGCTTCCACCGAAAATCAACTTATATATATATAATTAATTAATTATTTACTTAATTAATTAATATATATAATTGCTGAAGAGGTCCAGTCAAACTGGGGTCGGTCCTACCGGCCTGTCGGGCCCCGCCGGTGAAAAATCACCGGAGACCCTTTTCAGCAATGTCGATGTCGCGATCTCATCGGACATATCCCAATCTCATCGGGATCCATTTAATCCTATTGCTCTCCGGATATCGATCTCGTCCAAACTATTTTACTGATTCTCCGAGTCACTCTTATGCGTGTGACCCATTAGGCTCCGGTTATGTTGGCCACTTAGATTAACACTTAATCGAGCAAGTCATGAGCGGTATCTAGAACACATCATGACCCCCAATTGACCGGAAAGTAATTGGTTTGACTAATGAAACCATATCACGAACCCTTCCATAGACAATTACCGCAATTCGTCCTTTCACCATGCTATACCCCACTTGGTTTGAGTATGGGCAATGTGTCAACTCTTACTAGACCGATCGATCAAATCTAGTCCAAGTGTAATCGGTTCTCGTCCTAGGACTCATTACTTTATATGTCCATGAAGACCATCTTCATGACATATGTATGCTCGGCGCCAGAGACTTCAAAGTAATGATCCCGATAAGAGGCCATGGGTATCTCTTCTGCTATAATGAAGTGGTGAATCTGTATTGGCTACTCAATTACCTTCAATACCTCAAGTCGCACTCCAATCACCACCCTATGAGCGACCTCTGAAAGGCAACAAGGAATGGAGTCAAAGTACGAATCAAGATTCAAGATATCCTCGAGTACCTCAAGTCTAAGGATACTTGCACCATTGCTATGATGAGATTATCACTGACATTTGTATAGGACATCCATGTGATGATCTCATAGCAGGTCATCCAATGTACTTACTACCGCTAGTAAGCATCCACATGTCAAATCTAAATATCTCAATATTTACAGTTTTCTGAGATCCACTGCTTGATCCAATCAAGGAATTTGACATGTGCTAGTCTATCCGGATTAACGATATCCAGTCTCGTTAATCCTATGACTAGGGATAATTTAGATACTGACATAATTGCACATGATAGGAATCTCAGTAGTATGATCGCATCATAATTTCCTTCATGCTATGTCATATATCAGGGACTTCATTAATTTGATTAAAGATCACTATCAATTCATAATAAAATGAACATCAAATAAATGAAATGTGCCTTGCTTTATTTATTCATAAAGTCTGTACATGACTATGAACAAAATGCGCTAAAGGGGATTGCCTTTAGGGCACTACTCTAACAGATGCGAGGTCTGAAATTTTTGAAATGTTTTTTTTTTCAAATCAATTTTCTATTTTTTACAAAACCAACTCTCCTTTCTTCCCCACTATACAACTTTTACTACACACATCCAAAAATCACAAATTCCGTCTCGTTGGAAAGATCTTGAAAAGACCTACAATTTTTATGAAGAGTTAAAAATCCAATTTCACCTTTAAGGGTGTCAAAAATACACTCAAAGACACTGCCTCATCACACATTTGTCATAACAGTACAACATCTTTCTAAAAATCATAACTTTTCATCCCCTTTGCCAAAAATTTCAAATTTTATATCACTCAAAAGAGAAAAAAAAATGCTACATCTTTTATGAACAACTTGGAAGCCAATTCAATCTCTAACCAAATCAAAATCTCAAACAAAGTTTCTGCCTACCCAAATTGTTCTCAACAGAAACCCAATCTTCCAAAATTCATAACTTTCTAACCAATTGTCGAAAAATTACAAGCTCTATATCGTTGAAAAGATAAGAAAGCAAGCTACACTTCTCATGAAGGACTCAGAAACAAATTCCATCACTAACCAGTTCAAATTAACCCATTAATGTGGTCGTCCTGTTAAAGCTTATTAAGCAACCATTTCACCTAAACCATGTTCAAACTTTGAAAATGCATAACTTACAATCCTTATATCCAAAATTAACATATTATACCTCATTAGAAAGCTAGTTCATCCCTATACAACTTTCCATAAGGCCACTTGGGCTAATTAAAATCACAAAAATCCAGAATTTAGCCTCAATATCTAATCACTACAAAACCTATACTTAGAACAATTTCCAGCACCAACCTATTAACATCCAAAAGTCAACAGGTCATAACTCTCAACATACCCATCGAAAAATTGCATACTTAGTGGCGACAGAAAGATAACAAGGAAAGCGTAAACTTTCATTTAGACAAATTTCACAAATTCAACCTCAATCAATCTAGAAAAATTCATCAAAAGTTCAGGTCATCAAGCTCGAATTACTGTTCATACAGCACCTATACTTCACTTTCAAAGAAAGATTCAACACTCTTCTAATCAAAATTGGGCAACACTTCCTTCACAAGAAATGTAGCCAAATGTCTCAATTTTAATTTAAGACAAACTTCACCTCAATTGCTTAACCACACAACTAATTATGACAAAAACATTGAAACATGTACAAGGTAACTTTTCCAGATTTTCAACCTAAACCAAATCCTATCACTTCCATACCATTTCTCACTCTATTTACTTCTTACACCTATCATAACTCACTCACATCTTATTCTTGAACATAAGGCCACAACTTACAGCACACACTCATCCCATCATGCATCATGTTTTACACTAATCTTTAAGCATAATTTCACTTTCAATCATCTTAATTTCTCTACTTATATTCATTAGATTTTGCCCCATCAATTCATTAATCAACCATCAATTAAATAACCAAATTACATACCCACATACAACAACAAAATTCTCATCCAATTTAGTGTATAAACAACACAAAGAATGCATTTAATTACCTATTTATACAAAAAGCACAATTCTTACCTATTTGAGCTTCAAAGCCTTCACTTTTCAAACTACCCCAATTTCTCCCTTCCACTCACACTCACGACAATCCTCACTATCATACACAACAATCATCACCACAAGGCTTAAGCTTAGACACATGGAGAGGAAGAACTTAAGATAGAAGAACCTTAAATAAAGAGGAAAAGAGTATCACTTACTAGGAGGAAAGAACCACCGAAGGAGTAGGAAGGAGGAACTTTCGAATGAAGGAGAAAATATCATTTAAAAGCACCTTCCACTCTTGTTAAATGTGAAGTGTCGTGAAAGACTTGACCAAGCTTAGGATATTTATATAAACAAATGAAAATAAGACTAAGTAGGTAAGTGAAATGTGTCACTTGCCACTTGTCCCGGTTTAAAGCATTCTTCAGGTCTTTTTTCAATTACAATCTAATTTCTACTCCAAATTTCAATGGCTCAACATTCATAAATTCTTAAATCATGTATCTAATTTTTCAGTGTCATTGGACGGTCATTTTCGGTACCGGAAACCAAATCAGTTTGTCACTTGTAAATTTTTCGGTCCGGAAAGGTATCCCGAAAAATTTCTAGAAAAATTCCTAAATTTCCACAAAAATGTAAAACACACAAATATCCACTTCAATTTCATGTTCAAGCACCAATTCATATTTTTCCACAATAAACATATATGCCAAAAAATGTCAGGAATGCATGTACAATCATGTGCATTTACAAAAATTACAATTTATGCATATATGGAGGCCATATTATGCATGAACATGCCGAGACTAGTTTACACACTCATAACCTGTCTCGAATTACCATTTTACCCTTTCCATAGGTGATGGGATGTTACAAAGTCCTTGGAATATTGTATACTGAGAAGTTAGAAGTGCATTTCATACATCATATGACATAACATGTGAATATTTATTTTTAACTCATTAAAATAATTGTACATGCATTCATTGACATTTTCAGGTATAATTGACTTATAAATGCGATTAAAATGTGAATTGTGGATTATTTGTGTTGAAAATTTATTTGGAGAGTATTATGATTATTTCAAAATTTTTGGTAAATTTTAGAAATTTTTCAAAAATTTAGGGTATTTTGGATCTAGAAAAAATAGACAAATGGGAGTGTGACATGTGGTAGCCTCACATGCATGACAAATGGATTACATGCATAGGTGCCACGTGTATATTAAAAAAAAAGAGAGAAGAAGAACAATTCTCCAGCTCTCTCTCGATGTTCTTCACTGAGCATCATCACACTCTCTTCTTTATCAACCATCACCGAATCACTACTTGTATCTGGTTGTATAGTTGGCAATATAGATACTGCTTTGCTCTCTTGATTTTACTTCCACTAAAACTAGACCTTATTCTTTCATCCACCGAAACCTGTTCTTCTCTTATTGTTGGAATTTTTCTGAAATCAAGTAAGTTGTGTTTTCAGATTTACTGGATGTTGTAAATGATTTTGATGATGTTTTAATGATTAAAAATGAATTCATACATGAGGTGTGTAAGAAAAATAGCTTCGGTAATGTTAAGAATGAGTTAAATGAGATTTTAGTAAAGTTGAAATGTGTAGAAAGTGTGATGAAGTGTGAGAATCTAAGTTTAATATGAATTTGAAGAGTAGGCAATTGTAGAAATTGGACTTAAGTTCTATGTTTTTGGATCGTAAATTAATGTTGAAAAAATGCAGAAAATGAAACAAGTGTAGAAATTTTGCAAGAAAACCGTATGTGAAATTTGATTGTGATGTTGAGTGCAATTTTGAATTTTGAGAGGTTTTGATAATAAGTTGAATTGAAATGGGAGTTGAAATGAAGAGATAAATGTAATAGTATAAATTAGAGATGATGGGGTAATTGTAAGAGAGGAAGAAGAGTGAAGAAATCTACAGACTACAGTAAAGAAGAAAAAAACTGTATTTTGTTAATCTAGAGAGAGAAGAGAAGAGAAGTTGCACCAAAGGTTTACTAAAGAGAGACTGTTTTAAACATCTTTCATTCATTTTGTTATAAATTTGTTTCCTGACTTTCAAATGATTTGAAAATTGAATCAATACACTCCTAAGACATTTTTTTCCTCTCCACAAAAAGTTAGAGCCATCTGAATTGATTTGAAAAAGATTGATTGGATAAAAGTAAGGAAATCTGCTAGAATATATGAACTGGAATATTTTAATTGAACATGCTTCGATATTTTGATTATATCTTGATCTGTAGATTTCCAAATGAGTTGATTCTTAATTTAGATTAAATTAGAGGCATATGGATACAACTTTCTTGAAGAAGTCAAATTTTAATTCTGTCTCTATGAATTTCAAATTTTGGCATGAAATTGAGCCTTGGCTTAGGTTATAGCACTACTAGGGACTAAAATCATATCCTTGTTGTTGATTAAATTGTACTGATGTAGGTAGAAGCAGACAAAGGTGTCTTCATAAAAGTTGTAGCTTATTATCTTAACTTTTAATTGGTATAAAGTTTGTAGTGTTTTGATATTAGAATTGAGAGATATGGTTTGTATAACTTTGAATGCATGATGATGCCCTAGTCAAAATTTCAAATGTAGTCAGTCTGTAATATTTTGAGTATAACTCATAAAATAATTAACCAAATTGTATAATCTTGGTGTCATTAGAAACTTAAGACATAGGAGAACAATTTTCTAGTAGGAAGTGTTATCAAATTACTCCATTTTACTTATCAGAATGATCATGCAAAGTGGACCCGAAATTATGTTTTTTTTTTAATTTGGAATGATCAATTGCGTTATGAAGTTAGTTTCGAATTGTTTTATTATGGTCCAAACCCTTAGTACAAATTAATTTATGTGAGTTTTGATATATGAATGATATTGTGATAAGAATAATGATAAGATACCTAGAATTGTCATTGAACATAATACATGATACATTTTTAAATGTATTTATTCAATTAAATGAGCAATGTAGTAATATGAAATGTGTATGATTGCATATAGAAGTACACGTGGAATGAACGCTTCCAGATATTGCTCGGACTTCAAGACAATAAGCAAAAGGGAGTAATTGTGAGTAACCTAAGATGGTCTCACATTGACTTATTTTGTTTATTACTGAATTGAATTTGATATTGATGAATGTGTACTGAATTTTGTACTCAATTCTGAACATGAATTGTCCGGGGAGTTTTGATGCACGACTAAAATATTAGAAGTGTTACTTACATGTGAATGAGATTGACTAATTGAATTTGATATGTGTTGATTGCGTTTTGAATTTTGGACAATAATTGTCCGAGGTGTTTGATGCATATAAACATCATTAGAAGTGCTACTTGTATTTGAATGAAAAAGAATGTGAATGTGACCGAATGAATATGAAGATTGAATTTATGAATGCATTTCATTTCCAATGCATGAAATATAAAAATAGCTATGATCGATGTCGTCAGTTAAAAAGATCTTAAAACTCATACACCTATGGAAAGAGCCTAAGACTCAATGTGTACAATAAGCCCTGTATCCCCAGCAAGTAAGGAACGGTATGAAAGAGCCCGGTATCCACAACGGATACAGGATAGTGAAAAAGACACACGGTCATAACAACATAACAAATGAATGTGTCTCATAGCATTGCATACACATGTGATCTAAATAAATTGAATGATTGCAATGTTTTGAGAACTTTGTGTATAAAATATGAGATAATCTGTCAATGTTTATGTTATGCAAAATTATACTGAAATGATGAAATGTTATAATTTTTGTTTTTGAAATATGACAAATATGATAAGGTATTATGTGATATTACTTGAAAAAAATCATGTTAATGTGAATTACATGATAACATTATTTATTGTGCGTTGTATGACAAGAGTGAACCATCGAGGACGGTTACTCTACTGAGTTCAAAAAACTCATTAAAATTGCAATGCTAACAATTTCAAGTTCGAGAGAGTGACGACCTAGCTTCTAAAACTATATAAAAGTGATTTTATACAACTTTTGGAGTTCAGATATGGATCAAAGGTCGGTCAGTTGAGACTGAAAAAATAGTTTGTTTTAATTTTTGTTTATTTTTCTCACGTATATAGCATATTATATAGACTGAGTTGTAAACACTCTAGGTTGAAAATATAAAATATGGATGATGGTTCATGCTACATTGTAAATGATAGTTTATGAAATGAACTGAGGAAACTTTTGGATTTGAGATCATGTGCTATTTATGATTTTGCTTGTGATGCCATGTGATTAAGTGAAGGTGATATAGTTAGCACGCTTATTCTGTCGGGCATGAGCACATATGACTGTATGGCACACGTGCATATGTTGGGCAGGATTGGGGTGTTACAAAAGATCTATAGAGATGGATTAAAAAATTATTTAACTATTTTAGTGCAAATATGTAGATAATGTGCAAAAGGAGTTTAACATTTGAGATATTTGGTATTAATGAAGTAAAGATATTCATTATTATATATATGAGTTTTTTTTTGGAAATATATATGAGTTAATATTTGAGTGTAATGACATGTAAATTTTAAATTTAGTTTGATAAGAACAAAAGTAAGCCCTGAAAAACCAAAGGTGGTATTAATTTTGCAAACTTTCCAATTTTACTGCGGACATCTCCAAGGTTTTACTGAGCCGACACCACTCAACCCTTGACACTATCTCTCAACCTCACTTTCCATAGAAAAATTTCACACCCAATAGTACAATCACCTCGTACTAAACTCGACAGAGGATTTACACATGCTGTTTAATAATAAAGATAATTAAACGAATAATTTAAGCGATTAAAATAACTAGAAACAAAAATGATAATTCACTTGGGATAAAAGAGAAGAATAACTTCCCGATAGATTCAGCTCCACTGAAATAGATCTGGAAGTCGTCACAACAACAATTAGTTGATTCACATAAATACCAACACGAAGCCACATACCATATGTAGCCAACCAAACACAATTCAGCAAAATAATCACGCAGAGACCCAAGAAGAACAAGTATGGAAAATCATAAGTTTAAACCACGATGTATCTTCAACAAATAACACATATCCTAGAAGAACAAGTCAAATTGACGAGTAAGCAGGAGTCAAGAGTCAACACCAAGAAACAAGAGTTGTCTGGTCCCTTAAGGCAGTGGAACCAAATTTTGCATTATTGAAAAGCTGAAGTGAATAACAGGGAATTGTTGAAGAGAGGACGTCGCAATCATAAACAAACCCCAAAATATTCCATATATAATTAATGCTTACTGCACCACTGCACACTTAATAATTCTCACACACCCACTGTTCACTTTAACGCCCACTGCACCTTGACTCCTCACACAACTCACTTTCTTCTTTTGCTATAAATCAAGCCATGCACAATATAGACCCGCAAGACACCTGATGGAGACGTGCACAATTCTCACAACAAAATCCTTTCACAAACAGACAAAACAACTTGTCTTTATCTTTTATCACAAAAATCAAGTAAGCTTTGTTTCTTTTTCATATGTAATTAATGTCCACTACACTCTTCATTAATACAACATCGAATCCATCTTTTTCACTCCACTTCAGTTGTGTTTCTTTTTAGTTTTCAATTGACGCACACAACAATAAATATTCTTCCACTGCACAAGGGATTCACTTCGGCTATTGATGGGAGATGTGCACAATGCCAACACACTCAAGCAAGAACAACCCCTCTTGAAACACGCAATAGTAATGTCCCAATTACAACCACACAACAACCACTTCCTTCTATTTTTTTCTTTCTACAAAATCCACATAATCCAGCATTAACATCATCCAATTACCAACATAATAATAGACTTCAATCTAAGATAGGATTTTTTTTTTCAATTGGAAGATTATACATATGGCTTTTGAATCCAAGTCATTATCCAATTAATATCTTATATGTCCAATTAATAAATAATTCCAAAATTAAATAAAAGATATATAACATAATCCTAACAAGTCCTAACTAAGGTATATTTTATTTTAAATGATATTATTTTGATTTAAAAATATTCTAATGTAGCGTTGATTTCTAAGTAAGCTATAATGCATCTTTCCATTTAGTAGAAATGGTTTTCTTTATCAAGAAGTTCTTCAACTAACTAAGCTATAATGCATCTTTCCATTTAGTAGAAATGGTTTTCTTTATCAAGAAGTTCTTCAACTAATTTGATATAATTCTTTTATTATTTAAACAGTAAAATATTATGGAATGATTAGAGTTATTAGACGCAGACAAAGAAGTTAAGATCATATGAAGGATCTAATTATATATTTAGGCATTTAACTTAATTATGAAGATAGTTGATATAAAAAGTCGTAAGGTTTAAATAAGTGTTCACTAAAAAGAAATTTGTAGAATTATCATACTAAACCACTATCTCAATAGTAACATGATCATCATATGGATATATGGTATAAAATACTAAAATAATTAGCTCAATGCAAATGAAAGATTGTTGGTGTATATCCTACAACTAGTCAATCGATTGTATATTTGTAATGTAGTTAATTAAACACATTTTTATTTTATACATTTTGTTTAACTAATTAACTAACTTATATAATAAAGCCTATAAGATAAATAAAATTATGATGAGATCATAATTATAAAATTTATATTGCATTTAGGTATTGCCCTAATTTGTTTATAGTCATTGCAATATTAATACTAAACATTAATAGAGTATAAATATAGCATGATTATATTTCTTATTTATAATGAAATAATCTATCTCATAAACTAAAGTATCGAAATATTCAAGCAATCGTGTGTGCTTGTTAGATAACAACTTCACTAAATATATCTTACATGAGAACTTCATATGGAATATTGCTTTTTATCTATGAAAATATCCATTGTGATAATTGCATAAGTGATCTTTAACTTGAGATCTTAAAAGTATCTTACGTATGAATTGTTATATTCGATATTATTTAGAACTCAAACTAACAAATAATTATTAGTTGATAGTTATTGGATACAACATGGACTATATAAAAATAGCTTATTGATCAATATATAATTCGTCACCTTAAAGTAATTGAGAAAATGTTTCATTATTTTCTATTATTATCAATTTGAGAAATTCTTGACTAAAGTGGAATGAAAGTTTGGAAATAATTTTAAATGACATTCAAAGAATCAATTATTAATATTAAAGAACTAATATAATAGGACACAAACATAGTAAATATTAATTTAATATTCTACGTTTAATTGATCTTATAAAAATCATATATAAAAGATTAGTCAAAACTAATTTGATATTTCTAATATTTAGATAGTCATGATATATTGTTAAATGCTAATGTTGATATGTGAATGTAAATTATTTAATTAGATAATTAAATATAAATTAAAGGAGTTTAAATTATCTAATTCTAAATATAAAATATTATTATGATTTATATCATCACCATCATATTTAAGAATTTAATAATATAGTTTAAGAGATAAATTTGCAAAGTTTAGATAAGTATTCACTAAAAAGAATTTTGTAGAATCATCTCATTAAATCACTATCCCAATAGTTACATGATCATCATACAAAATACTATAAAAATACTTAAGCAATTAGTTTAATGCAAACGATAGATTGTTGGTTTACATACAGTTAATTAGTTGGTTATATATTTATGAAATAGTTAATTAAGGCGTTGTTTATTTTATACATATTTGTTAATTAACTAACTTATCAAAGAAAATTTATGGGATAAATATACTTTGTAAATAAAGTTATGATAAAATCATAATTATAAGATTCATATTACATTTAGATATTATTTCTAATTTGTTTATACTCATTACATTATTAATATTAAACATTAATAAAGTATAAATACTAGCACAAATTATATTTTTCCTTATAAAAAAGTAATCAATCTTATAGATTAAAATATGGAAATACTAAAGTGAACATGTAAGTGCTTGTTAGAAAATAAGTTCTCTAAATTGAACTAACTTGAGAATTTCATATGGAATATTACTTTTGTGTATATAGGAATATTCACTGTCATGATTAAGTAAGTGACTATTTAACTTAAACCTTCAATCTCATATATGAATTGTTACATTATCCTAGTCAAGAATAGTTAATTGATACTTCTTGGATATGGCACAAACATTTTAGAAATAGTTTATTAATCAATATATTGTTTGTCATCCTAAAGTAATTAGTAAGAATATTCTAATGTTTTCTATATTATTATTAATTTAAGAAATTGTTGACCAAAGTGGAATGATAGTTTCAAATGATTTTCAAATATCATTAAAAGAATTAATTACTAGCATTGAAGAACTATTATAATTAGACTCAAATAAAATAGACAATAATTTAATATTCTATATTTAATTGAACTTACATGAAAAATCATGCACAACAAAATTTATTAATCACTTTGACATATCTAATATTCGGATGGTCATGATACGTTGTTAGATATTAATATTGATATATGAATATAAATTATTTAATTAGATAATTAAAAATAAATTAAATGAGTTTAATTTATCTAATTATAAATACAATATAGAATTATAATTTATATTCATCGCCAACCTATTTAAAAACTATTGAGTTAAAACAAAGAATAGTTGATGAGAGAAAAGATAATTTAATCAAGTTGAACCTTAAGATCAAATAGAAGATATTTCTTAAATATTAATATTAGATACTAAATTATATTTTGACTAATTGGTATTTAATTAAGATTAATTGTATTTTAATTAAAGTTTAATTAAATTAAATTGCCAAAAGTTCAATACCTCTTGGCATATTCTACTTATAGAATTCTTTTAACTTGTTCATAAAAATACTATGGACATTTATAAAACTATAATAGCTGCTGTTAACCTATTTCATGAAAAATTTGTAAAAATAAAATCAAATTTTATAAGAAAATATGATTCATTATTAATGCTTTATAAATATATTAATCATAATATAAAATTAAATCGATTTTAAATGTCAAAAATTATGATTTTTTTTACTGCACATATTATGAGATTTCCCGCTATAAGTTTACTTTAATTAGGAATACAACCATTCACCGTTCAAAAGAAAAATCTGTAACAAATTGATTAATCATGCACTATATAAACTGGATGGCACTGTCGTTAAGTAAGAGCATTGTGACAAATTGTCATGGTGATTGTTGAATTCAACTCACAGAAATTTATTGTTCTAAATCTACGAAACGCACTAGTTGCTGGTACAATTAAAATGCTTAGAAAAACAGATACAAGTATCTGATATTGTACAAATTTGCTGTCTCACCAAATGAATGCTATCAAATACCCGTTTCTGCTGTGAGCACCGTTCATATCACTGCCGATCATACAAATAGTTTTGCATAGATATCAATGTTAACCCATAACTTCACTTTTCAGGCATGCCTAATTGAATTCCAGTATCCATGCAGTCTATTGTGTGCTCAAACACAAGAAAGTACCCCTGAGGGCTTCCAAAATTGACAAATAGTTGAATAATACACATCGAATTGTAGTAGCCTCCATCAACTCAATCTCAATAACGTACATAAGAAACATTTGGAGATGACACTGAAAAACTAACCTCTCATAACTACAAGGAACCTCATTTCTATCCCTAATGTATTTTCCAGCTAATTATATTGGCATTATTTTCCAGAAAAAAAAAATCCTGGATGTTACATGTTTGTCTGAGACTATTCCTTCAGAAACTTGTGTTTTGGGAATTAGTATCGGTTGCTGTAGGTGGGTTGAGATTTGGTACACCACCAATATATGACTTATGTACAGAAGTGATAAGCTAAATCGACTTCATGTAGATTCTTCTATCTTGTAATCACAAACAGCATTACATTCGCTTGCTTCCACCCCTGAAATGTAAAAGCCATCAATAGATTAGTACATTAATTTGACAAAAATATGGAGTCCCTACGCTTCAAGAGGCTCGGTGCTAAACCTGGCTTGACGGCTTCGGGATCACAAACTTTATCCTGAGGTGTCTTCCCCGAATCGCATAATTTGCGTGGAGCCAATGGCATCTGGCTGTAAGCTGACTGCAACTGTTGATGAATCTCCCGTAATGTCCCAGAATCCTCATCACGCCTATCCATCTCTATAAGCACCTGTGAGCAAACATATTATCAGAAACAGGACCATGACGCAGAGAGAGAGGGGGACGGAGTGAGCTTGGAGAGTAAATGTCACCTGGGCAGCATTCTTCCTAAAAGCTGGGAGGAAACGCTGCCTACAGTACTCATTAAACAGAAGTGTGGAAATAATCAAAGGAATAGTGAAACCAGAAGCAATTGGTGATTCTTTAATCCCAAAAACTCCAAGGGCTATGATTTGCGTCAAAACCAATGAAAAGATTGTTGTGTTGTGCACAATAGGCCAGTACTGCCCTCCGCTGTCATATATCTTTAAGTAGACATTAAGAATCTACAGAAGAAAAACAAGAAGTTAATAAATGCTTTAAATTCTATCCCCCTCTCTAAATACCCATAACATCTTCCATTCCTACCACACCAAGACCAAAAGAAAGAGAATATTCTCAGCTACATTATTTTACAAGATTCAGTCGACCTGAAAAGGATAAAAAACACATAATGTTGCTAAGCATATCCATCATACAAACTATGTTCCTGAGGTCGACCAGATATTGAAACTTTGATACATTAAATACAAAACAAAGAGAGAAAGAGGGAAACCTCATTTGGCAAAGAAACAACCGTTTGTTACACTCAAGTCTTTATAGTTATACCTTTTGAGAAACTAACTCCTTCCGATGGAAAAAGACAGTATTTATTCATTAATTAACATTGAAACGAGAAAATAGGAGCTTCAGTAAGATTCTCTCTTTGAGCTTTCTTCCTTCTGTTTCATTTTAACCCTCACTCTAAATACAGATTTTACAAAAAAAAAAAAAAAACGAAAAGAAGAAGAAAGAGAATTTGTCTTTGCGATGTTGGTTTCAAGCACAAAATGGAGGACCAATGATCATGAAAATCGAATCGAATCAAGAATTGGTATAGGGACTTGACTAAAAAAATCAAAATGACAGTCAGCTGGGAAAAACTGTTCCAATCCAAAAGCTTCTAGGAGACGAATAATCCAGCTAATTTAATGAAAATTTAATCTACATAATTTTATGACACATCTAATGCAAATAGCATTATAAGCACAAGCATTAAAAGGAGAGATTTGTACCTGATTTCGGTACACAAGGTAAGCCATTGCAAAATAAAACAGCAAAAAGGGTAATATCAATGGTGCCATGACTGCACATGTGAAGCCAATGACACCAAAAAGTAAGACCCTTGGAACTTCTGTGTGATATGGAAAGGTCATAAGCCAATAGGATGAATCTTCACTGTCTAGCAGAATAAATTTCTTTATCAGATTGCAGAGAAGAGGAAAAAGTTGCATTACTTCACAGGCCAGACTTGCCCATCCTGATGTCAGTGCGTAAGTCATGAAGAAGGTAGCCTACAAGTAATTTAAAACAAACTTATGTACTTAAACTATAAATGCTGCTTTAATGAGGCACAATAACAAAAGAAAAATTGAGAAGAAGAATAAAAACAACTAGATAAAAGGGCAGTACTGTCTTCGATAATACTAAACACGAAAATTATAAGACGACAACATGAGCAGAACAGAATCAAATGTTAAGCATACATCAGCATTTTGAGTAGAGTTGCATGATCAATGGAAATGATATATCATGTGCCATTTTTTCATCATGGGTAGTCACCTGAGAAGGAATTGCTTTGGCTAGTTCGGTAGGTATGTCCCTGACACTAGTGAAGAGACTCAACTGACTGATAACGGATCCAGATAGAACATTAACAAAGAAAACGTTCCAGATAGTGAAATACAAGATTTTGACACATGCACTCCTTTTCCTTCTGCTACGAGAAACATGCCCCTCCACCGAAGAGAATAGCATCATCATTGGTGGAACAGTATAGAGAAACAACATCAGGATCACACTAGGCAGATAGCCAGTTACCACATGGCTGATTATTTCCCTGCATTAAACCCAAAGTTTGCAA
The DNA here is from genome assembly GCA_029891385.1 of Erythroxylum novogranatense. Taxonomy (NCBI): domain Eukaryota; kingdom Viridiplantae; phylum Streptophyta; class Magnoliopsida; order Malpighiales; family Erythroxylaceae; genus Erythroxylum; species Erythroxylum novogranatense. Next base: position 15,081,087 of record CM057225.1, on the reverse strand, counting down.
GCAAACATGAGTGCATCTGTCCAACCAGATTTCTGAATTGGACTTCACAGTTTAATCAATTGGAGCCACCCTCAGGGGTGATTGGAATTTTGTGCATGGGGATGTTCTGATATACAGGCGGCCATACATATATATACTAAGGAATGAATTAAATATTATCTGCATCCAGTACTTACTAACAAACATCAATATGGAATGTTAAACAAAAAGAATTGAAAAACTTATTAATTATTATATATGATCTTTCTAATACCATGCTAATAAAAGTCTGACCAAGCAAGATCAGCAAAGTACGATATCTTTGAATTCTAAACTCAATTCATCTAATCCCTGAACCATACTAATTGGGCTAGATAATTCCATTCTGCTCTATTGGAAACTATGTAAACTACAATTCCAAATTTTTATAACCCAAAAATTGGACGTTAGCCTGACATGACAATTAAAAGTTTCAATTTTTGTGTGCAGATCCATAACTTGATTGTGAATCAGCTCGACTGATTACCATTGAACTCAAACAAAGACCAACAAATATATGTTGTGATTTGTCATTCCATTTTTACAAGAAATAGCACGTACATACACCTGCATATATTGTCCCCAGATATTTATTCATTTCTTCATACCCATTATATTTTAACAAATTGCATCCATCACAATAATAAAGTTGGACACTTGGGAGTCATTTAATTTCACTTTTTTCCCTGTTTCATGATTTTGATTTTTTTTCTTTGAGAAAAAATAAAAAATTGTTTAACTGTTTTTTTTTTCTTGAAAAAGAATTGTTTAATTGTTACTATCAATGTAGTTATACTTTTGTTATGAATAATAAACATATTAATTAATAACTAAAAGATAAATTAATATAATTATCAATAGTTAAATTTAAAGTACATCATTTTATATATAACACATAAAAATTATTGAAATACTTTTATTTGACTGATTTCTCATATTTATATAGCATTATTTACACCAAAAGTAAAATAATATTTAATAAGTAACGTTAATTCATTTTATCAATTATCGACAAAACATTATATATTGTATTAGTGATCAATACTTTTTTAGTAGTTTATAATAATAAATTAGCACTCCATTCAATTTTGTCTATTATGTAAGATTTTTTAAAAATAAGATAATTTTCTCAAATTTTAATATATAATTTATAGTTTTATTAGTAGTTAATAACTAAATTTATAGATCAATTGAGTAAGCTTAATCTGAATCTATTTTAAAATATTTATTATTAGATTTAACTAATAACAAAGTTAATTATGAATAAAATATAATAATAAATTTCAAATAATAATTACTAATAATTTCTCAAATTTTCATTAATTAAATTCTCTCGTTAATTAGTTTATATAATTTCAAAATTTATTAACAAATATTAGTAATTAATTTCTAATACAATTTATAATTAGAAAAGTAAAATTTAATTAATTAACTTCATCTAATATAAATACTAATAATAAATTTATCTTAGCTTCCTATTAACTCTTACTTATTATAGAATATTTATTAATAAATGATTTTAAAATATATCTGATGATTTTCAAAAGTTATGCAAATTAAAAGAATTCCGAAACAAAAACTAAAAACAAAAGTGAAATCAAGTATATTGATCGAAAATTAAAAACAAACATAGAAAAGAAAACAAGCATATTAATTAAAAATTGAAAAACCGAATATTGACGTGAAGATCATTAAGTCATCCTTTTGACACAAACAAAACCAATACGCAAGATCCGCCAAGAGCAATAAAAGACAAATTATGGATGATCACAGACCACCTATGCATTTGAAGTAACATTGCCTTTACGAATTTTAAGTTACACAGAAACTGCATGCACAAAAATGTCACAAGGATCAAAACACAGACATTAAGACCAAAAGAATGAAACTATTAATTTGATGATGAGAGAGCACTTACTTTTTCAATATTCCTTTCAAAAAGGGAAAGGTGCGAGATAATTTGTCTAGTTGAGTCAGGCCCTGTACAAATGTGACAGGAACAAGAAATATAAACATGAACACTGCAGATGCCAAAATTGTTGCTATCTTACGGAGCCACATCTGTCTATATGGTATAGAGAGGTTTGACCATAAAATATCTTGTGCTTCTGGTGCCATTTGCGTTACCCACAACATAGGATTTGCTGTCTGAAGCATCCGTGTGGCAACCACAGCAGCATAACGAGTTTTGAAGAACACAAAAGCTGAAGGACACTCCTGCATCATAATGAAGAACAATTCAGGTACGCGGTGAAATAGCATATCCATAGAAACTACTTAAAAACTATTAACTGCATTTGTTAAAACTTAAGAGGTTTTGCATAAAAGACAAAAACTCAGAATCAGACTGCACATGAAACATGAGAGGGAGAAGTAGCATGAGAATTAAAAAGCAATAAACATAATGAATAAACTTGTTTGTTTCAAGATTTTTACGTTTTCGGGCGAAGCCAGATTCAAATCAGTAAAGCTGATGCCATCGCCAACACTTCCAGATTCACGAGAAAGAATTTTGAAAGAAGTTGTACTTGAGGCACAGAAACAGCATGGCCTTGGATCCGACCCATCCATAGGACCAGTCTTGATCAAATGACAAACCTTTTCTGCATCCCTCTGCAAGGAAATCAAGCCTCAAAAAATGTTAAAACAGAAAACTTCATGGGATATGATAAAAAGCACGATGTTGTTCATTTAAGTTTAAATTAGGGGGGCACAGAAACGAAAGGCTTGGAAAACATCAATTTACAGCAGTAAGCACTCACTGTGTTCACTACTACAGTTAAGATCTTCAAAATACCAACAATAAGTCAAAAAATTTTGGGTAGTTACATAACACATTGCATTATCAATTAAAGTGTGACATATAACTTTTATCTTGATATGTTTTTGTACATCATAACTTGTGTACAAACCCATTTAGAGAATAGCGAACACAAAAGAATCCATTATTTAGCAGCCATATCTTTGGGAAATATATTGGAAAAAGTAACAATCAAACAAGACATCTTACATACTGAAATATTGAATTTGCAGTTAATGATGCCAACATGGAAATCATTGGAGAAAGATGCGCACCATTAATTTATGGAGAATACTGCATTCATATACCATCTGGTGTGACAAATAATCTGATCCATAATAATCAGTAAAGAATCTTTTCACTGAGTCACTGTATGATTGTCCTGGAGTCCATGGAATTGAACGAACAAGAACTGTAAAATGACTTGGATTTGGGGGAGATCGGGTTACATGTGCTAACCTCATCTTAGCGATGCGTTTATACTCCTGCATTTAAGAGTCATAAGGCTAAATTACCATGCTTGTATACCTGCTGGGAACAAGTGCAGAAGAAAGAATATAGTTTTGCATCCTTACAAAGTAAAGCAGACCACAAGCTGCAATTGACATGATGTACAATCCAAAGCAATGGGTCCAAAGCCTGAGGAGATTAAAGCAACCAAAATAAATAGAGAGAAGACGATGCCAGGCACCAGATTCTGTGATGTAAAGCATAAGTTGCATCATTTTTGAATAAGGACAATGTAAGTCCTTTCAGATAATAATTACAGAAACAGCAATCCATAAACTTTCTAGTATCAAATTCAACAATTGTCTTTCTGATTCTGTTTGTGGTTCATTTCATAAAGATACTTCTTTTGGAAAAGAAAAAGATATGAAGGGAAAAAAAAAACATAAGGAAAATAAGAAGGGCTAAAATATTCCTAACACCACCCAGGCAACACAATTGGAGACTTGAGCAAGGATACAAAAAAGCACTTCATAATCCATAAAGAGGTTTGAACAGATCCAACTGTAGGACAGTACCCAATAACAAGATGGATTAATTTTTATAACAGCTTCATGAATACAAAAGAATTATTTAAAAGAAAGACTTACCATCTAGAATTTGATTTTACATTCTCAATTGAAAATACTTCCAGTGATTCTGAAGGTATATTTTTGTGCTGCATATCTTTGCCATAATAATTTACTGGAAGCACCACAAAAATGCAAAAGATGGCAACTATGGAGAAAGCTCGTATACTGCAGATGAAAAAGAAGCAGTAGCTGTTATACTCACATAGAATAATAGATACACGAATCCATTATTGCACAAGTATTAACCACTAAAATGAATTAACAGAAAGAAACTTAAAGCATTAGAAACATCAGTTGGCCCTTTTCCAATCATGAACTCAGCTTTACTGCAGGCCTAACAATATAATCAAAAAACAATGACGAGCTTCATAACCATAAAACAAATCGGTATTGATATTCTAACCACCTATAAAGGCTCGTCTCAACTGAAATCAAGCTTGTTAAAGAGTCAATATTGCCACCCAAAAAATTTTAAAATTCTGACACACCTCTTGAGCTGGCATTCAAGACAAAACACTAATCTTCAACAAAATCAGCTAGTAGTGTACCTTTGAGCAGTAAAATGCAATCAACAGGAATAGAACCATCAAAAGCAAAGCTTAGTCCTCCACCAAGAAGAGCATACCAGAGATGGAATTATCAATTCAAGCAGGCTGGTTTTACCCACCTGAAAATGAGAAGCCTTTGAAAAACCACAGCATCCAAGCCACCAATAGCCAATATCTCATCTTCACTTGCTTCCCAGGCTCTCAACAACCAACTTGGTGAAGGCACAAATCTTTCCAGAAAGAAATGATCATCCGATCTCAAGCATACAGAAGCAAGCCTCCGTCCAAAGTACACAATCTTATTGCTTGGTTGCTTTCTCAGTATGGAATACAAGGAAAAGAGCACCGCACACAAAGCTATGTTTATACCAGCTGAAGTTAAAAGAGCACCAACTTCCATCTGTGTCTACACTTTTATCTGTAAACAGCAGAAATTTCAAGATTACAATTCAAGATCAACGCAGAAAGGAACACATAAGTCATTTATGAAAATAAATGTTGCATTTGAAATGGTTTCAAACAAGAAATTCTAAGTAATAAAACAGAAACATATTGCTCACCAACTTTTACTCCTTTCAACTGCGCCAAAACCAAAGGCAAGTAAAGAAATTCGAAACAACCCAAATTGGGCAGTTTCTAACATAACAACAGACAATTATATATAAAAACCTTCTCATCCTTTTCTCTCCTCTCCATTTTAAACTTCAGAAAACAGGAAATCACCAGATTTTGTGGGAAAAAGAAAGGAACAATCTTTATCCACACACAACACAACCCGCAAACAATTCATTGAGCAAGCAACTCCACGTCCTTGATGAAAGCAATTTTCAGTATAACTGTCACTGGAAACCCAAATTTCAATGTTTTGAATTCTAGGAGCCACCAGGCAGTTCATGATATATAAACATTTAATTATAAATGACATATTATATCCATGGCGACATATTAACTAAATTCTTCAATTGAAACTGAAACCATCAACTTTATCACAGAATTCAATGTTTAAGATATCGAAATCGAAAAAAAGAACCACCAGTTTTGAGAAAATAAAATCCGAAGTCAGCCAGAAACGAAAAACAACAATATAATTATAACCCTGGCAAAAAAAAAAAAAAACGCATTTGAGTCTATAGTTAGAAGAAACAAAAAGAGAAATAAACAGAACCTATTCACAAGCCTATGAAAACCAAAACCAAGGCATTGAAGCAGAAACCGAATGCAGAGGAAGAGAAAGTGAAAGGACGCGTCAAAGCACGATTAAGTGATCTTTCCCATTGATTGCTTCCACGCCATTCACCCTCTGGGTTTTTGCTTCAAGGTTACATGTGGATCAAACTATATCTTCTAATCTTTTTGAAAAGAGAACTGGTTCTAGTTTTTCAATAATAATAATTCAAATTTACTAACAGTTACGGAAAAAAATATTATATATTTATGTATTTGCCTTTTTTGTCGTTTAATTAAATTTCTGTATCTTTGAATCACAACTAAGAAGGCGGTAGAAGGGAATGCCACGCTGCGGCGATGGATCCGCCACGTGGCACGCATGTGAATCGAGCGACCGGTTTTTCCAAGTATAGCGCCACTTGTGTAGTTTCTATTGTATTCTCGTATCCACGCAAAACACAGAACATCACTGACAAGATTCCATCGTCTTGATTGGGCATTGTATCACTGGACTAGGAGATTTTTTTCAGTGGACTACATAAATATTTTTCTTGTTTTGGTCTCTTTTTTCGGCGGTTATGGACTGTTTGGACGAGATTCCACACAACAAAGGGAAGATAAAGATAGCGCGCAAATAGATTGGGTAATATTACGCACAATTAGGAATACTACTTAATATCTTTTAATAATTTAACTGATTTTACTCAATCGAATTAAAGTTTAGATTATCTAAATTAGATCAAATATAAATTACCAACCTTTATCTTGAAGCTTGATCAAATTTGTACTCAAACCGTAGATCTCAAACTTGTTCGAACTTTGTACTAGGCATAAAGTTTTACGTAATTCTGACTCTACCCATAATAAATTAATGTAATAATCAGCATTTTATAAAAATATAATTATTTCACTTTTAATTTAATAAAAATAAGTGTAATAAACAATTCAAAATAAAACTTAAACTGAATTTGTGTGAATACTTCCTCGTCAAATGTGAAAACAAAATTTAGTACATAGATGACAGGCATTTCAAATATGTCAACTAAGTAACATCACTGTCAGTTGAGACACATTAAAATTGCCTCAAATTACATGTATATGGAGTCCATATACATGCTTACAGGCAACAATGACAAGGTACATATCCGATTCATATAATGCTTTCCTGTCCCTGTCCGTAAGACGCGGAATCGTCGCGTTAAGAATATGAGTAAACAACATCTTGTTTTTATTTGCAGAGGCACTGCTGCGCTTTTCTTATAAACGTGTCCTTCAAAATACAAGCAGAGTAGATTGATCAGTACGATCAAATTACAATAACTTATGTTCGGAAATAAGGTACAACAAGAATAACATAGAAATAAATAAAAATATAAGAAAATTTTTAATTAGGTATGTTTATATCACAAAAGTGACTGATTTTGCTATTGAATTTAAAACTCGTTTTATAAAGCTTATAAATTTATATATATATATTAGATTTACACAAATACAGTTATATGTAAACTCTAGTTAGTACAGTTTTATGTAATTTTCCTCTTATTAAAACTAACCTAATTTAAATATGACTAAAATAAGTTATACAAAAAAAGTGCATTTTAAATAAAACTATCAGTCATGAAAATAGTTTAGGATACGATTGTGTCCTAGGTTATATATCTTATTGTTTTTATCCACACACAAACACGAGCTCTTACCAGCTCGTAGCTTAGTTGTGTAAACTTTCTAACTTCTCCACATACAAAGACATAGGCGATGACATGTATGTGTCCTAGACTGTGTCCCTTTTAAAACAAATCCTTTACCAAATAGATATTCATGTATTCTGACCTTTGTTTTCACGTCTGTATTCCATAGAAGAACATGCCCTGAAATATTACCATGTTTAATCAAAGACTTTCTTGAAATACTCATGTTTTTCTAAAATTACAACTATGAACAAGGTTATTTCAAGAAATACTCACTTTTATCCAAAAACACTATGAGATTAAACCTATATATGTGAGTCATATATAACAATCTATGTCTTGACAAATATACCATATTCTGCCAACAACTATAAGAAATGCCTCAAAGAGTGCATATCTGGATATTTGAATCATACATAACATTCTTCACTTTGTTGAATATACTCTATATAGATTAGGTTGTGTCCATGTCTAATACCTCGAGACATTAATTAAGTTCAAACAATGCTTGAAATTTCTATGATAATCGACTTTGTTTACATGTCAATCGTATTATGTGAAATATGAATCTTTTTTAACAAGAACTTTTTAGATGCAGTCAATTCCTTAACTCTATTAAACTTCACATCCTTCATTATATACCCATCCATTATTTTTCTCCTAACTAACCATAGTCCCCTGGAAGGTAGTTGGATCCCTATTACTAATAGTAAGAATATATGTGATTGACTTTTCTCAATTATATCTACTTGGTAGCCTGACAATCCATCTTACTTTATATATAGCTATATTATGATGGTGTTCTCTTTTTTAAATTGTTTTATCTTTTGAACCAATATTTCTAACCCCTTTAGCATTCATTCCAGGCTATTCTAGTTTAAGTTGTATCACTTTTGGATTATTACTGTTGTCTATTGATCCTAGCATATCCTTTCTATATGTTTGCATTAACATATGTCGCTCTCCAAAAACTACATTTTTAAGGATTATCATAGACTTTTTACCAAGTACGTGATACTTATAGAACTTTAATTTTAGTATTTGACAGCCTTCAATAAGCTCCTCTTATAAATTTCTGTCATCTCTTGCTCATTGAGATGACTCACCTACATATGTCATAACACAGTACTATAGTCCTTAGACTCTACTAATACAACTTCTCCACCTACAATTGTGCTCCTTATCAATTTGTAGATATTTTTAGCCAATATTGAACTTTTCATCACACTTATCAAACCCTTTACTATCTTAGTATTGTCTTCATTAGTTTTATATCCAAAACCATCTACATGTAAGATGCCTAAAGAGATTAAGTTCTTTTTTAAATGTGGTACATGTCAAACATCATTCAACATCCTAACAACTCCATTAAACATCTTGATTCTGACCTGTCTTATTTTGACTGTTTCATATGCTTTATCACTGCTAATTAGATAATATCAAATTTTCCTGACATGTATGATACAAGCCAAATCTTATTTGGTGTCATATGATGTGAGTATCCTGTATTTGTAATCTATAAGTCTTGACTCTAAAAGTTAACTAGTTAAAATGTAAAGCATGTTTCTACCGTTGTAATTTAAGTTCCCTCTCTACAGTACATTAGCATACTTTGAAGAATTATCAAATTTTCTTTTTCCACTATATTATGGATGGCAATAGGTTGTCCTAGGCTTACCATTGAGCCAATCCTATTTGCTTAAGTTTCACCAAAATATCATTTTGGTATAATTGACTGACACGTCATTGTTGTAGTCTTGAGTTTCTCAAACCTAAAAAACAAAATGATGACTTTAATAGGTCCTAAAAAAGTGCAATTTTAGATGAAATTATCTTTTATGAAAAATAGTTTGAGATATTATTGTGTGATAGGTCGTGTATCTCATAATTTTTGTCCACACATAAACATAGGCTCTTACAAACTCTTAGCTTAATAATGTAACTATCTAACTTCTCGATGTATATAAAGATGGGCTATGACATCTATGTGTCCTAGATTGTGTCCTTCGTAAAAAAAATCCTCTACCAGATAAACATTTATATGTTCCAACCCTTTTCTTCACATCTGTATTCCAAAGAACATACCCAGTTATACAACCATGTTAACTCAAATATTTGTAAGAAATACTCACATTCTTCTAAAAATACAATTATGTACCACACCTGTTCACCTAAGAATTTTATGAAATACTCACATTCTTCCAAAAACACTCCAAGATTATACCCTTATATATGAGTCATATATATCAATCTATGTGAGAGTGAGCCTTGGAGCAACTAGTAAGGTTACTCTTTTGTGACTAAAAGGTTACAGATTCGAGCCACGAAAATAGCGTCTTTGTAAAATGTAAAGAGAAGACTGCATACAGTTGATGTCCCTTTCCCAAACCCTCACAAAGCAAGGAATCGTGTGCACGGAGGTTGTTGTTGTTGCTGGATATATCAATCTATGTTTTGGTGAATATCGTGTTCAACTAATAACTCTAAGAAACTCTCAAAGATTGCACATCCATCATATATATAAGACATGCATAACAATCTTCACCTAGGCGAATATTCTCTATATAGGTTGGGTTGTATCCTCGAGACATTAATTAAGTCCAAACAATGGTTAAACTTTTCTATGATAATAAGCTTTGTTTACATTCAATTTCATCCTATAAAATATTAATCTTTTTTAACAAGACCTTCTTAGATGCACTTAATTTCTTAATGCTATGAAATCTCACATCCTTTATTATATACTCATCCATTTATCTTTTTCTTAACCAACCACAGTCCTCTAAAAGGTAGTTGGATCCTTATCATTAATAGTAAGAATCCGTGTGATTGATTCTTCTCAATTATATCTACTTGGTAGCCTGATTGTCCAACTTACTCTATCTATGGCTATATTATGATGATGCTCTCTTTTTGAAATTATTCTATCTACTGAATCAATATTCTCAACCCTTTTAGCATTTGTTCTACACTATTCTAATTTAATTTGTGCTACTTTTGGATAACTATTGTTATTTATTGAGCCTGACATGTCCCCTTCATATGTTTGCATCAACATATGTCACTCTCTAAAAACTGCATCTTTAAGGATTATCCTAGACTTTTTACTAAGCACATAAAACTTTTGAAAGTTTAACTTTAGTGTTTGATACCCTTCAATAAGCCCCCTTATAAACTTATGCCATCTATTACTCATTTAAATTTTCATGACCCGGTACCACATCGGGCTTATGACAACCACATCGGGCTTATGACAACCACCGCATACTCGGGCTAAGGACACTCGCAATATCCTTAATCTGACTATGCAAGGCTAACTGAATATCCCTTTTTTTCTTTTTTTTTTAAAATTTGGCCAGCACAACGACTGTATTTTAAAAATCCTAAAACCTGCAAATGATTTCAAACACACTTCTATATTCACATCCAACCACAACTTCAGGACTCTAAAGTCCACTCAAGGCAATCTCAATAGCAGTATCAAAAATTCATACATAAAATCATTTATAAAACACCAGACAGTCAAAAGTTAACTTACAAAGTCATAGAGTATAACTATAACTACATAACACAGTTCACGAGCCACTAGATAATAAAAGTACAAAATAAGAGACTATCCACATGTGGAAATATCCCAAAAATGTCAAAAAGCCGCACGAATCTCACAGGGCTTCGAGCTTACTAAATTAACCTGCATGGTTGGAAAGCGGAAGGGGTGAGTACACTAGGTACTCAGTGAGTAGGAGAAGCATATATCATAAATAGAATTGATTCATTTCAAGACAGTGTAGTTAACCTATGAAGTGAATATATACATATCACATAGAAAACACATAAACCTAGCCTATGACTCAATGTATACTAGTTAGGAACCATAGGCCTAGCCTATGTCTCAATGTATGCTGGTTAGGAACCATAGGCTTAGCCTATTAACTCACTCATCCAGTGAACGTACGTCCTAGTTTTAGTACACAAAAGCGTAAAAACATCATATGTATCAATCAAATCTCGGTAGGAAAACCAAAATCAGGATAAACCAAAACAATCATATGTGACACCATTAGTTGACCAAACTAATGTGCACACCCACCGATACTCGATGTTGGCTCGACTTTCATCCATGATGAGTCCAAACTATAGTCGATAAGAGCGTCATGACCCTAGGTGATGACCTCGTCGGTGTCTGGACCCTAAGTGTGGAATCACCAACAAGTCCCGTAGAAAGGTGTCGATTCGGTAACTCGACTTTAATGTACCAGCGTCAAAGGTATGAGGGTCGCTTAATCAGTTGTGCCCAGCACATGATTGGCTAATCGTTTCCTCACCAATCACCAAAAATCATATACAACATTTAAGTATCAAAAATCAAGTAAAGCATCATACCTTTATTTATCGGTACAACTGATAAAATAAAACCTTATCATGGCTCTAAGCCAAAAGAGAACAAAAACATGCATCATACATGACTCGATTATGCATATGTAAATTTCAAACATTTCCTCATAAAATAAAATCCATCTTTTGTACTCCAAACGCATAGTTGTTCAAAACAATGTCATTTGTCAAATATATACGCATATTAGCATCCATTTGAAATTCAATTCTACCATACGTTGCCTAGGTTCAAAATTCACATACAAGTCATCATGCTTGTCTTACGATGTTCTAATCCTATTTGCGAAAATATGGTTCCCCAACTCACCTCAAAGAAGGTGTACACTCTCTTAACTTCAACAATTCTTGGTATGAGCTTCTTGATTCACAGCTCTCTAGCCTTTATACATAAAAAATACGATGAAAATACTACTTAAACATAAATTTTTTATATTTATACACCATCACATTAGCTTCCCTTTTTGCATTTCCTAAGGCATTTAATGTCTTTAATCCAAACTTACGCAATTCATGACATAATTAAGCACATTTTTTGTCCAAGCATATTAGGTCATTATTCATCAATCTAGGCAACATTTCAAGTTTACTCTAAGTAAACATGAAAGTTTCTTTCCAATGCACACCATCAATATCATTAAGTCCTAAGCCAAGTTCACTTAAACATTTTATCAAACGCCTAATATGCATGACTTTCAAGTCTCATTTTCGATACTTTACCATAATAATTAATGCTCCTAACATGTCATATAATAGCACTTCCAATCAATGACACATTTCATCACTCCATTCAAACCAACTCCTTTCATTTAAGCTACATTTATCAATTACACAACTCATCACATTCATCCACTTGTTCTCCATCATTTCGACCTACATTTAACCAACACACATTTTCTTCATTCTTCATTATCAATTCACATCATACATGTATAATTAACACCATACAATTCATTTTCACCATCAATTTCAAAAGATATTAAAAAATTCACCAACTTTCACCTAAAGGGGCCAATTTCGATTTTAACTTAAATAACCCTCTTCATGTCACATTTCATTCCTCTCAACCATGTTTCATCCATATTCAATCATGGAGAACAACATATCTTAATACTAAACTCAAAATCATAATGTAGAGAGAGATGAGATAAAATTTACCTATACTTTCCTTTAGTGATATCTTCAAATCCCTTGAGAATTTCTCAAATCTAATGATAGATTTGAGTTCCTTGACCCCAAATTAGCTTAGAAAACTTTGGTTTGAGTTGAAAAGTCAAAAAGATAGTAAAATGTTTGGTGATGGTCGAAACTTCACTTCTCCTCCTCTCTTCTCCTTTCTTCTTCTTTCTTTTAATTAAAACTAAGTGTTTTAATGCCAATTAATGGGTTGCACGGCCACACACATGTAGAAGGGTCTAGAATTTGACTCTTCTTTGACCAAACAAGATGAATTTACCTTATTACCCTTATTTATGTGAAATTACCCTTATACCCTCCAGACTTTTCCTACATTTGCAATTAAGTCCAAATTTTGGCAATCACCAAAAATTTTATTTTCATTTTGGTCCTTGAACTTTTGAAAACTATAATTAAGCTCCTTAACTTTATAAAATTACGAATTGGTCCCTCAAGAATTGAAAATTTACAATTAAGTCCTTTAACTTTTGACAATTTGCAAATAAGTCCTTATATATATTAACTTTTCCAATTTAGCTTTCTAAGTGTCTGTTAAGTCTATAAATCATAATCACCTCTAAGGCATTAGAACACATTTAATTTAACCATCATGGTCATATCTATCCAATGGACTCGGTTTTATACACTTAAAAGCTCATCTATTGGAAATCTCCAAGATTATGCATGCCGATGAACTCTAAGCTTAGGTAAGGGCACATAACATTATATATCACTGGCATACGTACCAAAAGGATTCAAATACATCTTTGAACTCATATACAACCATGTATATAGCAATATACAGTAGTATCTCCAAATATAGAGCAACACAGAAGGACTCAGAAAGTCCAGTGTTACATATTGTAATAGCCCAGACCACCTCGCTTGCAGATATTGTCTACTTTGGGTCTTGGCCCAGCCAAGCCCTCACTGTTTTGTTTTTCCCGAGAGCTTCCCAGGAGATCACCCATCTTGGAACTATTCTCACCCAAGCACATTTTGTTGGTTTATGTCCTACAGCCAATCGCTTTGGTTGTAGTTTAGTGACAAATTATTAAAAAGGTATTCTTTATCTTGTACATGTTTAGATGTATATGATAAAGTCTATGGGATAATTGTATATTGCAAATGAAATTATAATGAGATTATAATTATGAGATTCATATTGCATTTATGTATTATTCCTAAATGTTCCTAATCATTGTTCTATTAAGATTGAACATTAATAGAATGAAAAAAGACTAGCACACGTTTTGTTTTCCCTTATGAAGGAAGTAGTCGATCTTATAGGCTAAAGTATAGAGATACTTAAACAAACGTGTGGGTGCTTGCTAGAGAACAAGTTCACTGAACAGATCCGATATGAGAAATCCATTTGGAACATTATTTGTATGTCTATGAAATTCTCATTGTGATGATTGTATAAGTGATCCTTTGATTTGAAGTCATCAAAGTTATCTTGTATGGGGATTGTTATGTTTTGATACTACTCGTGATCTATTATATCAAAGGTCGTTTAAACGATAGTCATTGGATATAGCATGAACTATATGAAGATAGTTGAATGATCAAGATAGGATTTATCACCCTAAAGTAATTAGGGAGAATGTTCCGTTGTTCTCGATTAATATTGATTCAAGAAATCCTTGACCAAGGTGGAATGATATTTTGTAAACAGTTTACAAATATGATTAATTGAATCAATAGCTAATGACGGAGAACTAATATAATTGGATTTAAAATATAGTAAACATTAATTCCATGCTCTATGTCTAATTGGAACATTGTATGATGAAAGAATTGAATTATACGAGAAAATCATGCACAAAAAGATTAGTCAAAACTACTTTGACATTCCTGAATATTTGGATAGTCATGATGCGTTGCTAGACGTCAATCTTGATCTATAATTATAAATTATTTAATTAAAGAATTAAAGATAAATTAAAAGGAGTTTTAATTTATCTAATTCTAATTATGAATTATAATTATAATTTATAATCATTGTCAACATATTTAAGAACCTAATGGGTCTCACATATAGAATGGGTTGGAGAGAGCAAAGTTGATTTAATCAAGTTAGACTTGATTATAAAGTTTGAGAAACTTTATAATTAAATATGAGATATTTAATAAATAAGGATCAATATAAGATATTGAAACTTATTTGAGCATAATTGGTATTTAATTAGAATTATTAGTAATTCTAATTAAAGTTTAACTGAAATTAGAATTAATTTCAATTAAATTACTAAAAGCGTCCAAAGCTTATTATAAATAGGCTGAAATTTCATGAAATAAAGACTTCATGCTTAACCCTCTTTGTAAAAGTTACAGAGTTCTATCAACTTGTTCTGTGGATATCTTTAGAGACCGGACACTTGTGCGGCTACGGTGGTTGAGACGGATCGGTTTTGAAAACGGTTTGAGGGATGCATCAAGATAAAGATCAAATTTCGGAATAAGGTACGAGTTAAATTATACTTTATTATGATTCGTGTTAATCATTTTATAGAATAAATAGATCTTGGTTTTCAGGAAATCAAAAGTCACGAAAAAATTTCGTGATTATTCCGCTGCGATTTAGATCAGATCCCAACCTAATTTCTAAACAGTGGTACTAGAACAGGATTTTAATTTTATGATTTGATTAAATTGTGTTATTGTTAGTGATCAAAAATTTGAAATTAAAAGAATCAAATCTGATCTGATTTTTCGTAAAACCTAGAATTATTCTAGAATTCTGAAAATTTGTTCACATCCTTTAATCTGGGAATTGGGTTTACGGAAAATAAGGGAAGAGTTCTGGGTTTTATTTGAGTCTTGGAGAAGGCTCGATGATTTCAGAGAAATCCCAGATCTGAAAAACAAGGAAAAACTGCACGGCTGGGTTTGATCGGGACAATGAGCAAGGTTTTTCTGTACTGTAGAAAAGTTCTCTTCGTCGTGTTCTCTACCCGACTGCCGATGCGTTCTAAGATCGGTACCTGCATTTGAGTTTTTCTGAGGATCATCATCTGCTTCATGGATTAGAGAGAGCACGTTTTGTTTCTGTCTCTCCCTCGTTTATGGAAAACATTATAAAAAAACAATGGTGGAGTCCTCACCAGCGGTTTACGCCGCTGGTGTTGGTTGATAAATTGATGGGCAGTTAACGCCCATCAATCGAATAAGACGGCAAGATGAAGCAAGCAGCCAGCGAAACGTGGGGAGTGAATTGTGAAACACGTGAACAGTATACATGGAACTTCTTGTTTGGTTGTCACATCATGAATAGGAATAAAAAGCTTGTAAAGAGTGGCAGAAACGTGGGATTGCGAGTCTGACGTTGCGACCGAGGATCAACAGCCGATGGATGACGTTGCGAGTCTGACGGGTCAACCGTTCAAGGGCATTACCGCACCCCCGGATATTGAACCCCCAGATGGTGCTGGCCCGGCTGTTTCCAATGAGGTTCTTCCCCCGGAAGCCCCCTCAACAGAACTCGAAATGTCGCTAATGCAACCTGCATGTCAGGACGCTCCTATGGGAGGTACCGAATCTCATTAATTGTTTATGTTTATGTCTATTTTAATCTGGAATTGCCAAGGTGTAGGAGGGACCAGATTTCGGTCCATCCTGCGGAATTATATTCACCGCTATAATATTGGTATTCTAGTTTTACTGGAAACTCGTATTAGTGGGACTCGGGCACAAGGAGTGATTAGAACTCAAGGTTTTGAGTTCTCCTTCCGTGTCGAAGCCGACGCTTTTGCCGGCGGGATTTGGCTCCTCTGGAAGGAGAAGTATCAAATCTCTATTGTTTTAGCTCATCGTCAATTTATCCATACCACGATAACGTCCGAGGATTCCTCGTTTGACTTTACCGCGGTGTATGCTAGCCCTCAGCCAGCCACTCAACTTCATCTCTGGCCCGCTCTGGAGTGGCTTGGTTGATCCTCCACTTGGCCCTGGCTTATAGGAGGCGATGTTAATGCTAAATTAAATCTAGCTGACAAGAGAGGGGGTACTCTCGCCACAAGGGTCGTGAACCGACATTTTCAGGAGTGGGTGCACGCTTGTAGCCTCCATGACCTCGGATATGTTGGTTCCCGCTTCACGTGGCGGCGTGGTCTGGTGCAAGCTCGTTTGGATAGAGTTTTTGCGTCATCTTCCTAGATGCACGCCTTCCCCCACGCCGTAAATCATCATCTCGCCTTTCTTGGATCGGACCATCGGCCCCTGTGGATTAATTTTCATCCCTCGGTGTCGTCACCTTCGGGGAGCTTGGGCTTTCGATTTCAGAATGCCTGGCTGTCTCACCCGGGGTTCGACGAGCTGATGACTGAACATTGGCTGCCGGACGAAGCCACGATGAGTAAATCGCTTGCTACCTTTTCCCAACGCCTCACGCAATGGAATCGGGCTGAGTTTGACAATATTTTTCATCGCAAGAAGCGGCTTCTCGCTAGACTTCAGGGTATACAGCGCACACTTAATGATGACAATTTTGATTCCTTGACAGTGTTGGAGGATCAGTTAAGTGGGGATCTAGCCCAAGTCTTATGTGAGGAAGAGATCTATTGGCATCAAAAAGCTCGGTGCGAGTGGATCTCCCAGGGGGACCGAAACACTAAATATTACCATACCCTCACTTTGACCAAGCGAAGGAAACTGCAGATTACGAGCCTCAAAGACGCACAAGGGCATTTAGTGTCCGACCCCGAGCATCTGCGCCGGCTCGCTCATGACTACTTTGCCGCCCTGTTTACGAGGGAGGACATCACCACAGCCCAGATCAGGTTTCCCGATTCCTTCCCCCCTCTGCCGGCCCCCATTTTACAGGACCTGGACAATCCTGTCCAGGCCATTGAAATCCGTCGAGCGCTATTTGCTATGAATCCACACAAAGCTCCAGGGGTGGACGGTTTCAATGCCCTTTTCTACCAGCGCCAATGGGAGAGGGTTGGCCCGAAAGTGACGGATTACATCAAGTCTTTGTTTGACCGCGACCATTGGGACAGGGACGTCAATCACACCCTCCTGGTCCTCATCCCCAAAACTCCTTCCCCTACTCGGATTGATCAGTTCCGTCCGATAAGTCTGTGCACTGTACTCTATAAATTACTTTCTAAAGTGCTCGTGAACAGACTTAAACCTCATTTAGGCCGCCTTGTGGGGGCAAATCAATGCAGTTTTATTCCTGGCCGCCACATCGCTGATAATATCATTATCGCCCAAGAAGCTATCCATTCGATGAGACGTAAGACCGGACGGACAGGCTTTATGGCGATCAAAGTGGATTTAGAGAAAGCTTACGACAGACTTCGATGGGACTTTATTCACAGCACCCTCGAAGCTCTCCGGCTCCCGGCCACCCTTACACGGGTCATCATGCAGTGTGTTACGTCTGTGACTACTCAGGTGATTTGGCAAGGCTCTCTATCGGATCCTATTACCCCCTCCCAAGGAATCTGACAAGGTGACCCGATCTCGCCGTATCTTTTTGTCCTCTGCATGGTACGTTTGGGCCATCTTATTTCCTGGGAAGTGGCTCAAGGCTGTTGGAAACCGATTAAATTGAGCCCTAACAGGCCCCCGTTGTCCCACTTGTTCTTTGCGGATGACCTAATCCTGTTTTCCGAAGCTACAGACGCTTAGACGCAGGTTATAGCTCAGATCATGGCGACGTTCTGTCTGGTGTCCGGTCAACAGGTTAACACCTCCAAGATGAAGATCTTCTTCTCCAAGAATGTTCGATCGGACACAGCTCTTTGGCTCAGTCACGCCCTTCACGGCACCGCCACTGATAACCTAGGCAGGTATCTCGGCGTCCCTCTGCTTCATGAAAGAACTCGTCAGACCACGTATCAGCATATTTTGGAGAACGCCAGCAAAAGACTCACCGGGTGGCGGGCTTGGCATTTGTCCCTTGCGGTCCGAGTCACCCTCGCCCAATCTGTGCTTTTGGCCCTCCCCATCTTCACTATGCAAACTGTCCGCATTCCGCGTCGCTTATGCGATGAGCTGGAAAAGATTATACGGAACTTTATTTGGGCCGGTACGGGTGAGCAGCGGAAAGTGCCCCTTGTTAATTGGGACATGGTTTGTCAACCTAAAGCCTTTGGCGGGCTAGGTCTTAAGCGCCTTCGGACGACCAATGACGCTTTGTTAACCAAAATGGGTTGGGCACTGATTGAGCATCCCTCGACCTTATGGGCCCGCATTTTGCGGGCGAAATATCGTTTCAACGACACCCATCTCCCTCACTCAATCTCTCGGGTTGGTGCTTCGGTCTTTTGGCAGGGCCTTGCGACTATTTGGCCGTACGTACGGCAAGGTGTTTTCTGGCATCTAGGGCATGGGTGCAGTATTAGTTTCTGGACCGATAATTGGGTTCCGGTGTGGGCCCATTACTTTACGTAGCTCTGAGCCAATACCGAGGGCGCGTTATCGATTCTGATGGTGAGATGCGCACCCGGGATGGCGGATGGAAGTGGACCTCTTTTCAGCAGTACCTCCCAGCCTCCGTTTGCTTGGCTATCGTGGAGTTACATCCCTCTCCTGATCCGACAGTGGCAGACTGCGTCCGCTGGCGACATACTAGCACTGGCTATTTTACGATCGCGTCTGCTTACGAGATTATCGATGGGCGCCCGCCGAGCGCCTCTTCCGCTCCCTGGAAATTAATTTGGAAATGGCCCGGGCCTCAACAAATCCGGGCTTTCCTCTGGCTCCTAACTCAGGAAAAACTCCTTACGAATCATCAACGGGTGACGTGACACCTCACGTCTGATAGTAGTTGCCTCACTTGTGGTCGCGAGGAGACCACCTTACATGCCCTTAGGGACTGCCCACCTGTCCAAGCCTTTTGGTACAAATTTCCATCATCGGTTATTAATTCCGTTTTCTTCCAGCAATCTGTCGAGACGTGGGTGCGTTCCAATCTCTTCCAGCATCCCCACACATTTCAATGGGACTGGCCTACGATCTTCGGGGTGGCTTGCTGGATGCTTTGGAAGTGGCGGAACAAACTTTTGTTCGAGACTGATTTTGTTTGGTCGGTGGATGGTACGCAGGCGGTTATTGCTTATGTTGAGTGGATTGAGCGAGCGAGAGCAGTAGAACGTCACGTGGTTCCCCATTGGGGCCTCCCGTTGGGGAGTCGAGTACGATGGACTGTTCCCCCGGCGTC
Organism: Erythroxylum novogranatense; assembly: GCA_029891385.1. Classification (NCBI taxonomy): domain Eukaryota; kingdom Viridiplantae; phylum Streptophyta; class Magnoliopsida; order Malpighiales; family Erythroxylaceae; genus Erythroxylum; species Erythroxylum novogranatense. The sequence continues at coordinate 15,061,045 of CM057225.1, read as the reverse complement.
CTGGATCACACTCAACACCGATGGATCTTTCACACCGGGTCGGGCTCTCGCTACAGCAGGGGGTCTCCTCCGGGATCACCAGGGCCAGTGGTGTGGTGGTTTCCTCCACCATATTGGCCAAGGATCCCCCATTTTGGCTGAATTATGGGGCGTCCACTCAGGACTCACCCTTGCCTGGACTTCTGGTTACCGTCGGGTCATCCTTGAATGTGATGCACTCGAGGTCATCAATTTGTTTTCATCCCCCGTCTCTGACACTGATACTTATCATGTTTTGTTGGCAGGTATTCACGGGTTGCTCCAGCGTGATTGGGAGGTTCGCGTACACCACATTCATCGGGAGGGTAACCAGTGCGCTGATCAGTTGGCTGCTATGGCAGGCTGGCAGACCCTAGGCCTCCATCTCCTTCGCGAGTCTTCGTTGGTAGTCCAAGACCTCCTTCGACGGGACCGGCAAGGCATCGAGTACCGCAAAGTTTTGCGCGAATTAGATTAATTGTTTTTAGTTTCCTTTGTACTAAAAAAAAACGTGGGATTGCGCAAAGATGGATTAAAAAAAAAACGAGTCTTTTTTAGTTTTGAAAAAATGTTTTCAAAAGGGATTAGTTTTATTCAGAATGCTTTGAAATTTAATTTAATTTTTCAAAAGGTTGGATTATTAAATTGAATTGACTTATTCATTCAATTCTAAAATTAAGATAATTATTTTCTTAATTTGATTAAGATTAATAATTATATTGATTCCTAATTAATTTTAGAAAAGTAGTTTCTAAAATTAAAATTAATTAATTTCAATTAGATTAAAATTAATTAATTAGAAAAGTTACTTCTAAAATTAGAATTAATTATTTTCAATTAGATTGAAATTAATTAATTAGACTTCTTGAAATTAAGAAAATGTTTCTTAAATAATTAAGAAAATTGTTTCTTAATTAAATTTATTTATTTCAATTTAATTGAGATAAATTAAAATTAAAGTTTTATTTGTTTAGAGAATTATTATTTAATTTATTTAGAAATTGTTTCTTTAATTATGAATAATAAGTTTCTTGATTTTTAGATAAAGTATTTTTCTTGATTAAATTTTGAAAAGTGTTTTCATTTATTAATTAAGAAAATTGTGTTTTCGTTAATATTTTAAAAATAGTTTTCTAACTTATTAAAGAAAGGTTTTCTAATTAGTCAAGAAATAAATCTCTAAATAAATAATATATAATAACTTTCTTAATTAAATTTAAAGTGTTTTATTTAATTTTGAAAGTAGTTTCCTTTAATATTAGAAAATAGTTTTCTAATTAAGGGATAGTAATTTTAATGAGATTAGAAATGGTGATTTTAATTAGATTAGAAATAGTTTTCTAATTGGATTAGAATATATTACTTATATAATTTTGAAAAGAAGTTTTCTAAATTATAATAAGTAAGAAAAATAATTAATTGAAAATTGTTTTCAATTAAATTATTATTAAAGGACTAAAAAAGTTGGAAATAGTTTCCAATTGGATTTGAAAATTGTTTCCAAATCAAATTAAATTTCTATTTGGAATAAGAATTTAATTTATTTAGTAATCAATTGTTTTAATATAATTTAATTTTTCCAAGAAGTTGAAAATGTTATTTTAGATTATGAAGATCAATAACTAGAATCATACGAAGCTTGATATTTTATGCATATAATTTGATTATGAGTGCATATGTTGAATACTTTATTTATATGGTTGATATATATATTGGATGCATGATAAATTGTATGTTTTATATGTGTGATATTTTACATGCAATTTGTGTTTGATGAGACGAATGAAATTAAAATCCTTCGTTAAAATATTAAGTAAACATTAAGAACGTGATTGTTGCCTTCCATTGTTATAAGAATAAACCAAGGTTTTATTTATTGTAAGGCTTGTTGAGTAAACTCTAGGCCTCTTTAACTCGAATATATTTAATCTTATAATAGTGGATTCTACTTAACTAAACTTATGATGATTTGGATGAAAAAACTCATGATCACATGAATTTAGCGGCAGGGTTAGGAATGACATATAAGATATATTTTAGCAAGAGTTGTCATCTAACGGATCTAGGAGTCACATGAGATGTGATTGATAAAGTTGTTATCTACCTAATTTAAGTATAGTTGGTTTGTTGAGCAAACTCAAGATCAACTATATTTGAATGGGATCCTAGCCTATTAGAGAGATTAGAGTAATCTTTCCGAATAATAGTGAGGGCTATTATTTTGAATAAAATAGTGGGAGTAACCAAATGCATGATTAAAGTCCTAATCTTATTTGGTAGTTATGGCATATAATTGATTACTTGTTTTTCCTTACACTTTTATTTTGTTCTTAATGGAATCTACCTTATTTAGTATAGTTGATACTAATTTAGTGAACTCAAGTTCTTAGACATAGGATATGTTTGAGAAGTGTTCTCAAAAGTTAGAAAAGAAAATTGTATGCCCATTATGCAAATTTGTTATAATCCTTGTTGAGGATTTGGTGTATTGACATTTTGAGTTGACTAATGTCTCATAAACTTTGATGACAACATATAAGATGTATGTCAACACCATGATAATAAGATGCAAGAGGTTGTATAAGTAGAGCGGAAAAGTATAGTACCTTATTAAAGTTGTTCCAGTTAATTTAGCCTAATAAAAGCATAATTGTGGACTACAATTATACGCTTTGTTATAGAATGATAATAGCTATCATTAGAAGAAAATGATTGCATTATTTTTCTTGCCTTTATGTGATATGATAGAGATCATATGTATTTCTAATTCATGCTTACGAGTATTTGATACTGAATTTAGATTCAACATTATTGTAATGTTCAAAGCATGATAAGAAATAGATTGTTAAGTAAAAGTAGTTGATCCAAGATTATACAAAGAGTTTGTATATGTTGGATCAAAGGAGATTTATATTTAACATAAATGGCAAGAATTAAAAGTTGGATAACCGAGATAATCCGTTTATGCCATATTGGTTAAATCAACATAACGAGAATCATAAAGTTATATACTAGGATATATGCATCCTTTTAATTATTAATCGTATGGAACCTGTGAAACTTGAAAAGTTAAAGAATAACCAAATCAACCTTTGGTGAAAGGTTGATGATGGTATTGAATTGTTAAATTTTATACATGTGATGTATTGGATGGAATAACAATTTATAAAGGGATAATATTATATTTTATTATATTACTAATGACTTTATGTGATATAGTCATATGTATTAATGATGATTTAAAATTTTGAAAAGTTCAAACTGTTTAAATCAAAGTAGAAATTAAGCATTGAGAATGCTGAAGCACATCGATGAGATCGTTGTGGTAAGTTTTAAATTTTCGGTTATTTATAGGGAATGAGATTCTTTAGTGAAATCCTTCATAATTAAATTCATAAGTGTATGGATTTATGTAAGGAGTAAAATACAATATGAGATATTGTATGATGCAATAGTATTTCTTTTATAGTAATGCCTGGTACAATGACTTTCCTTCTATAGTTCTAGTTGAATCAATTAGCAAGCTTTCATATTAGATATGAAACACTAAGTCTTTGAAATAGTCAAAGTTAATGATTTAAGGATGTGATGCTTAGCTGAAGCATATATTATCCATTTAGTTTAGAACTAAAATCGGTAATAAAAGGTTATGAGATATCCAAAAAGGTTGGATATAATCTTACAGACCCATTGAACAAATTGTTTGATTCAATGTATACTTATAGGAGAATGGTTCTCAAGATAAGCAATGGGAGTAAGAAGGAATTTAAAAGGTTCAAATCTCATAAATGTACGTCTAATTGGAACTAATGCCTTTAATGATACATTTGTTGTATAGTTGAAAGGCTACAAGATATTGAAAGATTCACTTTTATGATAAATTCAAAGAGTTTGTTTTGGAAATGATTATGAATTTATCACTTCTATAAGAAGGATAGTGGGAGTATAGTTGTCCTCTTTAGTGGGAGTATGTGGAGACATATTGTTCACAGAGAACAACTGTTCTAACTTTCAATTGTTGAACATATAATTGTCCAAGAACAAAATCTTGCTGGATATGAAAAGTTAACAACTTAATTATGGGAATCAGATCTATAGAGATAGATTGGACGTTATTAACTTATTCTAAGTCCAAGTGCATAGATAATATACTAAAGATGTTTAGTATTTAAGATATCAGATACTTATAAAGTATTAAAGATATCCATTACTCTATGTATGAATTGATATTAGAGTTTAAGATGATAAGGATATAACTTTAGAAGTAAATCCTAATTAAGGTTTATTTGCTTAGAACAATATCATTTAGTGTTGGAAAGGTTCTAATGTAGCAATGGTTGTTAATTGAGCCATAATACATTTTTCATTTAGTGGAAATGATTAATTGGATCAACAAGTTATTTAGTGAACTTGATAGAGTTTCTTTGCATTGTTTAAGACAGTAATGTACTGCAAAACATTAGAGCCATTGGGAATGCATAAGGAGCTAACGTCTCATCAAAGATCCAAGAATGTGTTTAGGCAAATGTTTTTAATTATGATGATAATTAAGATAAGAGTTGTAAGACTTAAGCAAGTGCTCACTATAGAAAATCATGTAGAATTCTCTCATTAAGCCAGTAGTAGAACAATCGTCATATGGTGATATGATATAAGATACTTAAACGATTGGCTTAGTGCAAGTGGGAGATTGTTGGTTTATGCCCTACAACCAATCGCTTTGGTTGTAGCTTAGAAACAAATTTTTAAAAAGGTATTCTTTATCTTGTACATGTTTAGATGTATATGATAAAGTCCATGGGATAATTGTACATTGCAAATGAAATTATAATGAGATTATAATTATGAGATTCATATTGCATTTATGTATTATTCCTAAATGTTCCTAGTCATTGTTCTATTAAGATTGGACATTAATAGAATGGAAAAAGACTAGTACAAGTTTTTTTTTTCCTTATGAAGGAAGTAGTCGATCTTATAGGCTAAAGTATAAAGATACTTAAACAAATGTGTGGGTGCTTGCTAGAGAACAAGTTCACTGAACATACCCGATATGAGAAATCCATTTGGAACATTACTTGTATGTCTATGGAATTCTCATTGTGATGATTGTATAAGTGATTCTTTGACTTGAGGTCGTCAAAGTTATCTTGTATGAGGATTGTTATGTTTTGATACTACTTGTGATCTATTATATCAAAGGTTGTTTATGTAACATCTCATCACCGATGGGAAGGATAAAATAGTAAATTTGGGTCAGGTTGTGAGTGTGTACATGTATCTCGGTATATTCATGCATAAAATAACCTCTATATGGATATGAATGGTAATTTTTGCAAATGCACATGATTGTATATGCATTCGTGACATATCCCGGCATATGTGTCTATAAGTGTAATTTTTGTGAAAAATGTAAAGTATAAGTGTTTGAAAAGAATTGAATTGGAGTGATTTATATGTATTCTACATAAAATTGCTAAATGCGTACCGATGAGATTTTCGGTACTGAAAATGACTGTCAAGTTGACACTACAAATTAATGACATGATTTAGGAAATTTATTTTATCATGAGCCATTGAAATTTGGAGAGGTTTATGAAAGCCAAAGTAAATAAATTGTTTGAAATGGAAGTTGATAGGTATGAAAGATATAATGAAAGTGCGTGAATTTGAAATGTGAACATTGATCTTCATGAAACTTATAGAATATGTGGACAGCTTTCTGTCGCCTTAGAGTTTAATATTTTTCGATATCGGGGATTGAAAGAAATGATTTTCGGAAGTTAAGGCTATATTATTTTGTATTGAAAGTGTTTGAATGGGATATTCTCTGAACATGGTTCAGTCTGATAAGAAATTCGTGATCTGTGGAGATCCAATTAAGTTAATGTTTGATTCTAAATAAACTAGAAACATAGATCTGCAAATTATCTGAAGGTATTGAATTTCAATTCAGTCCCTAAGAGTTCAAATTTCTGAATTGAAGTATTAAGGTTATAAGAATTGGTATAAGGGCAAATTGGGCATGATACTTAAGATTATAAGACTTAAGGTTTAAAGGAAGGGGTAGAATGGACATTTCACCCTTCTTAAGAGTATAAAAAGAAGAAGTTAGGGTTTTTGTTTAAAAGATGGAGGAAGATGCCGTGGGAGAAGGAGAGTTGGGTTTTGGAAATCTTTGACGTTTTAGAAGCCCAATCAAGTAAGTATAAGTATCATCCCTCTTGATCAATTGAATAAAACATGTTTTGATGTTAGTTAAGAGGGGATTATGTGTTAGAAGTTGTAAAATGGGTTAAAGAAAATGTGTGGTCTTTCGGTTTATGATCAAGGTTAGATTTTGATGTTTTGTTGATTTTATTGTGTTCAGATGAGTTGAAAATGAAATATAAGTGATGTTTTAGGGTTAAGATGAATTATGTTTTGAAAGATGGGAAGAATTTGATTGAAGTATGTTGAAAAATCAGGTTTCGGGAGGTTTTCAGGCTCGCACGTCGCGACGCGGCGCACGCTAGTGCCCTCGTCGCGGGGAGCTCAACCTTTTCCGCGGCGAGCTTCCTTCTGCCGCGGCGAGGACCCATTTTTTTGCTCGGACATGTTTTGGTATTTTAGCCATAAATGTTGATGTAGATGTCCAAATGAGATAATTTTTGATTTGTTGTAAACTAGAGACAAATGTCTACACGTTTTATGAAGAAGGTAAGTGTCGAATCAGTCTATAAAAGTTCTCAATTTTGGATGGAAGTTGAGTGAAAAATATAGTTTCGACATAAGGATAGTCTGTATATGTTTGGAGAATACCTTTCGGATTTCTGAGACAAATTGAATGATTTTAGTGTCTATCGAGTTTCTGATTTTGAGAAAAGGCTGTGATGGGAATTTTGGGATAGTGCCGGGAATGTCACGAAAGTGCATAGTATATACTTTTAAATTTCTACATGTGCATTATTAAATATTTCTGATTGGACAATATGTAAAATATGAGTTTTTGACTTGTGATAGAGGCGTATTTGGAGCGTCAGCCCATCGACGCTGTCGAGACTTCCAGGCGTTAGCGCGGAAGCTATTGTGAGTGATCTAGATGGTTTCTCAATTATCTTTTGATTATAATTATTTGATTATGATTTTGTGGAGAATAATGGTGGGATTGTGTTTGGTTTATGGATTCCGGACAGAAGGTCCGAGTTATTAGGAGATTATGACATAGAAGTGTTGTTTGTTTGAGAATTTGGGACCTCCTTGTTTAAATGTGATTAAGTGTGATTGTGATTTTAATGTGACTAATTGTGAACTAATTGTTCGAATGTGATAATTTGGAAATGATCGTGATATATGAATACATGTATACAAATGTGATAAATTGTGGCATGTGCATTTCATACATGAATGCATGAACAGATAATGACAGTTGTGACCGAAGCAGCCACCGAGAGCTATACGCTCAACGTTTATATTTGGGCCTTGAGCCCCACAGTGTTTCAGAGCCTCTGACTCAACAATTAATGTGCCCTTATTGGGACAGTTTCAGAGCCTTTGGCTCAACGACTAATGTGCCCTTATAGGGACAGTTCAGGCACTCGGTCACAACACCGAAATAAATTGTAAAAAGTGTTACATGCACACGTCATATGCATTGGATTTAATCCCTTTGATTGAATGAAAGGCAAGATGCCTTACACTGATGTGATAACGATCATGTGTACGTTTAAATGTGAGATTATGAAATAACTATGATATGTCTGAGTGTTGCATGAAATATAATGGCTGTTGTGACCAGAGTTGCCACCGATCAGAGCTTTTAGCTCAACGAGCAAAAATGAGCTTTGAGCTCATAAGTGGTTCAGAGCCTCAGGCTCAACGTATAATGAGCCCTATATCCACCAACGGATAAGGGACAGATATTAATGAGCCCTTCAAGGGACAGTTTAGGCACTCGGTTGCAGCAAAATAATAATCAATGGGAAGTGAGTCTCATATGCATGTATCAAATATGAAGAATATGAATGTGAATTTCTGTAACTGTGTGAAATGTGAAATTTTGCGAAAGCGCATTACAAAATAAAGTTAGTTTTATACGAATTGTGAAATGTGATCAAATATACAACAATGCGAAAATATGATATGTAAATTGATGTTGTTGCATGTATTGAGTGGACCATCGATGATAGTTACCTCACTGAGTGCGCAAAACTCACCCAAAATTTGTAATTATTTTTCAGGACTCAGAAGAATACCCTATTGAGCAACAGGCATATAGCGACCGTTTACAGTGAGAGAAGAGTTCGGGATTAGTTGTGTCTGCATTAGTGTCTGATTTTGTTTTTCTGAATTTCTGTATAATTGATTCGGTCAATTTGTAAAGGCACTGGACTAAATTAATTTGTATTTATCGGTCTTGTTTTGTAAATTGTTTTCCGCCTAAAATTTATAATGTATGTGTATGTTTAAAAAAAATATGTATATTATTTATACTGAGATTTGACTGAGTGATGTAGCACGCCACCCTCGCAAGGCACGGACTCGGATATCACCATCGATGTCGGGTTTGAGTCTTACGGGAGTGGGGTGTTACATTTGGGTGGTATCAAAGCCCAGAAGTACGAACTTATCTGGGCATTTTCTGAAATATGGGGTTAAGTCACCTATATTAAAGCCATGTCATTGCAGACTGTAGCAACTGATCCCTAGTCTGAGTCGTAAGGGTATGAGTCCTACGCATGAACATATGTTAAGTGTTTATGTGTGAAAAAAATGATGATATGTCATAATATGAGCCAATGAAGGTTTATGGGAAATTAGGGATGGGAAAAGAAAAATGGATACTGTGGTTACAAACCCTCGAATGGGATATGAATGTGAATACATTGATATAGGCTGATTTAGGAAAGAAGTGATATCAAAATGAATAATGAGACTTAAAGTTTATAAATCGAGTTGAAAGAAAACGAAATTTGCGATAGCCTGGAGAGGTCAAATATGGACATGAGAGGAATACCGGTTAAAAAGGGATAACAGTTTTGATTTAGCATAAGAATATGTCTATGTTTGATCAAAAGCTCAGGGATGACTAGGCAAGTATGATTCTGACGTGTATGTCCAATAAAATGGGGATAATTGAAAAAAAAAAGAAAAAAAAGGCAGATATAGATTCACTATATTTGTGTTGATGTGAGTATGATGGAATATGTTGTATCGTAAGTGAAGATATGGTCAGGAAGAAGCGGAAAAAGGTGAGATTAAAGTGTGAAAGCTGGTTAAAAGAAATAACTCAATTAGACTTGGATTGGAAATGTGATAATAGTTATGATTTAACGTAATAATATGTCTGTGAGAATGAGATTACATTTCTTGATACTTTTGCAATTATATTTCTGAATGGATTGAGAATATACACATGGATGATGAAATAATAGGAATATGATTTTTAAGCGTGATGAAACATGATACATGATGTGTTATTATGGAGACAATTAGATATGCGCTTTGGTTTGAATTGTATTTATGCATGCGATTATGAAAAAGATGATAACTCAAAGGGGAAGAGTGAAGACACTCAAAATGTCCATTCAATGATTATTATGAGATGCTGTATACGAAGAAGAGTTAAATACTGAAAAACTGAAAAAAGAATCGCTGTCAATATGTGTGTTAATGTTAGGAAAGAGTGCAGGGCACGATATGGGCCTCCAAATCTTATGGTGAACCCCAATTATGGGCAGGAACAAGGATAGAAATGTTATCTAGAGTAAATTGGAATGTAAGTAGCATTAACGAATGTGAGTACGTAGCTACCTGATATAAATACATCTTTAAATAAGATGAAGGGTTTTGGAATGGTATCTATCGGGGTGTAGAATGTTGAAAGTGATTTTCTGGAAGTAGTAAGAATGACCAGTAAGTACTTATGGGTAAGAGGTGATTGACAAGGAGTTATAAACAATATCGAGGTTGGTACCAAGAAATCACTGAGATAGGGTAAGGAAACCTAGAAATTTTGTTTATGACCAATAATTCCATGACCAGTAGCAGAGATCATAAGCTCTTCTCTCGATTTAACAATGTAATTTGGTAATTCTTCTATAGAGGTCAAAGGCCTCTCGCTTGAGTCAATCAGGTTTGATTCAGATAGGAACCGACAGACGCAATTGAGAGAATTTGAAATAAGATGACAGGTCTCTCGGAAAAGTTGTGATGTGCTGTCTTCTTTAAAAAAATGATGATGATAATATGGGAATTACATCTATAGCAAAGACTCCAGAATAAGGGTCAGAAAAGGTATTGGGAATATATATATTTTGTTGATGTCAAGTATCCAACTATTTAAGCGGATTTCAGCAATTCGAGGTGACATTCTAGGTAATGTAAGGTGAAATTTGGTCCACATCATAGGCTGGGGAAATATGCTTGAGAACCAAAAATTACCTCTGATAATGGGGTTTCCAACACAGGAAGTTATGTTTGTAGAAAGATTGAAATGTAGGGACCATCAGGTAAAAATGAACAGACATTGGCATAAATCAATGTGGAATCATCGAAAAATTGAAAGAACTGCTAAAAATTCATCGAGGAAAAAAAATTCAATGACAAATAGAGGATGGCAAGTGATAATACTACGGTATTGCGGACTTAGTTACTCAGGGAATTACAAGATCTAAATATGAGCACAATGAGTTTAAGGTTATATCTATTGGTGTTAACAAGCAACATGATATCAATGAGAGACTATGATTATCTTGAAAAAAAATGTAAGAAAAATATGTAGCTGCATTAAGAAGGATAGTAAAAAGAATTTTTGAGGAATTCACAATTTTGCTATCTATGATAAGTTCCCATGAGAGTTTAAGATACAATCTATTGCAATAGTAAATTGACTTTGTGTACTTAAGGACAATTGTAGTCGTATGAGCTAAATTTGGATATATGTCTTGAAAAATGCTGTGCTAGTAATGGGTTTAAAGGATTGGAATTTTGATTTACCAGATTAGTAGAGATTAATGAACGACGGGAATTGGAAAAGATTGAAGGATTATGTAGAGGGACCTGTCCTAATAAAGTTAATGTTCCAATCAACAGTATCGAATAGAGCATTATATAGCAGAGTACCACATATATGGATATTAGGTTCCTCAATCAAGTGCAATAAAGAGGGTATAGTGACGAGTTGAAGTGGAGCAAAAAGGAAAATTTATTAATTTGAAAAAGTAATATCAGTTTTGCAAAAAGGAATTAGGAAAGCCCAAATTGTGGATTTGAGGATTATGATGACAAAAAATATGTGAACTACCTAATAAAGAGAGGTCCTAGTAAGTGGACCTCAAAAGAGCGATTGGCAGCTAAGAATGTCGACCTAAGTGATTATATGTTTGAGTTCCTTATAACTTGGATTATTGGAGAAAGGTATGAGGCAAATATGTCTGGAAAATTGTAGCATATAATGTATAGTGTAAGTGACTACAGGCAAAATCATCATTTTCTGGGTGAGACAACAAAAAGAGTCGATCACCCTGAGTAAAAGTCAGAGCAAATTTGGGATACCATTAGTGAGTGGAATGTTTTTAAAATATGAATAAAGTGGCTTTGAAAAACGAATGGATTTTGGTGGATTTCATAGAAGTTGTGACTATATGGAGAAAGATGTGAAGGTTCAAAGTACTAATACCGATGCATAGTTCGATAGGGTACAAGGTAATAAGGGAAACTAGGTGTGTTATAAAGTGATCCATATTAAATGATGGCAAAAAAGGGACTATGGCATTATAAATGATTTTATGGTTAGGATTGTTTTAATCCAACATATGAGGTGTTGACACTGGAAGTACTGAGTCGAATGTTCTGAAACTCCTCTAGGGCATAATTGAAGAAGTATGATATCTAAACATAAAATTAAGAGACCTATTGATAACATCAATTGTGATGTTATAAAGGAAACATCGAATAGAAAGATGACATACGAAATAGAAGAGTGTATGAGATAACAGTACCCCTACCTTATTCTGTATCAAAATAAATTTCGAGGACGAAATTTTTATTAGGAGGGGAGAATTGTAACATCCCATCACCGATGGGAAGGATAAAATAGTAAATTTGGATCGGGTTGTGAGTGTGTACACGTATCTCGGTATATTCATGCATAAAATGGCCTCTATATGGATATGAATGGTAATTTTTGCAAATGCACATGATTGTATATGCATTCGTGACATTTCCCGACATATGTGTCTATAAGTGTAATTTTTGTGAAAAATGTAAAGTATGTGTGTTTGAAAAGAATTGAATTGGAGTGATTTATATGTATTCTACATAAAATTGCTAAATGCGTACCAATGAGATTTTCGGTACTGAAATGACTGTCAAGTTGACACTACAAATTAATGACATGATTTAGGAAATTTATTTTATCATGAGCCATTGAAATTTGGAGAGGTTTATGAAAGCCAAAGTAAATAAATTGTTTGAAATGGAAGTTGATAGGTATGAAAGATATAATGAAAGTGCGTGAATTTGAAATGTGAGACATTGATCTTCATGAAACTTATAGAATATGTGGACGGCTTTCTGTCGCCTTAGAGTTTAATATTTTTCGATATCGGGGATTGAAAGAAATGATTTTCGAAAGTTAAGGCTATATTATTTTGTATTGAAAGTGTTTGAATGGGATATTCTCTGAACATGGTTCAGTCTGATGAGAAATTCGTGATCTGTGGAGATCCAATTAAGTTAATGTTTGATTCTAAATAAACTAGAAACATAGATCTGCAAATTATTTGAAGGTATTGAATTTCAATTCAGTCCCTAAGAGTTCAAATTTTTGAATTGAAGTAGTAAGGATATAAGAATTGGTATAAGGGCAAATTGGGCATGATACTTAAGATTATAAGACTTAAGGTTTAAAGGAAGGGGTAGAATGGACATTTCACCCTTCTTAAGAGTATAAAAAGAAGAAGTTAGGGTTTTTGTTTAAAAGATGGAGGAAGATGCCGTGGGAGAAGGAGAGTTGGGTTTTGGAAATCTTTGACGTTTTAGAAGCCCAATCAAGTAAGTATAAGTATCATCCCTCTTGATCAATTGAATAAAACATGTTTTGATGTTAGTTAAGAGGGGATTATGTGTTAGAAGTTGTAAAATGGGTTAAAGAAAATGTGTGGTCTTTCAGTTTATGATCAAGGTTAGATTTTGATGTTTTGTTGATTTTATTGTGTTCAGATGAGTTGAAAATGAAATATAAGTGATGTTTTAGGGTTAAGATGAATTATGTTTTGAAAGATGGGAAGAATTTGATTGAAGTATGTTGAAAAATCAGGTTTCGGGAGGTTTTTGGGCTCGCATGTCGCGGCGTGCTCATACGCATGTCGCGGCACTCTCAAGCGTGCACGTCATGGCGCTCAAGCAAGCGACCACACCGCGGCGCATGCTAGTGCCCTCGTCGTGGCGAGCTCAACCTTCGCCGCGGCAAGGACCCATTTTCCTACTCGGACATGTTTTGGTATTTTAGCCATAAATGTTGATGTAGATGTCCAAATGAGATAAATTTTGATTTGTTGTAAGCTAGAGACAAAGGTCTACACGTTTTATGAAGAAGGGAAGTGTCGAATCAGTCTATAAAAGTTCTCAATTTTGGATGGAAGTTGAGTAAAAAATATAGTTTCGACATAAGGATAGTCTGTATATGTTTGGAGAATACCTTTCGGATTTCTGAGACAAATTGAATGGTTTTAGTGTCTATCGAGTTTTTGATTTTGAGAAAAGGCTATGACGGGAATTTTGGGATAGTGCCGAGAATGTCACGAAAGTGCATAGTACATACTTTTAAATTGCTACATGTGCATTATTAAATATTTCTGATTGGACAATGTGTAAAATATGAGTTTTTGACTTGTGATAGAGGCGCATTTGGAATGTTAGTCTACCGACGTTGCCGAGACTTCCAGGCGTTAGTGCGGAAGCTATTGTGAGTGACTTAGATGGTTTCTCAATTATCTTTTGATTATAATTCTTTGATTATGATTCTGTGGAGAATAATGGTGAGATTGTGTTTGGTTTATAGATTCCGGACAGAATTTCCAAGTTATTGGGAGATTATGACATAGAAGTGTTGTTTGTCTGAGAATTTGGGACCTCCGTGTTTAAATGTGATTAAGTGTGATTGTGATTTTAATGTGACTAATTGTGAACTAATTGTTCGAATGTGATAATTTGGAAATGATCGTGATATATGAATACGTGTATACAAATGTGATAAATTGTGACAAACGAATTTCATGCATGAATGCATGAACAGATAATGACAGTTGTGACTGAAGCAGCCACCGAGAGCTATACGCTCAACGTTTATATTTGGGCCTTGAGCCCTACAGTGTTTCAGAGCCTCTGACTCAACAATTAATGTGCCCTTATTGGGACAGTTTCAGAGCCTTTGGCTCAACGACTAATGTGCCCTTATAGGGACAGTTCAGGCGCTCGGTCACAACACCGAAATAAATTGTAAAAAGTGTTACATACACACGTCATATGCATTGGATTTAATCCCTTTGATTGAATGAAAGACAAGATGCCTTACACTGATGTGATAACGATCATGTGTACTTTTAAATGTGATATTATGAAATAACTATGATATGTCTGAGTGTTGCATGAAACATAATGGTTGTTGTGACCATAGTTGCCACCGATCAGAGCTTTTAGCTCAACGAGCAAAAATAAGCTTTAAGCTCATAAGTGGTTCAGAGCCTCAGGCTCAACGTATAATGAGCCATGTATCCACCAACGGATAAGGGACAGATATTAATGAGCCCTTCAAGGGACAGTTTAGGCACTCGATCACAGCAAAATAATAATAAATGGGAAGTGAGTCTCATATGCATGTATCAAATATGAAGAATATGAATGTGAATTTCTGTAATTGTGTGAAATGTGAAATTTTGCGAAAGTGCATTACAAAATAAAGTTAGTTTTATACGAATTGTGAAATGTGATCAAATATGCAACAATGCGAAAATATGATATGTGAATTGATGTTGTTGCATGTATTGAGTGGACCATCGATGATGGTTACCTCACTGAGTTCGCAAAACTCACCCAAAATTTGCAATTATTTTTCAGGACTCAGAAGAATACCCCGTTGGACAACGGGTGTATAGCGACCGTTGGTCGTGCGAGAAGAGTTCAGGATCAGTTGCGTCTACATTAGTGTCTGATTTTGTTTTTATGAATTTTTGTATAATTGATTCGGTCAATTTGTAAAGGCACCGGACTAAATTAATTTGTATTTATCGGTCTTGTTTTGTAAATTGTTTTCCGCATAAAATTTATAATGTATGTGTATGTTTCAAAAAAAATAAATATGTATATTATTTATACTGAGATTTGACTAAGTGATGTAGCACGCCACTCTCCTAAGGCACGGACTCAGATATCACCATCGATGTCGAGTTCGGGTCTTACGGGAGTGGGGTGTTACAGTTTAAACGGTAGTCATTAGATATAGCATGAACTATATGGAGATAGTTGAATGATCAAGATAGGATTCATCACCCTAAAGTAATTAGGGAAAATGTTCCATTGTTCTCAATTAATATTGATTCAGGAAATCCTTGGCCAGGGTTGAATGATATTTTGTAAACAGTTTACAAATATCATTAATTGAATCAATAGCTAATGGCGGAGAACTAATATAATTGGACTTAAAGTAGAGTAGACATTAATTCCATATTCTATGTCTAATTGGAACATTGTATGATGAAAGGATTGAATTATACGGGAAAATCATGCACAGAAATATTAGTCAAAACCACTTTGACATTCCTGAATATTTGGGTGGTCATGATGCGTTGCTAGACGCCAATCTTGATCTATGATTATAAATTGTTTAATTAGAGAACTAAAGATAAATTAAAAGGAGTTTTAATTTATCTAATTATAATTCTAATTATTTATTATAATTATAATTTATAATCATTGCCAACATATTTAGGAACCTAATGAGTCTCACATATAGAATGGGTTGGAGAGAGCAAAGTTGATTTAATCAAGTTGGACTTGATTATAAAGTTTGAGAAACTTTATAATTAAATATGAGATATTTAATAAATAAGGATCAATATAAGATATTGAATCTTATTTGGGCATAGTTGGTATTTAATTATAGAGTAAATAGATCTTGGTTTTCGGGAAATCAAAAGTCACAAAAAAGTTTCGTAATTATTCCGCTGCGGCTCGGATAAGATCCCAACCCAATTTTCCAACACATTTAACCTCGGAGTTCTGATGGGATTCGGTACATTGAGCTATGGAAAACGCGTCTATAAGGGAGAGGTATCCGTACCCTTATAAGGCGTACTTTGTTCCTCTCTCCAACCGATGTGAGATCTCACACTCTCCACCCTCCTTAGGGCCCTTCCCTCTTTAGGGTCCAACCTAGCTACTACAATGGTTATGGTACCAATTCTGATATCACCTTGTAATAGCCCAGACCACCCGCTCATAGATATTATCCGCTTTGGGCCTTGGCCCATTCAAGCCCTCACGGTTTTACTTTTTTCAAGGCCTTCCTAGGAGGTCACCCATTCTAGAACTACTCTCACTCAAGCACATTTAACCTCGAAGTTTCGATGGGATCCGATGCATTAGATCATGAAAAGCGCGTCTATAAGGGAACGACATCTGTACCCTTATAAAGCGTACTTCGTTTCCCTCTCCAACAGATATGAAATCTCACACTATCTACCCCCTTAGGGCCCAGCCCTCTCTGGGGTCCCGCCTAGTTGACACAACGATTTGGGTACCGGCTCTGACATCACCTTGTAACAACCCAAATCACCCCGCTTACAGATATTGTCCACTTTGGGCCTTGGCCCAGCCAAGCCCTCACGATTTTGCTTTTCCCAAGAGCTTCCTAGGAGGTCATCCAACCTGGAACTATTCTTGCCTAAACACATTTAACCTCGGAGTTCTGATGGGATCCGGTGCGTTGGGCTATGGAAAACGCGTCTGTAAGGGAGAGGTATTCGTACCCTTATAAGACATATTTTGTTCCCCTCTCCAATCGATGTGGGATCTCACACTCTCTACCTCCCTTGGGGCCTAGCCCTCTTTAAGGTCCAACCTAGCTGACACAACGGTTCGGGTACCGACTCTGATACCAATTTAATTTTCACGACCCGGTATCACATCGGGCCCATGATAACCGTCGCATACTCGGGCTAAGGATACTTATAGTATCCTTAATCTGACTGTGCAAGGCTAACCGAATATCTTTTTTTTTTCTTTTTTTTGAAAAATTTGGGTAACACAATGGTTGTATTAAAAAAATCTCAAAACCTGCAAACGATTTCAAACACACTTTTATATTCACATCCAATCATAACTTCAGGACTGTCTAGTCCACTCAAGGCAATCTCACTCCAGGCAATCTCAACTCAAGGCAATCTCAACAATAGTATCAATAGTTCATACATAAAATCTTTTACAAAACACAAGACAATCAAAAGTTAAATCACAAAATTATAAAGCGTATCTACATAAACAGTTCACGAGTCACTAAACAATAAAAGTACAAAATAAGAGACTACCCATGTACGAAAACACTCCGAAAATGTCAAAAAGTCACACGAATCTTATAGAGTTTTGAGCTCACTAAATTAACATGCATGGTTGGAAAGCGGAGAGGGTGAGTACACTAGGTACTCAGTGAGTAGGAGAAACATATATCACAAATAGAATTGATTCATTTCAAGACAATGTAGTTAACTTATATATATATATATATCACATAGAAAACACATAGGCCCAGCCTATTAATTACCCATCCGGTGAACATAAGTTCTAGTTCCAGTATACAAATGCATAAAAAAAATCAGATGTATAAATCAAATCTCGTCAGAAAATAAATATCAGAATAAGCCAAAATAATCATGTATGACACTACTAGTTGGCCAAACTAATGTGCACACCTACTGATACTCGGTGTTGGCTCGACTTTCATCCGTGGTGAGTTCGGACTACAGTCGACAACAGTGTCATGACCCTAGGTGATGACCTAGTTGGTGTCCAGACCCTAGGTGTGGAATCACCCGTAAGTCCCGTAGAAAGGTATCGATATGGCGACTCGATTTTAATGTACCAGCGTCAAGGGTGCGGGGATCGCTTAATCAATTGTGCCCAGCATACAATTGGCCAATTGATTCCTCACCAATCACAAAAATCATATACAACATTTAAGTATCAAAAATTAAGTAAGGCATCATGCCTTTATTTATCGGTCTAATCAATAAAATGAAATCTTGTTGTAGCTCTAAGCCAAAGGAGAAAACATACACGTAGCATATATGACTCATTTATGCATAAGTAAGTTCGAAAACATTATTTCATGTCATAAAAGCCATCTTTTGCACTCTAAGTGCAAGGTTGTTCAAAAACATAGTTTCAGAAAATAAAACATTATTCTTTTATACTTCGAGTGCAGGTTTGTTGAAAACAATGTCATTTTTCAAAATATGAAATAAAAACGTTAGTTGCACTCTAATAGCAAAGAGTTGTTCAAAACAATATTGTTTATTAAATACACAAATATACTAGCATCTATTGGAGATTAAATTCTACTATGCATTACCTAAGTCCAAAATTCACATACAAGTCATCACACATGTCTTAGAGTAATCTAATCCCATATGAGAAATATGGTTCCCCAACTCACCTTAAACGAAGGTGTGCACTACTTAGCCTTCAAAAATTCTCGATACGAGCTCCTTGATTCCTAGCTCCCGAGTCTTTATACATAAAAGACATACAATGAAATTACTATAAAACACAATATCATTCTCTTTGAGCTATAGGATTCAACACTTAGATTCCTCACGTGGATACTTTCTTACTATCCACCTTAGTTTTTCTTTTGCATTTTTCTAAGGCATTTAATGCCTTTAATCCAATACTTACTCATTTCAAACATAATTAAGCCCATCTTCATCCAAGCACATTAGGTCATTACTCTTCAATCCAAGCAACAATTCAAGTCCACTCTAAGTAATCATGAAGGCATTTTCCAATGCATACCATTATAAAGCCTTAAATCCTAAGCCAAGTTCACTTAGGCATTTTAACAAACACCTAATGTGTATGACTTTCAAGTCACATTTTCAAGACTTTATCTTGGTAATTCATGCTCCTATCTTGTTATATGGTAAACACTTCCAATCAATGACACATTCCACACATCCATTCAAACCAAATCCTTTCATTTAAGCTACATTTATCAATTACACAACTCATTACCTTAATCCACTTCTTCTCCCACCATTTCGACCTAAACTTAACCAACACACTTCTTGTTAAACTTAGCCAACACATTTCTTGTTCCTTCTTCGTCATCATTTCACATCATACATGTATAATTAACACCATAGAATTCATTTTGACCTTCAATTTCAAAAGATATTAAAAAATTCACCAACTTTTACCTAAAGGGGACAATTTTAGTTTTAACTTAAATAACCCTCTCCATGTCACATTTCATTCCTCTAAACCATGTTTCATGCATATTCAAGCATGGAGAACAACATATCTTAATACCAAACTCAAAATCATAGTGTAGAGAGAGATGAGACAAAATTTACCTATACTTTTCTTTAGTGATTTCTTCAAATCCTTTGAGAATTTCTCAAATATAAGGATAGATTTGAGTTCCTTGACCCCAAATTAGCTTGGAACACCTTGGTTTGACTTGAAGAATCAAAAAGATGGTGGAATTTTATGTATAGACAAAACTCTCCTTCTTCTCCTCTCTTTTCCTTTCTTCTTCTTTCTTTTAATTAAAACTAAGTGTTTTAATGTCTAAATAAAAGGGGTTGCATGGCCATAGCATGTAGAAGGGTCTAGAATTTGGCTCTTCTTTGACCAAACATGGTGAATTTACCAATTTACGCTTAGTTATGTGAAATTATCATTATACTCTCAAAATTTTTCCTAAATTTGCAATTAAGCCCAAAATTTGGGAATCACCAAAACTTTTATTTTCATTTTGGTCCTTGGACTTTTAAAAATTATAACTAAGCCCCTTAAATTTATAAATTATGAATTGGTCCTCCAAGATTTGAAAAATTACAATTAAGTCCTTTAACTTTTGACAATTTGCAAATAAGCCCTTATATACATCAACTTTTCCAATTTAGCTTTTTAAGCGTCTGTTAAGTCTATAAATCATGTATAATCACCTCTAAGGCATTAGAACACATTTAATTTAACCACCATGGTCATATCCATCCAATGGACTCGGTTTTACACATTTAAAAGCTCATATGTCGGAAATCTCCAAGATTCTACCGATGAACTCTAAGTTCAAATAAGGGCATATAACATTATATATCACTGGCATACGTACCAAAAGGATTCAAATACATCTTTGAACTTATATACAACCATGTATATATCAAAATACAGTAGTATCTCCAAATACAGAACACACAGAAGGACTCAGAAAGTCTAGTATTACAAGTCCTCCCCTCCTCAAAAGAGTTTGTGACCTCTTGGGAAGTGCTCGGGAAAAGCAAAACCGTGAGAACTTGGCTGAGCCAAGGCCCAAAGCGGACAATATCTATGAGCGGGTAGTCTTGGGTTGTTACAAGTGGTATCAGAGTCAGTACCCAAACCGTTGTGCTAGCTAGGCTGGACCTCAAAAGAGGGTTGGGCCCTAAGGAGGTGGAGTGTGAGATCCCACAATGGCTAGAGAGGAGAATGAAATATGCCTTATAAAGATACGGATACCTCTCCCTTACAAACACGTTTTTCTTGGCCTAATGCATCGGATCCCATCAGAACTCCAAGGTTAAATGTGTTAGGACAAGAGTAGTACCAGGATGGGTGGCCTCTTGGGAAGTGCTCAGGAAAAGTAAAATCATGAGGGCTTGGCTGGGCCAAGGCCTAAAGATGACAATATCTGTGAGCAGGTAGTCTTGGGTTGTTACATAAATGCCTATCTACATATTCTATAATGCATTACTATCTTCTTGTGTCTCTATTACTACAACTTCTCTACCTATAAATGTGCTCTTTATTAATTTGTAGATGTTTCTAGCAAATATTCACCTTTTCATCACATTCACCCTTTATTGCCTCAATATTGTCTTCATTAGTTTTATATCTAAAACCATTTGCATTTAAGGTACCCAAAGGGATCAATTTCTTCTTTAAATATAGTACATATTGAACATCATTAATGTCCTAACAATCAAACATCTTATTTTTAACCTATCTTATTTTGATTGTCTCATAAGCCTTATCACCTCTAATTAGATACCAAAATTTCCTAACGTGTATGACACATACCAAATCTTATTTGATGTCATATTATATGAGCATCATATGTCCATAATCTGTAAGTCCCGACTCCAAAAGTTAACTAGTTAAAATGTAGAGCAAGTTTCCATTACTATAATTTAAGTTCCCTCTTTCACTACATTAGTGTGTACTTTGAAGAATTATTATTTTTGTGTACTTTGAAGAATTATTAGTTTTTTCTTTTGCCACTTTACTATGGATGTTAATAGGTTGGGTCAGGCTTACCATTAAACCAACCTTTTTGATCCCCTCTACTGAGTTAGGCTCAGCTGCCCCAAAATATCATTTTTAATATAAATGACTAATATAACATTGTTTTAGTTTTTAGTTTCTTAAAACTTCAAACTAAAACGATGTTTTTTAGGCAGTTAAAGACAACATCATTTTAGGGGAGGGGATTGGGCCATTAGGCTTTTAGGCTGGCCTACTATAGTTGAAGCCTAATCACTCCAATTTTAGACTATTAATTTTAGGCTAGGTTGGATCATGATTTTTTTTCCAATTGTACAATAATCCTTCTTTTTAAAACAATCCCTTATGGTATGCCTAGTTTACTCACATTTGTAGCACTAAACATGCTTAAAACCTAATCACTCCAATTTTAGACTGTTAATTTTAGGCTAGATTGGGTCAAGATATTTTTTCCAATTGTACACTGATCCTTCTTTTTAAAACAATCCCTTATGATATGCCTAGTTTACTCACATTTGTAGCACTAGACTAATGTTTTATCTATAGGTTTTGATCTAAAATTTAGATAAGCAATCTTTCCCCCAATTTTCTCCCACAATCCTAATTTTTCCTCATATAGAATCCTTCAACTTAAAATTTTTTACCGATGTTGAGTCTCTATTAGTTATGAGCCAATATCGCAGCGGTGATATTCTATGCCAACTATCTCTTTAATATGAGTCAGATCACTAGATGTTCATAAGAAAGAGGTAAAAGAGTAAAGAAAAATCATTGTTTTATCCATGTTTGTAATCGTCACCTTAAGCTTTAACATCACATTGACTATTTAATTGAACACATTTGATATGTTGTTCCAAATTTATTCCCCCGTACATCTATAGTTTGTATATTCTCTACTTTAGATACAACTTATTTATGAGAGACTTTGACATAAATTGACTCTTTAGCTTATTTCATATCTCTAGAGAAGATGTCATATCCATAATGTAGAACATGACCTTATATGTCAGACATAGCTAAATAGTTCTAGTTGCTCACACTTATCTCTTATGTCCTTCGACATTCTCTTGTAGCTCATTCAATATGTCTTGTTATACTAATAAATCCTTCACTTTTACTACTATATTATGAAATTCGTAGTTCCATTGAACTTCTCCTTTTCAAATCTTACAACTAAAGTCATTTTTGCCTTAATTATGGTCTAATACCACTTGTTGGAAAATATTATGTGAAAAGAATAGGAATAGGTTGATAGAAATTATGAATTTATATTGTATATTACACTTTAAATGGTTGTATAGGACTATCAATTTATTGACATAAAATTAGTTAATAAAGGAAATAATTCTAGGTCAAATATATAATGAATGCCAAGATTTTATACTATAGGTTTGGCTACTATAAAGGTTATAATATATATTATAGATGCATATTTGACTACAATTATAAACTTATATTTTATATATTTTGCTTGATAATTTATAGTTTTGTCAAATATTTTATACTTAATTTGCTCTAAATGCATTTATAGATTATAATTTCCTTCTCGAAATAAAGGAGAAGAATTGAGATAAAACTCTAGCATAAGGCAAAGATTTGAAGCAACTAAAAACCTACACATCCATGTATAGAGATGATGTAAGTCTTTGTAAACATGTGAAGATTGAAGATTTTGAGTTCTGGTCTTGTAGAGTTACATGTCCATATATCTTAACATACATGACCGTGTATGTTGCCTATTCAAGTCTTTGTGCCTACATAAAATTATGAATTCATGTGTTTTTGATTATACACGGTCCCTTATATGCTCATTTATATCCTAGAAACCTTAGATTTTACTATAAAAGGACATTAGCATAGGCAATTTGAGGAGAGTCGAGTTTTTCAGTAGATTTAAGACGTGAAACATCCGGAGAGGTGACGATTTTGATCCAAAGACAAAGCAAACATGAAGTTAACATCAAAAAAACTGATAGATGGCTACACCCAATCTAAACTTATAAGAAGATTCAGTAGAAGATAAAGAGAGATTTAGAATTATGAACTCATTATTTTCTATTAGTTTTTCTACATGTTTATATTTGATTTTGTTTTCTATTATAAGTAACTAAACATTTTTAGTGTCCAGGTATGATTAATCCTAGTATAGGATGACAATATTTCTTAATCTTTTATTCAATGCAATTATTTTGATTGATTTATTGTGATTCAATTATATGTGTTTATTTTAGTTCTAATATATCTAAAATATTAATGCAAGATTTGATTTCATATGATTGAGACTGAGAAGTCCTTTTGTATGAATATATTTACCATAATTGAAAGAAGCTAATTGCAAACTTAAAGATAGGTTGACACAAATCCTATGGATTAAGGTCAATCTTCATGGCAGAATTCATAAATCAATCAAGCAATCCTAAACTAGAAATATTTCTATTAGTCAACTGAGGGTTTAGTTATTAGTAGTTTTAAGAGAGTTATTAACATAAGAATGAAATTTTCACAATCCAATAATCAATAAAATAATTGTATGATAAAATGTTAATTATTTAATGATTTTAGAAATTCATCACTAGACACTAATCTTTGATATTGATTTTTCTAAGTAATTTCCTGTATCATCTGCGTTCATTATTGTTTCCAATTTTAGTTTATTAGTTTAAGTTTTATTTTTATTAAAAACCTAACATCCAATTCTTAGGCTAGATAATAAGAGAGGGGTAATTACTAATAATTGTTATCTTCATGGAATTAACCCGTATTTTTTTACATTAGTTATAGCTATGTCATGCACTTACGAATAAATCAATATTAGTATATAAATAACCAATTAACATACATTAATATCCCCCCTCAAACTTAGTTGGTAGAAAATTTGCCATAGAGTTTGGAAACTAGATCATGAAATCGTTGAGATGTATAAGCTTTGGTAACTATATCAACAATCTGATCTTGAGCATAAGGAAAATGAGATTTACCATGCCTTGAAGGATATAACGGTGCATAAAGTGACAATCATTCTTAATGTACTTAATGCGCTCATAGAACACATAATTGTGGGCTTATTTAGATAGCACTCTGATTATCATAATGGAGAAGAGTAGTTAAAGAGTAAGAGGCACCCATATCTTGGAGAAGCCAACTTAGGAAGAAGAGTCTAGAAGCAGTATCCACGAGATTTCAATATTTTGCTTCAGTGTATGATTAAGAAACTACACTTTTCTTTTTTCTACTCCATAAAATTAGGGAGGTTCTAAGGAAAAAAAATAGTAGCCTGTGATGGAGTGTTCGTTTGTAGGATCTCTAGCTTAGTCAGCGTAAGAATAAAATTTTAATTTAAGAGTACAATCATTTAAGAAATGGAGATCATGCAACAAAGGACTTTTGATATAAAAAGGAATCTAAAGAATGCTTGTAATGTGAGTTTTATAAACTGCTTATGCTATATCAAGATGAGTGACAATAAGGTTGACAAGACTTCTGATTAGTTGAAGATAAAATGTAGGATTAGCTAGAGTAGTACCATCAATAGCTCTAAAATGAGCATTTATCTCAATTGAAGTGCTAGAAGTTTTATCATCAGTGAGTCCTACATGAAAAATAAGTTTAAGAGCATATACTTGACTTGAGATAAATAATACCTAGAGAAGTTATAATTGACTTTGAGGCCCAGGAAATAACTAAGAAAACTTAAATCTCTCTTCTTAAACTGATACTTAAGAAGGGTCTTAAGATCCTGAATGCCTTGTAAATGGTCTCCTATAACAATTTGATAGTCTTGCAAATGAATATGGCATGATCATAAGAGTTAGAGTATAAGCAAAAATGAGATACTGTAGAGTTGAACTTGGTAAGCCAAGCCTTAGGAGCCTATTTTAAACCATATAAGGCCTTGCAAAGATGACATACTTTGCTCGATTGAAAATTATAGTTGAGGTGAAGGTTGTATATATCCCTCTTCAGTGAGATCTCCATTTTAAAAAGCATTTTTGACATCCATTTGGAATAATAGCCACTGTTTAGCTAAAGTAATAGTTATGATGAGGCTATGCATCAAAGTGAGATGAGCAATAGGAGAAAATTTTTCTTCATAATTAATGACTTATTCTTGTATGAATCCTTTGCTAGAAACCTAACTTTGTATCAACCAATAATACCATGTGCTCTAGTTTTGAATTTATAGACCTATTTGCACCCAATTGTAGATTTATCTAGAGGTAATTCAACTATATCATATGTCTGAGTCCTAGGTAAGGTATACAATTCTTCTTTTATTGCTTTCCACTAGAAAGGATTAGCTTTAGCCTTATGATATATGCAGGGTACATAAAGAGAAACAAGAGTATAATATCAATGTTAATCACGAAAATTGATTAAGGTGACTTACTCGGGTTAATCAATAAAGAGGTAATGGTTGAGGTGTTTGGGTGGTGGAGATGAATTAGCAATTTTTGAGTTAATTTCTGAGTTAAAGGAGATTCAAAGAATGAGGCAGGAGGTTGGAGATTTCCTTTAGAAGATGAAAGACCTGTAGTAAAATAATTCAGAAACAAATTGATAAAAGGGTTGTAAAAAAACAATATGAGGAGTGGATTTGAAATTTGGATATGGAAAATATCATTTTGTGTTTTTAGAAAGTAATATGACAAGGTACTCGAATTCGTTTAGAAATAGGATCCTAATAACAATATTATTGACTGGCTTGAGTTAATTAATGAAGAGGTAATGGTTGAGGTGTAATGGGTGGAGGAGAGGAATTGACAATTTCCTAATTAGAGTAGATTTAGAGACTAAAGCAGGAGGAGGTTAGAGACTTCCTTCAAAAGATGAAAGATCTATAATAAAATCATTTAGAAACAAATTAATAAAAGAGTCTATAAAAAGAGAATGTGAAGAGTGGATTCAAATTTTGGATATGGACAAGATCATTTTGGGTTTTTAGAAAGTAGCATGACCAGGTACTCAAATTTCTTTGGAAATATGATCCTAATAACAATATCAATTGTGTTCAATTCTATACCTCAAGAAATAACATAACTAAGTTCTTAGTTCTAATTTGGTACGTTCATAGGGCTAAAGAAGAATAAAGCAGGCACAACTAAAGACTTTAAGAGTGTGATAGTTTAGGGCTTGACAATAAAGACATTCATACAGAGAAATATTACATATGATAGGAGAAGAGACTCTATCTATAGTGTACACAGTTGTCAATGCAGCTTCCCCTCAGAAGGTTTCAAGGTAAGAGGAAGAAATAAGGAGAGCATGAATAATGTCTAAGATGTGTCTATGTTTACGCTCTAGATGTCTATTTTGTTGCGAATTATTAAGATAAAAACATTAAACAAGAGTTCCATATTGGGAAAATAAATTAGATAAACATTGATCTTTATATTCCGTAACATTTTCAGTACAAAAGTCTTAGTTTGACAAGAAAACTGAGTTTTAACCATGGTGGAAAATTTATAATAAATAGAGAATAACTCATATATTATAGTAGCAGTAGGGCAGGTCTCTAAATATTAGAGTGGACTAAGTCAAAAGGTACAGAAAAGTAGAGTCATTGATAGGAAAAGGTAGAGTATGATGTTTAGCTGATTGGCAAGAAACACAATCAAACTTTGTTTGTCTAATAGAACACGAACATCCACTAGTAACAAAAGGATTTATCTAGAGCTAGAGAAGTGCCTAAGTTGAGAGTGCTATATATTAGAGGTGACAGCAGTAGTGAAGTCCTTAAAAGGAAGGAAAAGATAAATGAGCTAAAAAAAGTCTTCCAACCTTACATTCAGTCCTAAGAATTTATCCCTTTGGTGGATCCTACATATTGTGCTAATAGTTGTGGAAGCAATGGAATCAATCAAGTAAATAAGGAAAATAGTTGAAGGACATAGAATTTTTATGTGAGAAACTCGAATGTTGGGATAAAAACCCATAGGGCAAAGAGAGCCCTAAAATATGCCCTATGTCAATAGAGAAAAATTACAAGTGTTGTTCTCTCTCTTACAAACCCTAAGACTAATGAAGAGTACACCAATATTATGTTTCAAAGGACCCCCAGGAGGTGTTTATATACTAGTATAACCCTAGGGTAGAAATCTTACATAGAGTAGGAATTTGAAATAGTATCAAATAAGGAAACAAAAACCTATAAAGTAGGAATCTACATCGAGTAGAAGTCTTGAAGGCTTGGGTCATTATCCCAACAAATCTCCTTTTTGACACAAGAACGAAAGTAGGAACTCTTTTCGTCGTAAGCCCCGAAGGGCGCTCAAGTATCAAGAATACCAACTAAGTCTTGCCAATGATTTAACTTAGCAATAGGTAATGGCTTGGTCAACATATACCTTCTACTGCCTCGAGAAGCAACACGAGAGGGACAGTATAAATCAGAATGAATATAATCCAGAGTACTTTTGGTCTTATGAATCCCCGAGGAAGAGAAACTAACTCTAGTTTATTTACTAAAGACATAATGTTCCCAAAACTCTATATTACCTAAACTCTGGATCAATAGACTCCTCTTGCATAAGATTTGCATACCTTTCTCACTCATATGGCCTAGGCAGTAAGGCCAGATCTTGGTGACATCTTGGTGAGACTTAGATGAGGCAACATTAGTAGTAACAATAACAATAGAACCTTGCAACACATAAAGAGTACTGTAACATCCCATCTCCTATAGGAAAGGGTATTTTGGTAAATTGGGACAGGTTAGGAATATTGAATTATATCTCGGCATGCACATACAACATTTAGCCTCTATGATTCACGATTAGTTGCACATGCACATAGTATATATGCATTCATGACATTTTCCGGCTTAGGTTTCAAATCGAGATTTTTTGTGAAAATTATGGGCTAATCGTATTTGGAAAATTTTTCTGAGTGCGCCATAAATTGTTTTCTATTTTAAAGGATTTTTAGGAATTTTTCTGGATTTTTCCGGAGAAAATTTCCGGACCGGAAAAATCGCCAATTGGCGAACCGGTCGATTTTCGGTAGCGAAAATTTCTACCCAATGGCACTGTAATATTGGATATATTATTTTAGAATTGAAATTGGGGTCATTTGAGTTGATTGGGTTCATTTTTGATCTGGATTATAATATATTATGTTGACTTTCCTTTAAAGCTTGGAACCTATCACATTTTGCCACCAAAACCATTATTTAATGCTTTTGTCTTCTTCTTTATCCCTCATCCACGAGTTTTCTTCTTGTTAGAGTTAAAAACACATTCATTTTGGAAGACTTGATCTCCTCTCATCCGAAACCTTATTTTTCCCTTCCTTGGTGAATTTTTCTTCTTTCTTCGTTGGTGGCTCCTTCTTACAAGATAGATTCTTGTTCTTTTGGCTTGCTCTTTCTTCCTTCTCTTGTAAAGCTAGCTTAAACCTTGAGAAGATGATGATATGCATGGTTGTGGAGATAGCCATAGGTTTTGGGAAAGGTTGAGAAGTGTGAGTGAACTTGAAGAAGTAAGGAGTATCTAAAGCTTGAACTTATTTAAGGTAAGAGTTGAGGTTGTATTCATTCTTTTGATTGTTAAAAGCATTTATGGGGATCATTAATGCATGTATTTGATTATGGAAGTAATTGGTTAGAATGGGTTTAATGCATGTTTGTGTAAGGGAGTTGGTTATGGTAGTTAAAATAGGTGATAAGTGAGGTTATTAATGATGTTTATGATGTCTAATTCATGGAAATAAAGCATGGGAATTGTATAGATGTGTGCTGCCATTTTTGTGTTATTATAGAAGAGTTTGTTGTGATGAGGTTGTGGTTGAATTAGAGGTAGGAATGAATGCTTAGTCATGTGTTGTTGATGTTAGAAGTGATAGAAGTTAAGTTGTTGATGAAATCTGGAAATTTAGTTTTTGACCTACTGGAATGTTTTGATCATAACTAATTATTTAGGAATGCAAATGAGGTGAGGTTTGTGGCCACTTAAACTTTGGGATGTTGGCTTCAATTTAGTGTGAAATAGGTATTGTTAAATTTTAATGTTAGAAGGTCGAAACTTTCCATGGAAAATGTCTGTTTTGGGGTCTGTGAACAGTACTCGTATTTATGACCTAATTAGTTTGGTGATTTTTCTGAATTAATTGATATAGAATTTGGACAAATGGTATCCATGAAAGTTGTAGCATATTGAGTGAGTTTTCCATTTTCACTGATCTTGCTATTTTTTGAGTTGTATATTAGGAGTTATGGCCTGATAACTATTGACTGTTTTTATGTATTGAGTGAAACCTAACTGGATTAGCAAATTTGGAGTACATTCTGTTTTGGAGAAATTTTAGTAATTTTTGTGAACTGAACTGGTTTTAGGGATCTACTGAAGAGTTCTAGATGACACATTGATCTTGAAATTGGTGTATGGCATGTAAATTTTGGAAATCAGATGTGGGAGATATGGAATTTCAAAAGCTGAACCTACATTGTGGTTTTAAGTGTTGATTAGGTCAGTAACTTGCATAACAGATTTGAAATTGTTAAAAATCGAATTGGAGATTGAGTTCTTCATGAAACTTGAAGTTTGAGGAGTTATCTGTTCAGGGACATAAATTTTGGATTTTTCTGACTTGTGTACAGGGAGATATGTTTGTTATAAGTTTACTGTTCAAATTGCATGGTTTCAGGGACAATAACATTGAGTGAATTAATTGACTTGTTTAGCAATGGAATTTGATTTTGGGTTGTTCATGAAAATTGTATATGACATTGTGAAATTATTGATCATATTTATGTGGTAATTTTTAGCTGAATAATCAGTGAGTTCTTGCATTTGTAAGTTACTGTCCTGTGTTGATGAGTTTTGAGTAGGCAGTAGCTTGGATGGGATTTTTGACACCCTTAGAGGTGGAATTACTTTTTGTGGTCTTCTTGAGAATTGTAGAGGGTTTCATAAGCTTTCCAATGAGGTATAGTTTGTATTTTTCTAAATTGTGTGCTAAGAATTATGGTTGTTGGAAATTCAGATTGACAATAGGAAAAGAAAAGGGGAAGGAAGAGAGGTAGAATTAATTATTGTTTTTATTTTTATTTGGCATTAAGTGACCTAATGGTTTCTTTTGTCAATTTCTTTTCCGTCCGACGTCCGATTGACCTGATTCTTGAGGCATCGGATTAATGACACATTGAATTTCATTTTGTGAGAAATTGGGAATTTTAGGCGGGAAATTGACGTAGCCCCGGGTAACGGAACATTTAATTACTGTTTTGTTTAATTGGGGACTTATAGAGGTCCGAATTGTGCACCGTCAGCGCCAATTAGTTTCTAAATTTAGATGGACTGAGGAGTGTCAGTAGAGCTTTGAGGAGCTCAAACATCGGTTGACTACTGCACCGGTGTTAGCTATTCCATCTGGGACTGGAGGATTTGAGGTATACAGTGATGCATCGCATCAGGGATTGGGGTGTGTTCTGATGCAGCATGGCAGAGTCATTGCTTATGCCTCGAGACAGTTGAGGTCTCACGAGGTAAACTATCCTGTTCATGATTTGGAGTTAGCTGCAGTAGTGTTTGCTTTGAAGATTTGGAGGCATTACCTGTATGGTGAGACCTTCCAGATCTTCACTGATCATAAGAGTTTGAGATACCTATTGAGCCAGAGAGAATTGAATTTGAGACAGAGGAGGTGGCTTGAGTTGTTGAAGGACTATGACTGTACTATCGAGTATCACCCGGGAAAAGCCAATGTAGTGGCTGATGCTCTGAGTAGGAAGTCACATACTAGTACAGCTCAGATTCAGGCAATGAGGTTGCCTAATTTGATTCAGTTGAGGGCTTTGAATGTTCAGATGAATCTGGAGCAGGATGGAGTCTTATTGGCTACTTTGAAACTGAGACCGATGCTACTGGACAGGATCAGGAGAGTTCAGGACAAGGATCCTGTTTTGGTGAGATTAATGGAGAAAGTAAAAGCTGGTTCGAGTTCTGAGTTTGACTTGAGAGATGAGATTTTATGGCTAGGGCAGAGGCTTTGTGTGCCTGATGTGGATGATCTGAGACGAGAGATATTGGAGGAGGCTCATATGGCTACTTATGCTATGCATCCTGGTACTACCAAGATGTATAGCACTCTTAAGCAACATTTCTGGTGGCCTGGCATGAAGAAGCAGGTAGCTGAGTTTGTATCTAGATGTTTGACGTGCCCGGAAAGTTAAGGTGAGCACCGAGCTCCATGAGGAAGCTTCATTCGTTGCCCATTCCGGAGTGGAAATGGGAACGAATTACCATAGATTTCATTATGGGTTTGCCTAGGACGCCGAGGCAGAATGATGCTATCTGGGTCATAGTGGACCGGTTGACTAAATCGGCCCATTTCTTGCCGATGAGGAGAACAATACCATGGATCGATTGGCGGTATGTGGCGGAGATAGTGAGACTGCATGGGGTCCCAATGTCGATAGTGTCGGCAGGATCCCAGTTTACTTGAGGTTTTGGCGAGTTTGCGATCTGCTATGGGTACTAGGCTGAACTTGATTACAACGTTTCATCCTCGAACGATGGGCGAGTGAGAGGACTATTAAGACTGTTGAGGATATGCTTCGGGCATGTGTATTGGAGTTCAGAGGAGCATGGGATCAGTATCTAGCCCTGATTGAGTTTGCATACAACAACCATTATCATAGTAGCATCGGAATGGCACCTTATGAGGCACTGTATGGGCGACCATGTAGATCACCGTTGTATTGGGATGAAGAGGGTGTCAGGATGATTGAGGGTCTGGTGATTCGGGATCTTGTTGATAAGGTGAAACTGATTCGGAGTCGCATCAAGGCGGCTCAGGATAGACAGAAGAGCTATGTGGATCAGCATAGAAGGGACATTGAGTACAGTGTGGGCGACAGAGTGTTCTTGCGGGTATCTCCGTGGCGTGGTGTACTGAAATTCGGTAAAAAGGGTAAGCTAAGCCCTAGGTACATTGGTCCATATGAGATTACTGAGAGGATATGACCTTTGGCCTACCGGTAGCTTTGTCGAGTGAGATGTCTCAGTTGCACGATGTGTTCCATGTGAGTATGCTCCGCAGATATCGGTCAGATCCGACTCATGTGATACCGGCTCAGGAGATTGAGGTCTCTAGTGTCTGAGTTATGTAGAGGAGCCGTCTGATTAGCCGGGACACGAGTAAAGCAGTTGAGGAATAAGAGTATTCCTTTGGTGAAGGTTCTTTGGAGGAACCATTCGACTGAGGAGGCTACTTGGGAGACCGAGGAGCATATGAGGAGACAGTATCCTCATCTTTTCGATCAACTGTAAGAATTTCGAGGACGAAATTTTTGTTAGGAGGGAGAATTGTAACATCCATCTCCTATAGGAAAGGGTATTTTGGTAAATTAGGACGAGTTAGAATATTGAATTATATCTCGGCATGCACATACAGACATTTAGCCTCTATGATTCACGATTAGTTGCACATGTACATAGTATATATGCATTCATGACATTTTAAACAGGTTTCAAATCGAGATTTTTGTGAAAATTATGGGCTAATCAGATTTGGAAAATTTTTCGAGTCGCCATAAATTGTTTTCTATTTTAAAGGATTTTAGAAATTTTATGGATTTTCCGGAGAAAATTTCGGATCGGAAAAATCGCCAATTAGCGAACGGTATCGATTTTCAATGTAAAATTTCTACCCAATGGCCTTTGTAATATTGGGTATATTATTTTAGAATTGAAATTGGGGTCATTTGAGTTGATTGGGTTCATTTTGATCTGGATTATAATATATTATGTTGACTTTCCTTTAAAGCTTGGAACCTATCACATTTTGCCACCAAAACCATTATTTAATGCTTTTGTCTTCTTCTTTATCCCTCATCCACGAGTTTTCTTCTTGTTAGAGTTAAAACACATTCATTTTGGAAGACTTGATCTCCTCTCATCCAAACCTTATTTTCCCTTCCTTGGTGAATTTTTCTTCTTTCTTCGTTGGTGGCTCCTTCTTACAAGATAGATTCTTGTTCTTTTGGCTTGCTCTTTCTTCCTTCTCTTGTAAAGCTAGCTTAAACCTTGAGAAGATGATGATATGCATGGTTGTGGAGATAGCCATAGGTTTTGGGAAAGGTTGAGAGGTGTGAGTGAACTTGAAGAAGTAAGGAGTATCTAAAGCTTGAACTTATTTAAGGTAAGAGTTGAGGTTGTATTCATTCTTTTGATTGTTAAAAGCATTTATGGGGATCATTAATGCATGTATTTGATTATGGAAGTAATTGGTTAGAATGGGTTTAATGCATGTTTGTGTAAGGGAGTTGGTTATGGTAGTTAAAATAGGTGATAAGTGAGGTTATTAATGATGTTTATGATGTCTAATTCATAGAAATAAAGCATGGAATTGTATAGATGTGTGCTGCCATTTTGTGTTATTATAGAAGAGTTTGTTGTGATGAGGTTGTGGTTGAATTAGAGGTAGGAATGAATGCTTAGTCATGTGTTGTTGATGTTAGAAGTGATAGAAGTTAAGTTGTTGATGAAATCTGGAAATTTAGTTTTTGACCTACTGGAATGTTTTGATCATAACTAATTATGTAGGAATGAAAATGAGGTGAGGTTTGTGGCCACTTAAACTTTGGGATGTTGGCTTCAATTTAGTGTGAAATAGGTATTGTTAAATTTTAATGTTAGAAGGTCGAAACTTTCCATGGAAAATGTCTGTTTTGGGGTCTGTGAACAGTACTCGTATTTATGACCTAATTAGTTTGGTGATTTTTCTGAATTAATTGATATGGAATTTGGACAAATGGTATTGATGAAAGTTGTATCATATTGAGTGAGTTTTCCATTTCCACTGATCTTGCTATTTTTCGAGTTGTATATTAGGAGTTATGGCCTGATAACTATTGACTGCTTTTATGTATTGAGTGAAACCTAACTGGATTAGCAAATTTGGAGTACATTCTGTTTTGGAGAAATTTTAGTAATTTTTGTGAACTGAACTGGTTTTAGGGATCTACTGAAGAGTTCTAGATGACACATTGATCTTGAAATTGGTGTATGGCATGTAATTTTTGGAAATCAGATGTGGGAGATATGGAATTTCAAAAGCTGAACCTACATTGTGGTTTTAAGTGTTGATTAGGTCAGTAACTTGCATAACAGATTTGAAATTGTTAAAAATCGAATTGGAGATTGAGTTCTTCATGAAACTTGAAGTTTGAGGAGTTATCTGTTCAGGGACATAAAGTTTGGATTTTTCTGACTTGTGTACAGGGAGATATGTTTTTTATAAGTTTACTGTTCAAATTGCATGGTTTCAGGGACAGTAACATTGAGTGAATTAATTGACTTGTTTAGCAATGGAATTTGATTTTGGGTTGTTCATGAAAATTGTAGATGACATTGTGAAATTATTGATCATATTTATGTGGTAATTTTTAGCTGAATAATCAGTGATTTCTTGCATTTGTAAGTTACTGTCCTGTGTTGATGAGTTTTGAGTAGGCAGTAGCTTGGATGGGATTTTTGACACCTTTAGAGGTGGAATTACTTTTTGTGGTCTTCTTGAGAATTGTATAGGGTTTCATAAGCTTTCCAATGAGGTATAGTTTGTATTTTTCTAAATTGTGTGCTAAGAATTATGGTTGTTGGAAATTCAGATTGACAATAGGAAAAGAAAAGGGGAAGGAAGAGAGGTAGAATTAATTATTGTTTTTATTTTTATTTGGCATTAAGTGACCTAATGGTTTCTTTTGTCAATTTCTTTTCCGTCCGACGTCCGATTGACCTGATTCTTGAGGCATCGGATTCGTGACACATTGAATTTCATTTTGTGAGAAATTGGGAATTTTAGGCGGAAATTGACGTAGCCGGGTAATGAACATTTAATTCTTGTTTTGTTTAATTGGGGACTTATAGAGGTCCTAATTGTGCACCGTCGGTAAATAAGTTTCTAAATTTAGATGGAATTTTTATGACAGGAAAATTTTGGATTAGGGCCAGGAATGCCATGAACATGCATTATACACGTTTTAATCATTCCATGTGCATTATTTGGTCACTCTAACTATACAGTTAGTAATGTTTGCCTATTTTAATTGCTATAGAGGCTCAGTTGGACCGTAGATCCACGGACTTGGCAGAGACTTCCCGGCAATAGCTCGGAAGTTATTAGGTGAGTAACCTAGATGGTTCCTCAATTATTATTTGGTTATATTTTGCACTTATACAACTGTGGAGATAATGGATGGGAATATGTGTGTTTGATTTTGATTGATTTCGGACCATGGGTGTCTGAAATATTTGGAATGAGATATCGAAGTGCTATAATTGATTTTCATGTGATTACTTGGAGTTGACATATGTGAATATGTTAAATGGGAATCGGTTATGGTGTAGATTTGGCTATTTGGACATTTGCATTCATACATAATTGCATGATCAATAATTGGCAGTTGTGACCAGAGCAGCCAACGAGAGCTTTAAGCTCAACGTGATTGGGCCTTGAGTCCATGGTGATTTAGAGCCTATGGCTCACCGATTAATGCGCCCTTTAAGAGACAGTTTCAGGCGCTCAGTCACAACAACGTAATAAATTGGAAAAGCGTCACATACGCATTTTATGTGCATTTGAATTGGTTTCTTTTGACTGATATCATGATAATCATGTGGTACCTCTGAATGTGTTTTAGTGATATGACTATGTAAATCTGTATGTATCTGTGCATATGCATGAATTGGGTGAACCATCGATGATGGTTCCTCACTGAGTTCGCAAACTCACCCAAAATTGTAAATTATTTTTCAGGACCGAGATAGTAGACTCATAGCTCCGGAGGGACTTTTCTGCCGTGTAGATTGAGTTGGCAAGAGAAGTTATGGCACGCAGTGGGTCACCGGCACTTTTTTTGGAGGGATGACCTAGCTAGCTTTTGTTTGATTTTCTTTTGAAGACATGTATGAAACTATCAGTTGTATAATTTCTTGCTTGAGGTTATGAAATGAAAATGTTATGGTTCCAAAACTTAGTAAACTTCATGTTAATGCTTTATGATACTTGGATGCCATGTGGAGTGTTAGTTTGTTCGTAGCGCACTCTTATCATCGGGTGTGTATCGGAATGACCTACAGGCATCCTGGTACATATCCTATGGTAAGTGGGTGCTACAAGTACCATGTCTTTTCGCTTTAAGGATTACAAGATTACCTAGGAACACCTTCATGAATCCACCTTCAGAGGAGTACCTACACCTAAGAGACTCAAATGTACCAAGTGAAATAAGGTTGCATTTCAAATCAGGAACGTGACAAACATTAGAGAGGGTTTTAACAACACCATTATGAGTTTTAATATTGATTATACCTTTCCCCACCACATCACACTATTCATGTTGGACCCAGAATTCTTTTTATTATTTCTTATTGATGTTATTAAGCATGAATTGTGTTAATCATGTGATTAAGGCTTAGTTTGATTAAATTGGGAATATTAGTGGATAATTGAGGTTTAAAGTGAGCTTAATGTGGTTGGAAAAGATAAAAGTATTTGAGGGCATTTTGGGAAGATCACTTGAGTGGTTTAAGTTAAAGCTTTGCTAGCAGGGGTAAAATGGTCTTTACCCATCCCATTTAGATTTAAGTAGGAAAATTATAAAGAAAGAAGAAGAAAAAGAAAAGAAGAAGAAGAAGGAAGAAGGAGAGTGTCGTGGGTGAGGAGGAAGAAGAGGAAGAATAGGGCTTTGATTCCTAGAGGTTTTTCGTCAGATTTGAAGCTATTTTCTGGTAAGATTACGTCTGTTTTGTTTTGTTTTGGTTGGATTAAACCTTAAGATGGAGTGAATGTAGTAAGATCAGTGATTTTGGGGTTTTAGGGCAAAAATGGTTAGATTTCTTGGGTTAATGCGTTTATGACTGATTTTGAGTTGCTGCTGGGTTAGAATTGTAGTATAAGTCATGATATGAGGTTTCGATGTGTTGCTTTTGGGTAAGGGAGAGGATTGAAGTGTGAAAATACTGGAAATCGGGTTCGGAGTCGTTCTCCAGGCTCGCACGTCGCGACGTGCGTATGAACACGCCGCGACGTGCGAGTTCGTCGCGACACGCCAAATTTTATTTGTCGCGACTTGCGAGGATGGGTTCACCGCAACGTGCGAGAAAATGGTGCGCCATGGCGTACACTTGTGTGCACACCGCGGCGAGCACACCCGTTCGCTGCGACGAACGGGGCTTCGTCACGGCGAGCCCCCTGTTTCCAGCAGCGATGAGTTTTGATAATTTGAGCATATCTTGAGCTGTAGATGTCCAAATGAGGTGATTTCAGATTCGTGGTGATCTAGAGATTTAGGGCTACAAATGTTATGAAGAAGGGAAGTTTGGATTTAGCCTCTAAGGGTTCGGGAATTGAGATAGAAGTCGAATGTAGACTTTTAGAGTTAGTAGTTTCGATTTTCAAGCTTTTTGCATATATTTCCTTTGAATATTGTTTAAATGAAAACTTGGTTTGTTTTAGGAAACCAAGCCAACCTGACCCAATCGCAAGAAGAAAGACAACAGTGAGTTGGATTCTCGAGCAATATTAGGTGGGTAATATATTTATGGTTGTTGTGTGTATGGGCAATATATGTATGCTGGCTTGCACGCGTATATGATAATACTTGTGTTGAATTATAAGAAATATTGAAAATGCATTGTGATCATGATTATGTACTGCCTTGATAGGCATTATGGCATTTTGCAAGAATGAAAAGAACTAAAAGTATGAAAGCTTTGATAAAAATGCTTTGAGCATGAAATGAATTGTTATGTGCTTTGTTTGGGTAAGAGAGTAACGGATGGATAGTCATGTGCACGTCGACGTATAGCCTTTTCCCGGCTGCCCGCTTGAGGCAACGAGATCCTTGAGAAATCAGACTCGGATAGTTTACGGTATAAACTTCGGTTTATCCAGATCGTTTTTACAGAACTCTCGAACCAATTGTGTGCATTCATTATTGATTTGTTGGGCATGATGCATGATGAATTTTTATATTGTGTAAACATATGACATATTCGTTTGAGGATTGTAAACTGATAGATTGATGACTTGCTATGTGCTTGTTTATAGATATATGTATATGCTTGATTGTGTGGCTCGTTGCCAATGGCTATAAATGTATATGCCACTAAGCTTCGCAGCTCACCCCATTATCTCCCACTCCTCAGGTACAGAATGAGGCGATCGTTGATCTTGCAAGGCATCAGAAACTCCAAGATAATTAGGAGCTTTTGTCTTAAGTTAGTATTTTGGTTGGCCCTCCAAGCATATCATCCTGGAGCATTTTCATGTATTTTGGATTTAACTTTATACTGTAATATGCTATTTTGAGAATGCTTGTTTGACTTTCCTTCGAATTGTAATGGCATGGAGTCCCTGGATTTATGGGGAAGTTATTTCATAGATGGAATGCATGTGAAAAATGTGAGTATGTATGTTTGTGGGAATCGCAATTATGTATGGATGTTGGGATCGGGTCTGAGGTTTAGGTAGCCCGTCGTGGGCGCAGCCC
The DNA here is from genome assembly GCA_029891385.1 of Erythroxylum novogranatense. NCBI lineage: Eukaryota > Viridiplantae > Streptophyta > Magnoliopsida > Malpighiales > Erythroxylaceae > Erythroxylum > Erythroxylum novogranatense. The sequence goes on along the minus strand of CM057225.1, from coordinate 15,022,014 downwards.
GAGGGGCCACCTCGGGATTGGGGATCCGGGACCTGGGCCCAACATGTTTGGTATTAGAGCGCCTAGGTTTACTGTCATCGGCTTAGAATGCATAGTAGGATGCATTGTTTGGTATATGATTATGTGTTGCATTAATTGATTTCATTAAGTTACATGCATATCATGCATACATATAGATTGGCCTATAGCTAATCCTTAGTGTTTCTATTGAAGGAGTACGATGTCACTTCGTAGAAGGACACGAGAAGTTCTGCAAGGATCCGTTGCACCTGACTCTCCGACTATAGAGGAGAGGACTAATAGTCGATAGCCCTGTGGAATCTTTGAGGCTTCTATAGGGTTAAGCAATGAGCCCGTCTTTGTCGCGATCTCGAGTCGCCGGGTTCCCGCCGGAGCCGAGTCCTCAACGATCCGAGGTTGTTCGAGGCCTTCACCTGGCATTTTCCGAGCTTTGGGTCGGATGCCACGACCTACCTTGATTCAGCTTTCGAAGGGGAGACGGTTTGATAGGTTGAGAAAGTATGGAGCAGTCGACTTCTATGGGACAGCAGATCTAGAAGAAGCCGAGACTTGGTGAGAAAGACCGAGAGAGTCTTTGGATCGGATGGGTCGTGAGGATGATGAGATAGTTGTTTATCTTGCAAGTTTGCTCAGGAGATGCTCTGCATTGGTGGGAGGCCGTGCGAGCGGTCGAGATGAGACCAGTAGGATTGTCATGGCGAGAACTTCTTGGCTATTTTAAGAAGAAGTATCTATCGAGGTTTACATTCAGCGAAGCGAGAGGAGTTCCTTAGTCTCACCAGGAGGAGATGACGATCGATGAGTATGGCGTCGGTTCACTTTCGGTTGGCGGTATGCTTCAGATATGATGCTGAGTGAGGGTGCTAGATGTCGCCGGTTTGAGTCAGGTCTGCACTTGGCTATTAGAGAGAAGGTGATAGTGCAGAATTTTTGTGACTTCTAGCAGTTAGTTGAGGCAGCTTTGAGGGTGGAAAATATTGAGAATATCAAGAGTGCAGTGAACAAGAAGAGAAAGGGCAAAGAGCAGTTCAGGATGGGAGGTAGCACTAGCACTCCTATGTCAGACAGGAGTGCCAGAACCTTCCCCGTGCAGTCTGAGGAGAGGAGCAGTGGTGCTAGCCGATCTCGACCTGTGAGGACTTCTACTGTTTCTCACCAAGCCTCAACGGTGGGCGGTAGTAGAAGGGGAGATGGGGAGAGGTCATTTATCCCAAAGTGTGAGCACTGCGGGAGACCCCATAGAGGAGAGTACTTCAGATTGACAGGAGCTTGTTTCAACTGTGGGGAGAAGGGGCACATTGCTAGAGAGTGCCCTCAGCCTCCACGACAAGAGAGAAGCCAGATGCAAGCTCGAGGAGGCGAGGCGTGGGTGGAGGACTTCTACAAAAGTGGGTAGTTCTAATGCAGCCAAAAGAGTGAGTCTTCCAGGTAGACCCAGAGGGCAGGCACCGGCTAGGGTGTTTGCAATGACTCGGGAGGATGCAGAGGCCACTCCAGATGTTGTCACTGGTATGGCTAGATTATTTGCTGATGATGTGCTTATTTTGATTGATCCAGGTTCTACTCACTCGTTTGTTTCATCGAGTAGACCTGTATGTGATAGGATTGTGAGCCCATTGGATACTCCGTTGATGGTGAGTACTCCGATCGGCCAGTACATTGTGATTAGTCAAGTGTATAGAGGTTGTGAGCTCTGTATTGGTGGAGCACTGTGTAGGAAAATCCCAGGATGTACATCACATGTACAAGGTGCGAAAAACAAAAATTTTTGTCGCTGGGACCTTCCCGAAGGCCAGGATCTATGTGTCGGTATGAAGACTCAAACCTAAATAACCAATAGAGACTATCTCTAAAGGTATCCACGCAGAGATCAGAAAACCTAACCGGGACAAACCCCTTTGACCCGGGAATAGCTAGAACAAAGTAAAGGCTGCTAGACCCTACCTCTGTCCTTAGAGAGCTTGAATCAATGATGAAGAGGAAAAGATGCTTGAGAGGAGAGAAGATGGAGAGAGTCGATGATGTCTTTCTCAAAGACAACTTAGGTTTTTCAAAACCTCTTCTTCTTTTATAAAGCCCACACGACATCAACCTTCTCCAAGCTTCTATGTCTTTTGTCTTTAACACAATTAAAGACATTAAATGCTAACTTCCACGTTAGCCTTATATATATATATATATATATATATATATAAAGTAAAGATAAGCTTTATCCTCTCCTTCCATCTTCCGTGCATATATATATATATATATTAATTAATTAATTCTTTAATTAATTAATTATATATATATATAAATAAATCTTGAAGTAGTCCGATCCTGCGGGTCGATCCTACCGCCTCTAGGGTCCCGTATGGGAAAAACTCAGGAGACCTTTTTCAGCAATATTGATGTCGCGATCTCATCGGGACATATCCCAATCTCATCGGGATCCATTTAATCCTAATGCTCTCCATAATTGGAACCTGTCCAATTACTATTTCTGATTCTCTGAATCACTCTTATCGTGTGACCCTTTAGGTTCCGGTTATGTTGGCCACTTAGATTAACAATTAATCCGAGCAAGTCATGAGCGTCTAGCAACACATCATAACCCCAATTGACCGGAAAGTAATCGGTTTGATGAATTCATCACGAACGGATCACGAACCCTTCCATAGATAATTACTGCAATTAGTCCTTTCACCATCCTATACCCCACTTGGTTATGAGTATGGTCAAAGTGTCGACTCTCACTAGACCAAGCCCAGTAGTGATATTAGTTCTCGTCTGGGACTCATTACTCTATATGTCAATGAGGACACTCTTCGTGACATATTCTTTGGCGACGCTTTACAAGTAATGATCAAACAAGAGGCCGTGGGTATCTCTTACGCTAATCGAGTGGTGAATCCTTTATTGGCTACTCAATTACCTTGAATACCTCAAGTGTACCCAAGCACCACCCTATGAGCGACCTCGGAAGGCAACAAGGAATGGAGTCAAAGCAGAATCGGTATCAAGATATCCTTGATTACCTCAAGTCTGAGGATACTTGCACCATTCTTATGATGAGATTATCAACGACACTAGAAGAAGATATCCATGTGATGATCTCATGGCGGTCATCCAATGTACTTACTACCGCTAGTAAGCATCCACATATCAACTCTAAATATCTCATATTTACGGTTTACGAGATCCTTTGCTTGATCGATCGAGGAATATGACATGTGCTAGTCTAGCAGGATTAATGATGTCGGTCTCATTAATCCTATGACTAGGAAAATTTAGATTACGACATAATTGCACATGATAGGAATCTCAGTGGTATGATCATCATAATTTCCTTCATGCTATGTCATATATCATGGACTTCATTAATTCGATTAAAGATCCAATCAATTCATAAACACTTTGTTCGAATATCAAATTAATGAAATATGTCTTTCTTTATTTATTCATAAAATCATACGACTTTGAATAAAAAGCGCTAAAGGGATTGTCTTTAGGGCACTACTCTAACAATCTAACGGTACTGGACATCCATAAGTCGACTTACACTGGTGAACAAGGCGACTTATCAGTACCGAGCAAGCATAAGTCGACTTACACTTACACACTGCTGGTGGTAGATTTGATGCCACTGAAAATGGGAGGATTGGATGTGATTTTGGGTATAGACACCTTAGAGAGGTACAATGCCTGGCTGGATTGTAAGCAGAAGACAGTGGTATTTGATTTGGGTGATGGCAGAAGAGTGGTGTTTGCTGGGGACAGAAAAACAGGTCCGCTTTATTGTTTGACGTTGGACGAGAAAAGATGATGAGGAAGGGTTGTGAGGCATTTTTGGCCTATGTGGTTGACACCAGGGCTGATAGAGGGAAGCTGGAGGATATTCCAGTGGTCAGGGAATTCTCGGATGTCTTTCCCGAAAAATTGCCGGAGACTACCGCTTGGTAGGAAAATTGAGTTTCCATTGAGCTTCTTTCAGTCTTGCGACCGATTTCAATTACATCCTACCGGATGGCTCGGCGAATTGAAAGAGCTTAAGGCGATTAGAGGAGATGTTGGAGAAAGATGCGTTAGGCAGAGTTCTTCACCTTGGGGAGCTCGGTCTATTTGTGAAGAAGAAAGATGGCTCGTTGAGGATATGTGTGGACTGCAGGAAGCTGAATCAGGTCACTGTGAAGAACAGGTATCCGCTTCCTCGCATTGATGATCTGTTTGATCAATTTCAAGGGGCGAAAGTCTTCTCTAAGATAGACTTGAGATCGGGTTATCTTCAGTTGAGGATTAAGGAGTCGGATGTGCCAAAGACTGCTTTCAGGACTCGGTATGGGCATTTTGAGTTTCTGGTTATGCCTTTCGGATTGACGAATGCCCCTGAAGCTTTTATGGATTGGATGAATCGGGTCTTTAAGCCATTCTTGGACCAATTTATCATTGTCTTTATTGATGATATATTGGTTTATTCCAAGAGTGATGAGGAGCATGAGGAGCATTTGAGGATTTCTTTGGAGACTTTGAGGAGAAGCGGTATATGCCAAATTTGATAAATCGAATTTTGGTGAGGAAGTTGCATTTCTTGGACATCGATTTGAGGCGGGAGTGCATGTGGATCCAAAGAAGATAGAAACTATGGTGAATTGGGAGGCCCGAAAATGCAGATGAGGTGAGGAGTTTTACGGGTTTGGCGAGTTACTCTGGGAGGTTTGTGGAGGGATTCTCTATGATATCCACTCCGATGTGAAGTTGTTAAGAAAAATTAGAAGTTTGTTTGGGTGATGAGTGTCGAGGAGCTTTGAGGAGCTCGACACGCAGTTGATGAGTGCTCGATTCTGTTTTTATTCGGAGATGAGGGCTATCTTGTGTATAGTGATGCTTCGAGGAAGGGTCTTGGCTGTGTTTTGATGTAGGGAGATCGGGTGATTGCTTATGCTTCGAGACAGTTGAAGTCTTATGAGTTGAACTATCTGACGCATGATTTAGAGTTAGTAGTTGTGATCTTTGCCTTGAAGATTTGGAGGCATTATCTGTATGGAGTTCAGACGAGGGTCTTTACCGATCACAAGAGTCTTAAGTATTTGTTGAGCCAGAAGGAACTGAATTTGAGGCAGAGAAGGTGGATCGAGTTGCTTAAGGACTATGACTTGTTGATTGAGTATCATCTGGGCAAGGCCAAGGTAGTGGCGGATGCTTTGAGTAGGAAGTCTTCGATTGCTCATGTTCGGATAGTTTATCTTCCTTTATTGGAAGAGATGGCCAAGTTTAAGATAAGCTTGAAACAGGAAGAGCCAGATTGTCTTTTGGCTAATTTTTGAGTGAGACCGATGCTAAGGGAAAAGGTTAGAAAATTGCAGGCACAAGATGTTGATTTGAGTAAGCTCAGAGAGGAAATTCGGAATGGCAAGATTTCTGAGATAGAGGTGAGGGATGATGGGCTGATGACAGTGGGGAACAGGTTGTGTATCCCAGATGTGCAGGAGGCTAAGCCTGAGATTATGGATGAGGCACACAATGCGCCTTATGCCATGCATCCAGGTAGTACCAGGATGTACAGGAATTTGAGAGAGCATTTTTGGTGGAGGGGCATGAAGAGGGATGTAGCAGAGTTTGTGAGAAAGTGTCTAGTGCGTCAGCAAGTTAAGGCTGAATACCAGGCACCTTCAAGCATGTTGAAGCCATTGTCCATCCCGGAATGGAAGTGGCAAATAGTGACCATGGATTTTCTGATGGGTTTGCCTAAGACCAGTAGGAGGCATGATGCCATATGGGTTATTGTGGATCGATTGACGAAGTCAGCTCACTTTTTGGCAATCAAGCATATTGATTCTTTGCATGTGCTAGCAAAGAAGTATATTGATGAGATAGTGAGATTGCATGGGATTCTGAATTCCATAGTTTCGGATAGAGACCCCCGATTCACTTCGAGGTTTTGGGGTAGTTTGTAGAAAGCCTTGGGGACGAAGCTGAATTTTAGTACAGCTTTTCACCCTCAGACGGATGGTCAATCCGAGAGGACCATTCGGACTCTTGAAGGGATGCTCAGGGCATGTGTGATAGATTTTAAGGGAGCTTGGGATGAACATTTGCCATTAGTCGAATTCTCTTATAATAATTCGTACCATTCGAGCATTTAGATGGCTCCATATGAGGCATTGTATGGCAGGAGGTGTATGACTCCGATTTGTTGGGATGAAGAAGGAGAGAGGAAAGTGGTAGGACCAGAATTGATTCAGATGATGGTTGAGAAAGTCAATCTGGTTAAGCAGCGACTTAGGGTAGCACAGGATAGGATGAAGAGTTACATTGATGCACACCGAAAGGAGATGGAGTTTGAAGTCGGTGAGAAGGTGTTTCTTAAGACATCTCCTTGGAAAGGAGTTATGAGGTTTAGTAAGAAGGGTAAGTTGAGTCCAAGGTATGTGGGTCCTTATGAAATCCTTGAGAGGATTGGGCCACTCGCCTACAGGTTGGCGTTACCTCCGGAATTGTCGCAGATCCACGATGTCTTCCATGTTTCCATGCTGAGGAGGTATAGATCGGATTCTTCTCATATCATTCAAACTAGTGAGGTTCAGCTGAGGGATGACTTGAGCTATGAGGAGCTTCTAGTGCAGATTTTGGATTCAAAGGACAAAGTCCTCAGGAATAAGACGGTTCAGTTAGTCAAAGTTCTGTGGAGGAATCATTCAGTGGAGGAGGCTACTTGGGAGCCTTTGGAAGCCATGAAGGAAAAGTATCCGTATCTCTTCGATGATTCAAGTAATAATTTCGAGGACGAAATTTCTTTTTAGAGGGGGAGAAATGTTGGACCTCAAATTCTTTTTATTATTTCTTATTGATGTTATTAAGCATGAATTGTGTTAATCATGTGATTAAGGCTTAGTTTGATTAAATTGGGAATATTAGTGGATAATTGAGGTTTAAAGTGAGCTTAATGTGGTTGGAAAAGATAAAAGTATTTGAGGGCATTTTGGGAAGATCACTTGAGTGGTTTAAGTTAAAACTTTGCTAGGAGGGGTAAAGTGGTCTTTACCCATCCCATTTAGATTTAAGTAGGAAAATTAGAAAGAAAGAAGAAGAAAAAGAAAAGAAGAAGAAGAAGGAAGAAGGAGAGTGTCGTGGGTGAGGAGGAAGAAGAGGAAGAATAGGGCTTTGATTCCTAGAGGTTTTTTGTCAGATTTGAAGCTATTTCTAGTAAGATTACGTCTGTTTTTTTTTTTTTTTGGTTGGATTAAACCTTACGATGGAGTGAATGTAGTAGGATCGGTGATTTTGGAGTTTTAGGGCAAAAATGGTTAGATTTCTTGGGTTAATGCGTTTATGACTGATTTTGAGTTGCTGTTGGGTTCGAATTGTAGTATAAGTCATGATATGAGGTTTAGAGGTGTTGTTTTTGGGTAAGGGAGAGGATTGAAGTGTGAAAATACTGGAAATCGGGTTCGGAGTCGTTCTCCAGTTCCGCACGTCGCGACATGCATATGAACATGCCGCAACGCGTGAGAGTTAAATCATGACGCCAAATTTTATTAAATCGCGACTTGCGAGATGGGTTAAATCGCTGACGTCTTGGAAGAGCAACATTCGGCGTGTGAGAAAATGGTGCGCTTGTGATGCACACTTGTGTACTGCCTTGCGACGAACTGCCTTGAATTCGCCTGACAATGGCGGGGCTTTGTCATGATGAGCCCCTGTTTCCAATAGCGATAAGTTTTGATAATTTGAGCATATCTTGAGTTGTAGATGTCCAAATGAGGTTATTTCAGATTCGTGGTGATCTAGAGATTTAGGGCTACAAATGTTATGAAGAAGGAAGTTTGGATTTAGCCTCTTGAGAATTGAGATAGAAGTCGAATGTAGACTTTTAGAGTTAGTAGTTTAGATTTTCAAGCTTTTGCATATATTTCCTTTGAATATTGTTTAAATGGAAACTTGGTTTGTTTTAGGAAACCAAGCCGACTGACAATCGCAAGAGGAAGGACAACGGTGAGTTGGATTCTCGGCGATATTAGGTGGGTAATATATTTATGGTTGTTGTGTGTATGGGCAATATATGTATGCTTGCTTGCGCATATATGATAATACTTGTGTTGAATTATAAGAAATATTGAAAATGCATTGTGATCATGATTATGTCTTGCCTTGATAGGCATTATGGCATTTGCAAGAATGAAAAGAACTAAAAGTATGAAAGCTTTGATAAAAATGCTTTGAGCATGAAATGAATTGTTATGTGCTTTGTTTGGGTAAGAGAGTAACGGATGGATAGTCACGTGCACGTCGACGCATAGCCTTTTTTCGACTGCCCGCTTGAGGCAACGAGATCCTTAAGAAATCGGACTCGGATAATTTACGGTATAAACTTCGGTTTATCCGGATCATTTTTACGAAACTCTCGAACCAATTGTGTGCATTCATTATTGATTCGTTGGGCATGATGCATGATGAATTGTTATATTGTGTAACCATATGACATATTCGTTTGAGGATTGTAAACTGATAGATTGATGACTTGCTATGTGCTTGTTTATAGATATATGTATATGCTTGATTGTGTGGCTCGTTGCCAATGGCTATAAATGTATATGCCACTGAGCTTCGCAGCTCACCACATTATCTCCCACTCCTCAGGTACAAATGAGGCGATCGTTGATCTTGCAAGGCATATTATTACCCATAAGGATGACACCTTTAGCAATTTTGTAGGTGGCAAACCAATCCCTATGAGGACACATATGAAAAGTATAACTAGAGTCTAGGATTTATTCATCTTTAGATCGTTGTTCACCTTGAACAACCAAAAGAACATCACTTCCTGAATTATAATCTACCACAATATCCTGAGGGTAGAATCAGATTCATTACCCTTGTTTTTACCTTCTTTTTTTAGTTTATTTTTCGATTTATAATAGTCCGAGACCTTGTGTCCGATTTTCTTGCAATATTTACATGTAATATTGCCATCACTATCTCTAGACTTAGATCTAACTTCTTATGGCTCTTACTTTACCTCTGACCGTTAAACCCTCAGCCTCCTTTTCAATAGAAGCATCAAAATTTTATTTAGACAACAAAGTCGATTTAACTTTTTTTAAAGAGAGAGTTTCACGAATTCCATAAAACATGATTTCTTTAAAGTGTTTATACGAATGAGGTAGTGAAACAACAAGAAGCACTGCTTGATCCTCGTCGTTAATTTTATCATTAAGCTTTTCCAAATCATTAGTAATGGAATTAAATTCATAAAGATGAGATGGGGCAGGTGTACCTTCGGACATCTTGAGTGTAAAGAGACATTCTTCTGGCCAGACTTTTCGTCATGTAAAGGGACTCCAATTTCAACTAAAGTCCTGCAATGGTAGTCTCATAGATTACTTCCTACGGCACTTCACTCGTCAAGCATAACTGAATAGTGGATAAGGTTTTTTTGTCCAACTCTTCCCAATCCTCGTATGACATATTGGTAGGTTTCTTTGTCTTTCCATACAAAACTTTCTTCAATCCATATTGCAAGAGAACGGCTTGCATCTGTACCTTCTAAATAGCAAAACTGATTTTTCTGTCGAACTTGGCGATGTTGAATTTGGTTGAAGAAGACATGGCAACAAGACTTAATTGATTGAAACAAACCTCTCTCTGATACCAGTTTGTTTTGCTAGTAGTTGTGGAAGAAATAGAATCAATCAAGTAATTAAGGAAAATAGTAGAAGGATATATAATTTTTACATGGAAAAACTGAGTGCTGAGAGAAAAACCCACAAAGCGAAGAGAGTCTGAAAATATGCACTATGTCAATAGAGAAAAATTACAAGTGTTTTTCTCTCTCACACAAATCCTAGGACTAATGAAGAATACACCAATATTATATTTCAAATGACCCCCAAGGGGTGTTTATATAGTAGTATAACCCTAGGGTAGAAATCCTACACAGAGTAGAAATTTGAAATAATATCAAATAAGGAAAGAAAAAAACCTACATAAAGTAGGGGTCATTATCCCAACACTGCATAGTACTACCATGACCTGAAAATTGTAACTCCAGACTCATTTCATATAATTAACCAATAGTGATAAGATTTAAGGATAATTAAAGTTTAAGGTAATGATAAATGAGACGTAAAGATAGTGTTAGGAAACTAGGTTAGGATTTGATCCTGATCGCAGCGGAATAATTATGAAACTTTTTTGCAATCTTTGATTTCCCAAAAATCAAGATCTCTTTAATTCTATAAAATGATTAACGCAAATAATAATAAAGCAAAAACTTAATTCATAGCTTATTCTGAAGTAGATCTTTGTCTTGTCGAATTCCTCATACCGTTCTTGAAACTGATCATTCTCAACCACTATGGTCACATACGTGTTCGATCTCTAACGGTATCCACAAAATAGATTGAAATAACTCTGTAACTCTTACAGAGAGGATTAAACAAGAAGTGCTAGCTCTATAGAGCTTAAGCCTATTTATAATAAGCTTTGGACATTTTAATAATTTGATTGAAATTAAATTCTAATTTCAATTAAACTTAATTAGAATTACAAATAACTCTAATTAAATACCAATTATGCCCCTGTAAAATTCAATATCTCATATTAATCTTTATTTATTAAATATCTCATATTTAATCATCAAATTTCTCAAATTTTATAATCAAGTCTAACTTGATTAAATTAACTTTGCTCTCTTCAACCCAGTATATATGTGAGACCCATTAGGTTCCCAAATATGTTAGCAATGATTATAATTAGAATTAGATCACGAAGCATAGCTCTATGTGGAAGCGCTTCATACTGGCAACTCAAGTTACAACGCCTTTATCTGAGAATGCATTTTATGAAATGCAACAATTTCTGAATATCTCATAAATCACGATCTTATACAAATGCTC
>CM057225.1:15006997-15011019 GCA_029891385.1 Erythroxylum novogranatense | reverse complement strand
ATCTAGTGCTTTGATTCGTTGCTTGACATCGTTTGATGTGAAAATAAGCCATTACGAAAATCAAATTCTTGTAAGTCTTGAAAAGATTTTAAAAGAATGATAATAAATTTAATAATTTTAAAATGATCTTGATTGTATAATGAAGATTGCATGAATGATTGCTATATAATAAATAAAATAATAAAGTATGATCGATAAAGATATGCATGATTTGTATGCTTGAATTAATCTAAGGGTGATGAAAGTTAACCATAATCAGCGAGTTGATCACGGATCTTGATGTTGATGCTTTAGAACTTTGCTCCTTTGGTTTTAAAACCAAAGTAATCCGCTTTAATTTGTTCAAGTTCCTAGTAATTTGTTCTTGTTTTACTGAATATTCCTACTTTGAAGTTGTAATTGGTGAGTTACTGCTTCCTTTAATTCAATTGTACTTTGAGCGATTAATGCTTCCATTCTCTTGTTAATATATCGCAAGAAAATTGTTAGCGATTTAATATAATGAATATTAAATTGATCTTGACTTAGCTCTAATTGCCATCGATCGGTCGTCCTTGATTATAATTGGTACTTGATGAAAGGCGATATCTTGTAAATCCACATAAGTATTGAGAATGTATGAATTGTAAATTTTATTTGGAGTAGATCTATTAGCCATTTTCTCAGTTTGAGGCAATTTAATGCCTCTTTTTCATGAATAGGATAATTTAATTCAGCGAATTAAATGTTCCATTTATATATTTGCAAAGTTGGTATTTCTTACGAGTAGGGGTTTGGCTAAAAGATTTGCCCATACATCATTGCTTGCATCTAATTGAACTAATAATTCATCATTTTGTTGATAATTATAAAGTGTTGGAAGATTTTACAAAAGTTTTAATCTTTGTCTTTCTTGTGAATATCTGAAGTAGTCGATACCATTGTAGATTACTGCTACATTTTTCTGTAAAAGTGTTCTTTCTTTAGCTAATTCTTTTAGAAATCCTTGATCTGAAATATAGTTTAATAAACCTAAGAATTGTTGAACATGTGTTTTCGATTTGTGAGTTGATCAGGAAATTCTTGTAATTTCTGTAAAATATTAGTTGTAATTGTAAATAACCATGATGATTAAATTGAATACCTAAATATTCAATTGTTTGTTGTCTATTTTGCTTTTCGTTTGCTTAATATTAATCCTTTGAATAGGTTGTTCTTGAATAATTTTTCCATAATAAATAAGATTTTGTCTATTAAAGATTTGTTTTATTGTTGATTTGTGAATGTCTTGACCTTTCTTTAAATCTAATTGAGCTTTAGCAATTTGATTCTTTTATCTTGAGTTATTAAGGTAGAAACTTGAAAAGTTCTAAGGATTGATTAATTCTAAATTGTCTACATCGAGGATGGTAGAAGTTTGAGAAGTCATAATGTATTGGGATGATATGGATGATAACAATGATGATCGGTTCAATTTGTTCTAATTGTATTAATTGTTCTATATATTGTTGATGTAATCTTTGTACTCTGAGATAAATGTTCTTCATAAAGGTAAATGCAAGAGACGATTGATTCCTAGAAATATAAGACTATCGTCGATTTTCATTGTATTGTATATGATCTTTATAATGATTTATAGCTTGTTGTGTGTAATGAATTCTATCTTGTAAATCTAAGCGGATGGGATAGTTCATTTAAAAATCTTGAGGAAATTACTCAATCGACATTTATCAATTCATAGTTTATATCTTCATACTATGTTTGTCATAATCGATCTTTGGTGATTTCTATATCTCTATGTCAAATATCTGAAGGAAATAATTGTGATAGTGATTACGAACAATACAATTATTCTTTGTAATTCATTATCTAAATTTCTTGAAATTTGTTACAGAAAATATCTTGTTGTATTTGTGTTAATCTTTCTATTTCATTTCATCTTCAATAATTCAAAGGTTTACGATTCTTCCTCGGATGGAGGTGAGAAATCAAAAATTATATCTCTATCATCGTAAGTCGTTATGAGATATACCACGCAGTATTGAGACCTAATATAGTTCTATATAAATAATTAAGAGTAATATCTAGATGATGACAGCTAATTTCAAAATATTGACAAATTATTTCATGAGGAATAAATAATTGACTTACGATTATAAAGAAAAGTAAAGGCGTGCTTGAAATAAAGTAAAAGCATAAACATGTATTTGATTAATAATGCGCGTAAACAATAATTAATAAAATAAGATAAATGAAATGTCATGTTGATGGAATGATTTAGTCAATAAGTAAATCCATTTCTTGTTCAAGTTCATATCTATCATTTTTAAGCTGAATTATAAATATATAATGTTTGATCTAATAAAACTCTTTGCATTTATTAAAAGTTGAAAACATTGATTTTCTTTTGCCATTTTATATGTTCATGATATAAGTCAATAAACTTTCTTTGTTCCATTTAGATTTCTTGATAAAAGCGAATTCTTTGTATAAGTGATCGCGATGATCAAAATAATTCATTTTATTTAAATGATAAGAAGAGATAATTTGGATACATAATATCTGCGTTCTGTGATACAATCTAAAATACAATAATCTAAAAGCGAATTAAATCTGCTGATTCTTCAATCATTTGCAACAAAGATTCTCTATTATTTTGTTATATATAAAACTTCAGAATAGTACAAAATTTTTAAGAGATAATGCACAAGACTTTACAAATACACCTCATTATCTTAGTCAACGGCAGATGAAGATAAATTTGAAATTATTAGCGAAGAAATATATAAAGAATTTTTTGGAAAGGATATTATATTTCATCAATGAGATATATTAAAAAAAAGCGATTAAAAGCATTAAGACATTTAAACAATTTAATGATATGTGATATAAATTACTTAGAAGCTTTTATTTGTGAATTTAAAAACATTACTATAAATTACCTAGAGTAACAAGAAATGTATATTAACATTTTTATACAAAATTACCATATCCTTTTAATCTAAAGTTCAACAACAATTCTATGAGCGAATAGAAAATCATACAATAGCTTTCATAATTTAGGTGGAGCAATATTAGTAGCAAAGAGACTTATTAGTTGATTATTGTATAGAAGCTAGAGTTAAAGCGAACATTAAAACATAAGAATTTAAAACTATATTTGCAATCAAAATCTTTGGCGTCCTCGGCAATATGGGTGTAATAAAACTTATTCAAATTATAAAAGAAAAGAAAATATTTAATCCAAATATAAGAAACATTATTCACGAAAGTTTGATGGAAAAATATAAACCACAACGTTATCAGCAAAAACTTATCCCAAATATTTTATGAGATATAAATTTAATCCCAATCTAAAAGCAGAAAACAATTTTGCCTAAAAAGAAAAAAGATTGTAAATGTTGGATCTGTAAAGAAGAAGGTCATTATGCAAATGAATGTCACAAAAGAAAGAAAAATCATATAATAATAAAATACAAATTTTACATTGACCTTAGAACATCAATTAGAACCAATTGAATGATTATAATAGACATCTCTACATTTATGAATCTTTATCAAATGAATCGGATAACCAAAACTCTGAATCAAACTCAATTCCAATTCAACATTTATTCAAGTACTAGTTAGAAAGCGAATACTAAAGTACATGCATATATAGATCTGAGAAGCATTTATCATATAGCATCAAAACAATTAGATTTAAAATGGAAGAAATTACATAAACCATTACAAGTAAAAATAGCCGATGGAAGTTTTAATTCCATATGGTATGTAAGTTATTATAATACTATTATTATTGAAAACTACACTTTTTCTTTATGTCATATAAGATGCCCCTTTAGCATCTTGCTTTTTTCTTTAAGTCTTTTCTTCTTTTAGGCTTTTCTTTATGTTAAATGCATACGTACTATGTTATTCCTTGCGATTATAAATAGGCATGTAGGTATCCTTAATGGGTCTGACAAGCTTTCCATACATTACTCTCTCTATCTTCTCTCTTAAGACTTAAGTCCGGTGTGGCGTTCAAATGAGCAGGGAAA